>CM040127.1:186989256-187359139 GCA_022559845.1 Amorphophallus konjac
CAAAAAGAGAAAAATACTTTTGTTAAGTCTTGTATGCATGAAAACCTTCCTTCTGTTAAACACTCTCATGCATCAAGAAAAAGGATGAATGTCTCTTGCTATTACTGTGGCAATTTTGGCCACGACATGTATGACTGTTCCATCTTGAAATCTGACGATGAACGTGCTTTAAAATCAAGAATGGAAATGTGTGAAACCTCTCATGATCATGAAAAACCCACAAAGAAAAATTTCCATGATCATTGCTATTATTGTGGTCTACATGGTCATACTTTTGAAAACTGCTTCATAAAAGAAAATGAGCATGCATGGTCTGTAAAGAATAATTTTTCATGTTATTACTGTGGTGAAAGTGGACATGTAATGGATACATGTTCTCTAATGAAAAATGATGAAAATCAGTTTATGAAAAGAAATTCCTCGCATTGCTTTTACTGTGGTCAGAATGGTCATTTGATGGATGACTGTTCTATTATGAAATTGGATGATGATTGGCATGCTAAGAAACATAGGAAATCTTTAGTTCATGCCAGGACTAACCCCTCGGGACCCAAGATGGTTTGGGTACCCAAATCACCAAAATGAGAATCTGTTTTGTAGGGGCACCATAAGGTCAAAAGATGTCAATTTATAAAGGACCCTCAAGGTGAGAATGAAAAAGGTTGATTTTGAGAATTTCCTTACTTAGGTTCACTTTGATAAATCTGAAAATGAAACTTTGGGTCCCCTTGTTAAAAGGCCCGAATGCACTTCTTTGCAATCTTGTGAATAACCTTAGTTTTGAATGCTTGATACTACAAATATTCAGTTTGCTTTTCATACTCACATTCTTTGCTTTTGCAAATAAAAATTGGGTTTGGATGTTTTACACTGCACATATCATATACATCTTTACACATTTGTAAATATAAGTTTGCGTGTGCATACATATTTCACATACGCATCCACATGCTCATATCATGCATACTCATGCATATCATTTGCATATTCTTCATACTTGTGTGCTTGAATGTCTTGATTACTCGGTATATGAAATGGTGTTAGTGAAAAGTTAGACTACGTCTAGCCGGAGGCTTTCAATATGCGTGATGGTGGTCTTCGGACCTAAGTTCTCCGCCGAGTACCGATAATCTACTTGCTTGAAAATTTCAATTCAATGAATGCTTGATTGTATATATGATACACCTAATTTTTTGACTCCTTCTATGACTCATTCCTTGCTATTTGAAAATGCATTGGTTTGGACATGTCTGTATATGGCATATATTAAGGGAGAGACTTTTATAACCGTGCATACATTTAGGGAGAGACATAATTTTGAATTGACTAATTCATGTCTTACATTCACTACAACCACCCACACACACTATTGCACCTTTTTGAGATAAATGATTCAACTAGATAAGGATTACAGTTTTCTATTCTACACTTTTCTGAACTATTGATTCTCTACATGGAAGTCACATATCTCGTGAGGAAAAAGCAGTTCACCCCTCTAAAAAATTGTATAAGTGGAACGTGGATCCGAGTAGCCGGGAATCCCCCCTGAAATAAAGGAGAAAACTCACGCCGAAAGGAGAAACTAATCCACCTTAAGATAAGTGTGATTAGCCACCGAGTAGCCGGGAAGTGTCCCTGAGACAATGGATACAACTCGCGTCGAAAAGTGTCTTTTACACATCATAAAAAGTGACGAAACTGAGTAACCGGGAATTGCCCTTGAAACAAAGGGCATGACTCGCGTCAAAAGGTTAGTCACACCATTTTAGTTATAAAAAATGGGGTCATACGTAGCTACCAATAGTCGAGCATTGTGTATGAAAGTGTATGGATGATAAGTTTCTTTTAGTGTTTTCTAGAAAATATGATTATCCATATTGTCTTGGAATTCATTGCTCAATCTTCACATTGCACATGGGTTTGATTGTAAGAATGTTCTTTATGAATCTGTCATATTTCATAGTTTATGCAGTACCTTATTGTGTAAGCACGACTCTCTTAATATTATACATGTTCATCATGCTCTATGATCAATTGCATTATCCTTAATCCATCCCGAAGGGACTTGCATGAGTCTATACTAATTATGCTTGCTTGAGTGCTTGAATGCTTGACCTAAATTGATCATATCATGCTTACTTCATTTACATGCATCTATAGATCATACTTGTCTATAATAGGTTAAATAACCCATTGTCAGTTGGTTTTTGGTTCTTGACAATTGGAGAAAATAACGTGCTTTCTTAAGCACAACACACTTGTGCATACCATATAGTTTTATCTTTTGCATATAGTTCATATTCTGCATTCTGCTTTACATTGCATATATCTCAGTTTTCTTAGATTACTTGTGCATATAATAATTTGTTCATTCATATTGTAAAAATCACAAAAATAGTTCCAAATGCACTGAATTCATATCTCTCTTGATTGCTCCTCAAATTCCCGCCCTTATCTTCATGGGAAGTCCATTGCTGGGTTCGTGTGCTTATTTCTTATTCCTGTTGGAATCTTCTGATCTGCTCTTTTGTCCCCTATTTTTTGATTATGCCAAAGGGGGAGAGAAAATTGTATAGCCACAATATAATGTCATCATCAAAAAGGGGGAGATTGTTGGGTTCTGTGTGCCCCCTCGTTGTCTTTGACAATGGTTTTGATGATTCCTCTATATTGTGTGCTTTATGCTTTATAACATTTGTTAAGCTAACACGATGTATTCTTGTTTTGCAGGTGGTTCAAATACAATGGTCTTCAAGGAAATATCCTTAGTGTGGTTTGAACTTCACCTATAATTCATGTTGACTCGTGTGTTGTACATTAGACTTTGGAGCCTTCAAGTTTTCCATGAAATGTTCTTCATGTTGTTCACACCATCTGGATTCTTGATAATGAAAAAATTGATATATGGATTATTCATGTTGCATGGTTGAGTGGGGTGTTCAACTCACTCTCAAGTTGCATTTTGATATCAAGAATTTCATGTTAATTGATCAAGTATTTTAGGATGGTATTGCATACCTGTGTGACAAAAGTGAGCTCAGTCTTCATTGGATTGAACTTGGGTGCTATGCATCTGATTAAAGGCTGTATGTGAATTTATGGAATGAACTAAGTATCCATGAGTTGTTTGATTGAGTTGAATGAGTTACAAAATGTTCAATTGTCCCTTGTTAAATTGGGTTTCATGTATACACATCATTCTATTTAACTATGGGACTATTGATTCAATTCTTGGAATGAACTATGTATTTCTGGACTGAATTTGGATTGGTTTAAATTAATCATTAATTTGAGTTTCAGATATACAGGTAAGGTTTTATTCTCAATCTCTTCAAGACATGGTAAGAGTGATGGTTTGGTTTGAATAGAACCTCGGGTTATATGCTCATTGCTTGCTTAGAGTAGTTGGGTTTGCATGTGTCTCATGCATGCCCTTTCTCAACTCTCATTGTTTGATCTAGCTCATTTGGGTTTCAATGTTCATTAACCAAAATCTTGTTTGAATGGTGAGTTGAAGTACCTGATTGCAAATGGTCTTGATGGATTTCACATCTTCACCTCATGCTATTCTATTGGCTTAGTCATGCCTTCAACCGGGTTGAATAAGGGTCCTTGAACTATCTTGGCTTAACTCTCTTGAAAATGAATTGGTTGATGGTGCAGGTGTAAATCTGCCCACAAACCTTTGTTACAAAGGTAAGAATCATTTCTGGATGTATTTTCTTATGGAAAGTTTGGGCTTATTTCATATATCATACTTCACATGTTGAATTTGCATTTCGCTAGTTGAAAACTAGCTCTCATTGTGAAAATAATGAAAACTAGCTCTCATTGTGAAAATAATGTGGTTAATGCTTACATTTGTTGGATGATGTCTACAAATGCTAACATCTTGTTTTCAATGCATATTCATTTGTTTTACATGTTGAATGAGGAGGAATGATTGTTGGTTGGACAAAAATTGATGTTATTCGGCTTTAGAATGAGTTCTCTTGTGAATTCATCAAGATGTGTTAGTTACATGCAAACTAGGTTATTTAACTTGCTTTTAATCATTTAATTTCATGTTGAATGGTTGAATTCATTGGCTTGCATGTTTATAACTTTAGATGACCTCTTGGAATCACATCTTGATGTTTGGAGATAGTTGGGTCGACCCCCCACACTGGATGGGTCGTCCCCTGGGCAGAACAGGGCACTTTCAGCCTCTAGCTGAAAGTGGGTCGACCCCCCTTCAGAAGTGGGTCGACCCCCCTGTGACAAAACCTGCCAGACAGCATTCTGTCTGGCAGGTGGGTCGACCCCCCCTCTTCAGAGCACCGTGCGTGATTTCCGTAAGTCACCGTAACCCGACCAAATCACATCCAAATGGGCTGAAAATTTACACATTTGCCCTTGGGTTAGTAATGAACATATTAGGGTGGTTTTGCTAGGGTTTTGCAAGGGTATTGTGGTCATTTGTTCAACTCTTATCTGCCCTATATGTAGCTTGCGATTTTGGATCGAAAAACACACCCAATGTGCTAACATTCTCTATTTGGTGCAGGGAAGAAGAAAGGGGAAGAGGAAAAACGTGAAAGAGGGCACCGCCCTCTACTAGAGGATAAAGAGAAAGGGTTTGCATCGGTGGAGAAGGAAGATATAGCCTCCATCGACCGCATCTCGTGATCCCAAGCTTGATGCTAGAGGAAGGGGTTGCTACTCCTCTCACCGGCCGCCGGCTTGGGCGCATCCATCGAAGGGGCTAAGTCTTTCTCTCCTGTTTTATCATTGTGAAGCACTCTTCTATCTTGTCTCCTATTTGTGTGAAGGTTAAGAGGATATATAAATCATTCCCTTCTACATTCTTGTTTGAGATTTGGGGTTATTGTTCCATCTGCTTTTATAGTGAAGAAGGAGAATGAAAAAGAGTTGAGGGACATTAAAGGAGTTGGGTGGAATGAGTTTCATATATAGATACATTTGTTTTTATTCTTTTGTCATGCCCCCTTTTACCAAGATATGCCTTGGAGTATAGTGCTTTATTTCTTCTATTTGTTCTTGGTGGTTGCAGACATGGTTGGAGTTTGAATTTGATGAAATATATGCAAGATCCTCAAGGAGGACGACCTACTACACCAACCAGCTGCGGATAAGCATTTCTCCAATCCGAGCTTCAACAAAAGATCCTCTTAAGCTACTGGAGAACAAAAGGGAAAACATTCCATATCATTTCCCATTCCCTTAAAATGGTTTTCATGATATATATATTTTGCAACGGGCATTTATTGTATATCTTCTTTGTTTGTTAAACTCAGAATATATCTTTGTGTGTGTGTACGGAGCTGCGTCTCCGTGTGGTTTACTGTCCGGGGTGTGTTTCCCCTACCCGTGTGTGGTTATTGCTGCGGAAGCAGTGTGTGTGTTGGGGTTCGTCCCCGTGTTGCTGCCGTCGCGCAGCGTGGTAGTGAAGCCTCACCCGGTTGGGTGAGGGGTGGACGTAGGGAGCCCGTCGTGGTCCTGAACCACCTTAAAAATCTGTGTCTTGTGGTTTGCCTGTTGTTGTGCCTCTTAGGCACAAGCATGTGCTATGTCGCCTTGATGATAGCAATGCTATTTGGTTTTGATGATAGCAAGACAGTGAGTGCATTTGAGTGCATTTGATATTGTATTTTGATGATAGCAATGTTATTATTTTTGTTTGATTGTAATAAACAAAGTGCATTTCTATGCATTATTTTTGATAGCAACATGAATGATGATGTCTAGCATTGATGGCATTTGCTCTTTATATATGTGCATTGCATTCTGTCAGATATCATGTCTCTGCATATATCATGTCATGTCTCTGCATATATCATGTCTGGGTAGCAAAGTCTATACACTGGACTGTGTAATTGTGCATCATGCAAGTCTATACATTGGACTCTCGTTCAAGCCTATGCATTGTCTTAGGCTAAGTGTGTACAGCGTCTTAGGCGTAGTTTGTACAGCCGTGTCTTATGCTCCTAAGTCTATACATTGGTGTTGGTCATCAAAGTCTGTACATCGCCTTCAATCTTCAAGTCTATACACTGGCTTATTCTTCAAGTCTGTACATCCACAGTTAAACTTGAAGTCTGCACACTAGTCTTCACTGTCAAGTCTGCACATTGGTCTTCGATTTCAATGTCCATACATTGGGCTTTTACATGAAGTCTATACATTGTTGTTTGCAGTACAAGTCCATACATTGGACTGTTCATCAAAGTCTGTACATCAGACTGCTATAGTAAGTCTGTACAGTGAGTGATTCATTGGTGAAGTCTGTACACTCAACTGAACTTCAAGTCTAGACATTGCACTGTAGCATCCATTGTCTTCGTGTTGGTTTTGTTTGATTGTCTTCGTGTTGTTTACTGTAGCAGCTCGATTTGTTCTGATGAACTTCGAGTCGTTTCCCAGTGAACCCCGTGTCGCTTCACCTCGTGCTGTTCTCATCGTCTTAGTCTTGTTTTCACTTCGTGTTGTTTTCACTTGGTGTCAACTTCTGTTTTCACTTCGTGTTGTTCTCACTTCGTGTCGAATCTTGTTTTTCGTCTTTATGTCTGTCTCGCCTTGACCACACTTCGTGTTGCTTTACGTAGACCTCGTGTCTTTCTTGTGTTGAAACCACACTTCGTGTTGGTTTCTATTTTTTCATCTTCGTGTTGTGGTCAGCTCGTGTCGTTCTCTTTGCTGTGTGTTATGTCGTGTTGTTTTTATGTTCGTGTCTCCGTGTTGTTTTTGTCTTTGTGTCTCCGTGTTGTTTTTGTCTTTGTGTCTTCGTGTCGTTTTTGTTCCACTGCGTGCAGAACATTGCAGCACCTCGTGTTGCTTTCTGTGCCACCTCGTGTCGCTTCTCTCTGTCCTCTAGTTGCATCTCGTGTCATCTTTTATGTCTTGCTTGTTGTTGCAACCACTTCGTGTCGTTCTTCTTTTTACCTCGTGTTGTTTTATAACCTCATTTCGTGTCGTTCTCTTCGTTGTGTCTGTTCTGTCACAATGTATCTCGTGTCATTTTTTCCTTACTTCGTGCTGCAGTCACCTTGTCTATCTTGTGTCATTCCAAGTACAGTGCCATCGTATTACTATTACATATCTCATGCAGCTTTAGTTCATGTGGCCCTCAGTGTTAATGATTTTAATCTCATTACAGGTCCGAGGAAGAACATTCCACACTCCTGGGCTGCACGTGATCCGAGACAAGAGGAACCAATCTGATAAGGACACGTGTCAGGAAGATTCTGGATCGAGCGTGAGAGGCACACGCGTTTTGTGCCCTATCCACCTGCTGTTGCTGCTATAAATAGAACCCTTCGTCCTCAGATGAAGGTGATCGAGTTGGCAAGAAGAAAAGCTTATACAGAGAGCCCCGATCCAGAAAAAGGAAGAGAAGAAAGAAAAGAAGAAGAGCAGAAGAAGAAGAAGAGAGAGAGATAGTGCTCTTGTGAAGAAAGAAGAAAGAGTGAAGAAGAAGAAGTGCAGCAGAGAGTGAGAGATTAGGAGAGCAGAAGAAAGAAAAAGAGAGATAGAGAGTGAACGAGAGAGCTCGTGGAGAAGAAGAAAGAAGCTTACCTGAAGATCTGACTACTGGACCGTGGATCAAATCCAGGCCAGGCAGCTCCATGCGAGCCACATTTGTGTTATTTGTCTTTACAGCTTTCTGATCGCTGTGTATTTTTCTTTTCTTATTTTTCCTGTTTCATTTGGTTATCTGTGTTCTTCCGATCCTCAGTAGTGAGGTCGGGGTTCCTCCTGTTAGTTCAGGAGAAGGGAGATTGCTATCTCCGGTTGCAAGTAGCTGGGTGCTACTTGTGGGTTCCCTCCGGTTTGGAGGAAGGGAGATCTGGTCTCCGGTTCTGGGCTTGTGGATTCAAGTCCAGGGGTTCCCTCCGGGTCTGGAGGAAGAGAGACCGTGTGTGTCTCTGGTTTGCTAGTGACTGGTGTCACTAGTGGTTCCCTCCGATTGGGAGGAAGAGGGGAGGCTGTTCCCCTGGTCAAGCTGTGTGGCAGCACCTGTTGCAGACTGAGTCTGCTGTTTCTAGCGTGAGCTAGTGGAAGCCACACTCGGTTTGAGTGTGGGGTGGATGTAGGTCTGGAGGACCGAACCACCTAAAAACCCCTCTTGCATTGTGGTTTGATTGCTTATGATTTGCTTCCGCTAGATGAATGCATAGGGGCGCTCCATGTGTTTGGCTTCGGGTTGAGAAGAAGAGTTAATTAGTCTTCTTAGAATGTTTTAATTTGTCAAGAGAGCGAAATTCTTGTTGAGCGACTCCTTGTCAAATTCAGCCTAGTTAGCATCCTAGTGATCTCACTGTATGCTTGTTTGGTTCTGCAACTGATTATTAGCTTTTAAGCTTATCTAGTTTGCGAACTAGTAATTCTAGTGAGCATCATATTTTAACTGGGCGAAAGTTTTTTAAAGGGTTATATTCATTCACCCCCCCCTCTGAATACTGCACCGAACTCAACAATTGGTATCAGAGCGGGTCTCTGATCTATCAGATCTAACAATCTGCAGAGGATCCTGCCGATTTGTTTGGTGCATTTCAGAGTGGGTCTCTTGAAATCGTGTCTTGCTTCATTGACTTGTGTCTTATTTTGATTATCTGGTTTCAGTGGAGTTCGTGTCATTTGTTTTACTTCGCTGAACTTGTCTGCCATCTATTCTAATGGCTCGACCTCCGATTTATGATGGTTCTAACTTTGAAAGTTGGCTAGGAGGCCTAGCTGTGTACATAGACTCAATTGGTCCACATTTGTGGAGTCTTATATCTAAAGGCCCACACCGCTTACCTAAAGATCAGACCAATTGGTCTAGTGAGGACAGCTCTAAGAATTGCGATAATACCATAGTTCTTAATATCTTGAGAGCCGTAGTTAATACTGATATGTATCCTTTTGTTCTCAGGTGTACATCTGGAAAGGAAATATATGACAGAGTCGTTTCTGCGCATAATCAGCAAGGTGATAGCTGCTTGATGGCCAACCGGGATGATGAAGATGAGATCTCATCTCAGGTAAGTTCTGAATCAGAAGGATACTCTTTCGATGAATTAATAGAGATGTATGAAAATTTGTTAGAAGTATCCAAGAAATTAAAATCTGAGAACAAAAAGTTGAAAAAGAAATGTGATAGAATAAATCTGAAAGATTCCTGTGAAAACTGTCCAAATATGAAAAGTCTTATGATGCATGCATGCTAGATGTTCAGAATCTTAAGAAACAAAATGATTCTCTAAAAATTGAAAAACAAACATGCTTAGATAAAATGTCTGAACTTGAGAATCAACTGAATGATAAGAAAAATGAGCATCTAAAAGGCATGCAAGAACTAACTGAAGTTAATTTTGAATTGGACAAAATGAAATTGGAGAATGAGGATCTTCAAAAGAAGAATAAAACTCTTATTATCAGAATGAATGAAATCAATGAGGTTTCACAGTCCTCTTCTGCTAAATCAGATTGTAAAATACGCTCTGCTTTAAGAGAATGAAATGAAGATCTCTTTAGTGAGAATGAACGGCTAAATAAACAAATTGCCTCACTTAAAGATGATCACAAAAATCTGCTCACTGAGAAAATTAAAGCAGAAGAAAGAGAAGATGAACTGATTAAAAAATTGAAGCACATGTCTGGAAGAGAGAGATGTGCTAACAATGAAATTCAGGATAAAAATCTTGAGGAAGAAAACACTGAATTAAAAGCTGAAGTTGAAAAACTGAAGTTGTTGAATACTGGCTTGTCTGAAAGACTTCTCACTACAGAAAAAGGAAAGGCTGTCTATGATGAAAATTCAGAAATTTTGAACAGCCTAAAACAAGAAATTGAGAAGTATAAAACTGCAAACCAAGTTCTAAGCGAATGTGTTAATTGCAGTGAACAAGAAATAGCCAGTTATGAACTTCACATTGCTAGCTTGGAAGATAAAATTCATAATCTGGAAAATTCAGCTATTGAGTCTGCCAAGATTAAAGGAAAAATAAAAACTGTTGGGAAGAGGAAGGATGATAACTCTGAAGGGGGAACTAACTGCTGTTCTGATATAGCCGGTACTTCAAGGCAATCCCCAAAACAAAGTGAAAATCAGAAGTCACCTTCAAAAACTGTCTTTCAGTTTAAAGCTCAGAAAATTAAAAAACAAACAAAGCATGTTGAGGATAATCAGAAATTGACAAGGAAGAGTCAAACAAAAAGGGCAAAAAATAATTCTGGTTATACTCTGAAATTTGTTAGCTCTGTTGAATCTGATGCTTCTTGTACTCATTCGTATGCTTCTAGGAACTCATATGATAGAAACCATGTTCCTAGAAAATCTGATGCCTCTTGTTACTACTGTGGTAGGCATGGTCATTATATGGATGACTGTAGAGTGATGATAAGTGATGATATGATGCATGATAAAACATTTCCAAATAATCATCACCACCCCAAAAGAAACATGTCTTCCTCAAACCAACATATCATTTGTTACAATTGCAACAGACGTGGTCATAAAGCTGTTGAGTGTTGGTTTAGGCCTTCATGGGGATTTACTGGCTCAAGAGGTAAGCACCCTAGGTGCATTGAATGTGGTAAGTATGGGCATGTAGTCAAGGACTGCTGGTTTATTCAGGGAAATCATTTTAATTCCAAATTTGTAAGATTCCCTCCAAACAAAAATTTCTTGGGCAGAAATAAAGCTGGTCTTAAAGAAAAGAGTCTTGGTTGTTATGAATGTGGAAAACCTGGCCACCAAGCTTCTGAATGCTGGTGGGCAGGTAATGGTAAATCAAAAATTCATGCTTACAACAGAACAAATCATGCTCATTATCATAGGTCTCATGCTGCTGTTGATATGCATCATAGGACCAGAAAATCTGCTGTTTCATGTAGATATTGTGGTAAACTTGGTCACTCTATGGACAATTGTTTTCTGATGAAACTTGATGACCATGTTGCTAAGAAACTATTTAGAACACCTGATAGGGGTAGTGCAGGACCCAAGACTGCTTGGGTCTCTGCAGGATCAACTTGATTGACTTGCTGCAGATGTGCCTTGGAAGGAGAAATAAAAGGGGTCAACTAAGGCACTCAAAAAGAAAACCCCATGATTCAATTCAGGTCAGTTCTGAAATCTGTTTTAAATTCCATTATCTGAAATTGTGAGCATGAAAATTATGAGTTTCATGTTGATTTGCTTGATTGATTTTTTAATGAACTCTTCATGTCTAGCTGATCAGTCTGCATTCCAGACTCAGCTATTGAATTCAATTCTGCATATCTGATGCTCTTCTCTTGCTATATGTTGAACTGAATTTGAATACTTCTTTAGTGTATACAGTTGATGCACTATATAGATTCTGTGTCCATGCATGTGTTTTGTGTTAATGCATTGCATGCTTGTTATTGAATGCATACTTGGACTGATTGTGTATAGACTGATTGTCATTGCATGTGTCAATGATGCTGTTCAATGCATGAAGGACTGCTTATGTTGCATTGTCCTTGTTAACCCTGGTATATCAAATGGTATGTTACTAAAAGGCAGGGAAATCTGCCCGGAGGTTCCTACCATGTGTGAGATGGTCTTTGAGACCAGGTCCTCCGCCTAGTACCATGGGTCTAGTTTTCATGTAGAATAGTGTACTGCATCATATGTTGAAAAAAAAATCTAAAAATTTAAAATGAAGATGATGCATTTGATAAATTCTCTCTCTGATTGAACAAAGCATGAATTCTTCTTGAGCATATTCTAAAATTATGAGCAGTTCATTAATTCTATTTCATGCACTTTGTCAGGGGGAGTTTGACTAATGTTGCATAGTCTGCATGTAGAACAGTCTAATGCATAGCATATTTTTGCATCATGGTGTCAGGGGGAGCTGAGAGTTCTATTCAATTCATTGAATCCTTGGTATTTCTCATTGTCCCCTTTCAACTCATTCATATTCACTGTCATCAGATGCTATGGATCATAATGCTTATTGCTATCCTTTCCCCATTTCTTCACTAAACAACAGCTTTGCATCTAGTTTAGTACATTGAATGGTGATTATTGCAACTGTTCACTTATAAGAATCACATTTACAAATTGAAAAGAACTAAAGGTTTAACCTTTATAAATTGGAGAGTTAAGTGTCTGCACTTCAGAATTTGAGATAAAAGAAAACTTTTATAGCTCTTAATCTTTGTCTCATAGCTAAAATAGAAAAAGTTTTTTGAAATGCCTAAATGTGTTGAACTGGATATGTCTAGAACAGGCTAATAAGAGTGTGTACTGATTTTTTAGACAATCACTCTAAAAGAATTAAGGGCAGCAGTAAATAAGTTCATTAATGTTAAGAACTGAACATAGTGACAGAGCAATGGCTGATTGCACTGAGAAACTGTGAACTCCTCCAAAGAAGTAGGAAAATTCACATGTCATGAAGTGCTTTAGACTATCTCTGTTCATAGGGTCAAATCTATAGGGGGAGTCCTCACCAAGTAACTGAGGGTACTGGCCTCTAATCAAGGTGTACCCTTAATGTCAAAAGTGAAGACTATTCTTTGTGGATTTTGATCTGAAATAGATCTAGTAGTTTATGCCTAGTAACTAGGGGTACTTGCCTCTGATCAAGGTGTACACCTAATGTCAACAGCATAAATGCCACTGATCTATTTACTTAGTTCAGGCTCTGGGAATTTGAAAAATGAAAATCAAACTGCTGTAACCCTTCGAAAATCAAAAGTCTATGAGTGGAAATTATTTTTATTAATACATATTCAAGTTGCCTCTCTTGAATTTCTTTGTTTAGACACAAAAGGGTATTATTTCAGACTTATCTATTAATACCATGTGCCCTAGGTTCATTGCTATAAATGGAATCTAAAACTCCCTTTTCAGAGGTCAGATCTTTTACTCTAGGTTTATCACTGTTAAACCTGAATTTTTGTCAAAATTGTATGTTGCTGATTCTTATACTTTAACAGTTGTTTATAATCATGCTTCCTTTCTGAACCTATGATTCGACTGTTATCTAGTGACCCTCCTACCTTTTCTACCTTGGTTATCTGTTCATATTCCTTCTCAAAGGGGGAGCTTTTATTTAGGGGGAGAAATATTTCAGGGGAGTCTTACATTCAGGGGAAAAATGTTCTAGAGGAATTTGCATGCATATTGCACTTTGCACTCATATTTTTACTGTTTTTCTCTTTTTGATCATGTCAAAGGGGGAGAAAATCTTGTGTGTGACTCACTGTGTGACTCACTGTCACATTGTGTTGCCATCATCAAAAAGGGGGAGAATGTTGTGCCTCTTAGGCACAAGCATGTGCTATGTCACCTTGATGATAGCAATGCTATTTGGTTTTGATGATAGCAAGACAGTGAGTGCATTTGAGTGCATTTGATATTGTATTTTGATGATAGCAATGTTATTGTTTTTGTTTGATTGTAATAAACAAAGTGCATTTCTATGCATTATTTTTGATAGCAACATGAATGATGATGTCTAGCATTGATGGCATTTGCTCTTTATATATGTGCATTGCATTCTGTCAGATATCATGTCTCTGCATATATCATGTCATGTCTCTGCATATATCATGTCTGGGTAGCAAAGTCTATACACTGGACTGTGTAATTGTGCATCATGCAAGTATATACATTGGACTCTCGTTCAAGCCTATGCATTGTCTTAGGCTAAGTGTGTACAGCGTCTTAGGCGTAGTTTGTACAGCCGTGTCTTATGCTCCTAAGTCTATACATTGGTGTTGGTCATCAAAGTCTGTACATCGCCTTCAATCTTCAAGTCTATACACTGGCTTATTCTTCAAGTCTGTACATCCACAGTTAAACTTGAAGTCTGCACACTAGTCTTCACTGTCAAGTCTGCACATTGGTCTTCGATTTCAATGTCCATACATTGGGCTTTTACATGAAGTCTATACATTGTTGTTTGCAGTACAAGTCCATACATTGGACTGTTCATCAAAGTCTGTACATCAGACTGCTATAGTAAGTCTGTACAGTGAGTGATTCATTGGTGAAGTCTGTACACTCAACTGAACTTCAAGTCTAGACATTGCACTGTAGCATCCATTGTCTTCGTGTTGGTTTTGTTTGATTGTCTTCGTGTTGTTTACTGTAGCAGCTCGATTTGTTCTGATGAACTTCGAGTCGTTTCCCAGTGAACCCCGTGTCGCTTCACCTCGTGCTGTTCTCATCGTCTTAGTCTTGTTTTCACTTCGTGTTGTTTTCACTTGGTGTCAACTTATGTTTTCACTTCGTGTTGTTCTCACTTCGTGTCGAATCTTGTTTTTCGTCTTTATGTCTGTCTCGCCTTGACCACACTTCGTGTTGCTTTACGTAGACCTCGTGTCTTTCTTGTGTTGAAACCACACTTCGTGTTGGTTTCTATTTTTTCATCTTCGTGTTGTGGTCAGCTCGTGTCGTTCTCTTTGCTGTGTGTTATGTCGTGTTGTTTTTATGTTCGTGTCTCCGTGTTGTTTTGTCTTCGTGTCTCCGTGTTTTCGTGTCTCCGTGTTGTTTTTGTCTTTGTGTCTTCGTGTCGTTTTTGTTCCACTGCGTGCAGAACAGTGCAGCACCTCGTGTTGCTTTCTGTGCCACCTCGTGTCGTTTCTGTGTGAACCTCGTGTCGCTTCTCTCTGTCCTCTAGTTGCATCTCGTGTCATCTTTTATGTCTTGCTTGTTGTTGCAACCACTTCGTGTCGTTCCTCTTTTTACCTCGTGTTGTTTTATAACCTCATTTCGTGTCGTTCTCTTCGTTGTGTCTGTTCTGTCACAATGTATCTCGTGTCATTTCCTTACTTCGTGCTGCAGTCACCTTGTCTATCTCGTGTCATTCCAAGTACAGTGCCATCGTATTACTATTACATATCTCATGCAGCTTTAGTTCCTGTGGCCCTCAGTGTTAATGATTTTAATCTCATTACAGGTCCGAGGAAGAACATTCCACACTCCTGGGCTGCACGTGATCCGAGACAAGAGGAACCAATCTGATAAGGACACGTGTCAGGAAGATTCTGGATCGAGCGTGAGAGGCACACGCGTTTTGTGCCCTATCCACCTGCTGTTGCTGCTATAAATAGAACCCTTCGTCCTCAGATGAAGGTGATCGAGTTGGCAAGAAGAAAAGCTCATACAGAGAGCCCCGATCCAGAAAAAGGAAGAGAAGAAAGAAAAGAAGAAGAGCAGAAGAAGAAGAAGAGAGAGAGATAATGCTCTTGTGAAGAAAGAAGAAAGAGTGAAGAAGAAGAAGTGCAGCAGAGAGTGAGAGATTAGGAGAGCAGAAGAAAGAAAAAGAGAGATAGAGAGTGAACGAGAGAGCTCGTGGAGAAGAAGAAAGAAGCTTACCTGAAGATCTGACTACTGGACCGTGGATCAAATCCAGGCCAGGCAGCTCCATGCGAGCCACATTTGTGTTATTTGTCTTTACAGCTTTCTGATCGCTGTGTATTTTTCTTTTCTTATTTTTCCTGTTTCATTTGGTTATCTGTGTTCTTCCGATCCTCAGTAGTGAGGTCGGGGTTCCTCCTGTTAGTTCAGGAGAAGGGAGATTGCTATCTCCGGTTGCAAGTAGCTGGGTGCTACTTGTGGTGTCCCTCCGGTTTGGAGGAAGGGAGATCTGATCTCCGGTTCTGGGCTTGTGGATTCAAGTCCAGGGGTTCCCTCTGGGTCTAGAGGAAGAGAGACCGTGTGTCTCTGGTTTGCTAGTGACTGGTGTCACTAGTGGTTCCCTCCGGTTGGGAGGAAGAGGGGAGGCTGTTCCCCTGGTCAAGCTGTGTGGCAGCACCTGTTGCAGACTGAGTCTGCTGTTTCTAGCGTGAGCTAGTGGAAGCCACACTCGGTTTGAGTGTGGGGTGGATGTAGGTCTGGAGGACCGAACCACCTAAAAACCCCTCTTGCATTGTGGTTTGATTGCTTATGATTTGCTTCCGCTAGATGAATGCATAGGGGCGCTCCATGCGTTTGGCTTCGGGTTGAGAAGAAGAGTTAATTAGTCTTCTTAGAATGTTTTAATTTGTCAAGAGAGCGAAATTCTTGTTGAGCGACTCCTTGTCAAATTCAGCCTAGTTAGCATCCTAGTGATCTCACTGTATGCTTGTTTGGTTCTGCAACTGATTATTAGCTTTTAAGCTTATCTAGTTTGCGAACTAGTAATTCTAGTGAGCATCATATTTTAACTGGGCGAAAGTCTTTTAAAGGGTTATATTCATTCACCCCCCCCTCTGAATACTGCACCGAACCCAACAATTGGTATCAGAGCAGGGTCTCTGATCTATCAGATCTAACAATCTGCAGAGGATCCTGCCGATTTGTTTGGTGCATTTCAGAGTGGATCTCTTGAAATCGTGTCTTGCTTCATTGACTTGTGTCTTATTTTGATTATCTGGTTTCAGTGGAGTTCGTGTCATTTGTTTTACTTCGCTGAACTTGTCTGCCATCTGTTCTAATGGCTCGACCTCCGATTTATGATGGTTCTAACTTTGAAAGTTGGCTAGGAGGCCTAGCTGTGTACATAGACTCAATTGGTCCACATTTGTGGAGTCTTATATCTAAAGGCCCACACCGCTTACCTAAAGATCAGACCAATTGGTCTAGTGAGGACAGCTCTAAGAATTGCGATAATACCATAGTTCTTAATATCTTGAGAGCTGTAGTTAATACTGATATGTATCCTTTTGTTCTCAGGTGCACATCTGGAAAGGAAATATATGACAGAGTCGTTTCTGCGCATAATCAGCAAGGTGATAGCTGCTTGATGGCCAACCGGGATGATGAAGATGAGATCTCATCTCAGGTAAGTTCTGAATCAGAAGGATACTCTTTCGATGAATTAATAGAGATGTATGAAAATTTGTTAGAAGTATCCAAGAAATTGAAATCTGAGAACAAAAAGTTGAAAAAGAAATGTGATAGAATAAATCTGAAAGATTCCTGTGAAAACTGTCCAAATATGAAAAAGTCTTATGATGCATGCATGCTAGATGTTCAGAATCTTAAGAAACAAAATGATTCTCTAAAAATTGAAAAACAAACATGCTTAGATAAAATGTCTGAACTTCAGAATCAACTGAATGATAAGAAAAATGAGCATCTAAAAGGCATGCAAGAACTAACTGAAGTTAATTCTGAATTGGACAAAATGAAATTGGAGAATGAGGATCTTCAAAAGAAGAATAAAACTCTTATTATCAGAATGAATGAAATCAATGAGGTTTCACAGTCCTCTTCTGCTAAATCAGATTGTAAAATATGCTCTGCTTTAAGAGAACGAAATGAAGATCTCTTTAGTGAGAATGAACGGCTAAATAAACAAATAGCCTCACTTAAAGATGATCACAAAAATCTGCTCGCTGAGAAAATTAAAGTGAGGAAAGAGAAGAGGAATTAATTGAAAAATTGAGCTAATGTCTGGAAGAGAGAGATGTGAGGGTAATGAATTTCAGACTAGAGATCTTGAGGAAGAAAACACTGAATTAAAAGCTGAAGTTGAAAAACTGAAGTGGTTAAACACTGGCTTGTCTGAAAGACTTCTCACCACAGAAAAAGGAAAAGTTGTTTATGATGAAAATTCAAAAAGTTTGAACAGTCTAGAACAAGAAACTGAGAAGTATAAAACTGCAAACCAAGTTCTAAGCGAATGTGTTAATTGCAGTGAACAGGAAATAGCCAGTTATGAACTTCACATAACATCTTTGGAGAATAAGATTCAGGATCTAGAAAAATCAGCATCCAATTCTGCTAAGAATGAAAGAAAAGTAAAAACTGTTGTGAAAATGAAGGATGGCAATCCAAGAAAGGGGACAAGCTGTAGTCCTGATGTTAAGGAAACTACCAGAAACCAGTTATATACTACCTTTGTGCATAGTTCTAATGTAGCTGGTACCTCAAGGCAATCCCCAAAACAAAATGAAAATCATAAGTCACCTTCAAAACCTGTTTTCCAGTTCAGAGCCCAGAAAATAGAAAAACAAACAGAACCTGTTAAGGATAATCAGAAATTGAAAAGAAAGAGTCAAATAAAGAAGGTAAAGACTATTCCTGCTCACGAACAGAAAGCTGCTAGCTCGTTGAGCCTGATGGTGTACACACTGTCATGCTTCCTATACTCACTCACATACATCTAGGAACTCATATGATAGAAACCATGTTCCTAGGAAATCTGATGCCTCTTGTTACTACTGTGGTAGGCATGGTCATTATATGGATGACTGCAGAGTGATGATAAGTGATGATATGATGCATGATAAAACATTTCCAAATAATCATCACCACCCCAAAAGAAACATGTCTTCCTCAAACCAACATATCATTTGTTACAATTGCAACAGACGTGGTCATAAAGCTGTTGAGTGTTGGTTTAGGCCTTCATGGGGATTTACTGGCTCAAGAGGTAAGCACCCTAGGTGCATTGAATGTGGCAGGTATGGGCATGCAGTCAAGGACTGCTGGTTTGTTCAGGGAAATCATTCTAATTCCAAATTTGTAAGATTCCCTCCAAACAAAAATTTCTTGGGCAGAAATAAAGCTGGTCTTAAAGAAAAGACTCTTGGTTGTTATGAATGTGGAAAACCTGGCCACCGAGCTTCTGAATGCTGGTGGGCAGGTAATGGTAAATCAAAAATTCATGCTTACAACAGAACAATTCATGCTCATTATCATAGGTCTCATGCTGCTGTTGATATGCATCATAGGACCAGAAAATCTGCTGTTTCATGTAGATATTGTGGTAAACTTGGTCACTCTATGGACAATTGTTTTCTGATGAAATTTGATGACCATGTTGCTAAGAAACTGTTTAGAACACCTGATAGGGGTAGTGCAGGACCCAAGACTGCTTGGGTCTCTGCAGGATCAACTTGATTGACTTGCTGCAGGTGTGCCTTGGAAGGAGAAATAAAAGGGGTCAACCAAGGCACTCAAAAAGAAAACCCCATGATTCAATTCAGGTCAGTTCTGAAATCTGTTTTAAATTCCATTATCTGAAATTGTGAGCATGAAAATTGTGAGTTTCATGTTGATTTGCTTGGTTGATTTTTTAATGAACTCTTCATGTCTAGCTGATCAGTCTGCATTCCAGACTCAGCTATTGAATTCAATTCTGCATATCTGATGCTCTTCTCTTGCTATATGTTGAACTGAATTTGAATGCTTCTTTAGTGTATACAGTTGATGCACTATATAGACTCTGTGTCCATGCATGTGTTTTGTGTTAATGCATTGCATGCTTGTTATTGAATGCATACTTGGACTGATTGTGTATAGACTGATTGTCATTGCATGTGTCAATGATGCTGTTCAATGCATGAAGGACTGCCTTATGTTGCATTGTCCTTGTTAACCCTGGTATATCAAATGGTATGTTACTAAAAGGCAGGGAAATCTGCCCGGAGGTTCCTACCATGTGTGAGATGGTCTTTGAGACCAGGTCCTCCGCCTAGTACCATGGGTCTAGTTTTCATGAAGAACAGTGTACTGCATCATATGTTGAAAAAAAATCTGAAAATTTAAAAGGAAGATGATGCATTTGATAAATTCTCTCTCTGATTGAACAAAGCATGAATTCTTCTTGAGCATATTCTAAAATTATGAGCAGTTCATTAATTCTATTTCATGCACTTTGTCAGGGGGAGTTTGACTAATGTTGCATAGTCTGCATGTAGAACAGTCTAATGCATAGCATATTTTTGCATCATGGTGTCAGGGGGAGCTGAGAGTTCTATTCAATTCATTGAATCCTTGGTATTTCTCATTGTCCCCTTTCAACTCATTCATATTCACTGTCATCAGATGCTATGGATCATAATGCTTATTGCTATCCTTTCCCCATTTCTTCACTAAACAACAGCTTTGCATCTGGTTTAGTACATTGAATGGTGATTATTGCAACTGTTCACTTATAAGAATCACATTTACAAATTGAAAAGAACTAAAGGTTTAACCTTTATAAATTGGAGAGTTAAGTGTCTGCACTTCAGAATTTGAGATAAAAGAAAACTTTTATAGCTCTTAATCTTTGTCTCATAGCTAAAATAGAAAAAGTTTTTTGAAATGCCTAAATGTGTTGAACTGGATATGTCTAGAACAGGCTAATAAGAGTGTGTACTGATTTTTTAGACAATCACTCTAAAAGAAGTAAGGGCAGCAGTAAATAAGATCATAATGCTATGAACTGAACATAGTGACAGAGCAATGGCTGATTGCACTGAGAAACTGTGAACTCCTCCAATGAAGTAGAGAAATCACATGTCATGAAGTGCTTCAGACTATCTCTGTTCAAAGGTCAAATCTATAGAGGGAGTCTCACTAAGTAACTGAGGGTACTGGCCTCTAATCAAGGTGTACCCTTAATGTCAAAAGTGAAGACTATTCTTTGTGGTTTTGATCTGAAATAGTCTAGTAGTTTATGCCTAGTAACTGGGGGTACTTGCCTCTGATCAAGGTGTACACCTAATGTCAACAGCATAAATGCCACTGATCTATTTACTCAGTTCAGGTTCAGAAATTGAAAAATGAAAGTCAAACTGCTGTAACCCTTTGAAAATCAAAAGTCTATGAGTGGAAATTATTTTTATTAATACATATTCAAGTTGCCTCTCTTGAATTTCTTGTTTAGACACAAAAGGGTATTATTTCAGACTTATCTATTAATACCATGTGCCCTAGGTTCATTGCTATAAATGGAATCTAAAACTCTTTTCAGAGGTCAGATCTTTTACTCTAGGTTTATCACTGTTAAACCTGAATTTTTGTCAAAATTGTATGTTGCTGATTCTTATACTTTAACAGTTGTTTATAATCATGCTTCCTTTCTGAACCTATGATTCAGCTGTTATCTAGTGACCCTCCTACCTTTTCTACCTTGGTTATCTGTTCATATTCCTTCTCAAAGGGGGAGCTTTTATTTAGGGGGAGAAATATTTCAGGGGAGTCTTACATTCAGGGGGAAAATGTTCTAGAGGAATTTGCATGCATATTGCACTTTGCACTCATATTTTTACTGTTTTTCTCTTTTTGATCATGTCAAAGGGGGAGAAAATCTTGTGTGTGACTCACTGTGTGACTCACTGTCACATTGTGTTGCCATCATCAAAAAGGGGGAGAATGTTGTGCCTCTTAGGCACAAGCATGTGCTATGTCACCTTGATGATAGCAATGCTATTTGGTTTTGATGATAGCAAGACAGTGAGTGCATTTGAGTGCATTTGATATTGTATTTTGATGATAGCAATGTTATTATTTTTGTTTGATTGTAATAAACAAAGTGCATTTCTATGCATTATTTTTGATAGCAACATGAATGATGATGTCTAGCATTGATGGCATTTGCTCTTTATATATGTGCATTGCATTCTGTCAGATATCATGTCTCTGCATATATCATGTCATGTCTCTGCATATATCATGTCTGGGTAGTAAAGTCTATACACTGGACTGTGTAATTGTGCATCATGCAAGTCTATACATTGGACTCTCGTTCAAGCCTATGCATTGTCTTAGGCTAAGTGTGTACAGCGTCTTAGGCGTAGTTTGTACAGCCGTGTCTTATGCTCCTAAGTCTATACATTGGTGTTGGTCATCAAAGTCTGTACATCGCCTTCAATCTTCAAGTCTATACACTGGCTTATTCTTCAAGTCTGTACATCCACAGTTAAACTTGAAGTCTGCACACTAGTCTTCACTGTCAAGTCTGCACATTGGTCTTCGATTTCAATGTCCATACATTGGGCTTTTACATGAAGTCTATACATTGTTGTTTGCAGTACAAGTCCATACATTGGACTGTTCATCAAAGTCTGTACATCAGACTGCTATAGTAAGTTTGTACAGTGAGTGATTCATTGGTGAAGTCTGTACTCTCAACTGAACTTCAAGTCTAGACATTGCACTGTAGCATCCATTGTCTTCGTGTTAGTTTTGTTTGATTGTCTTCGTGTTGTTTACTGTAGCAGCTTGATTTGTTCTGATGAACTTCGAGTCGTTTCCCAGTGAACCCCGTGTCGCTTCACCTCGTGCTGTTCTCATCGTCTTAGTCTTGTTTTCACTTCGTGTTGTTTTCACTTGGTGTCAACTTCTGTTTTCGTCTTAGTGTTGTTTTCACTTCGTGTTGTTCTCACTTCGTGTCGAATCTTGTTTTTCGTCTTTATGTCTGTCTCGCCTTGACCACACTTCGTGTTGCTTTACGTAGACCTCGTGTCTTTCTTGTGTTGAAACCACACTTCGTGTTGGTTTCTATTTTTTCGTCTTCGTGTTGTGGTCAGCTCGTGTCGTTCTCTTTGCTGTGTGTTATGTCGTGTTGTTTTTATGTTCATGTCTCCGTGTTATTTTTGTCTTCGTGTCTCCGTGTTGTTTTTGTCTTTGTGTCTTCGTGTCGTTTTTGTTCCACTGCGTGCAGAACATTGCAGCACCTCGTGTTGCTTTCTGTGCCACCTCGTGTCGCTTCTCTCTGTCCTCTAGTTGCATCTCGTGTCATCTTTTATGTCTTACTTGTTGTTGCAACCACTTCGTGTCGTTCTTCTTTTTACCTCGTGTTGTTTTATAACCTCATTTCGTGTCGTTCTCTTCGTTGTGTCTGTTCTGTCACAATGTATCTCGTGTCATTTTTTCCTTACTTCGTGCTGCAGTCACCTTGTCTATCTCGTGTCATTCCAAGTACAGTGCCATCGTATTACTATTACGTATCTCATGCAGCTTTAGTTCCTGTGGCCCTCAGTGTTAATGATTTTAATCTCATTACAAGTCCGAGGAAGAACATTCCACACTCCTGGGCTGCACGTGATCCGAGACAAGAGGAACCAATCTGATAAGGACACGTGTCAGGAAGATTCTGGATCGAGCATGAGAGGCACACGCGTTTTGTGCCCTATCCACCTACTGTTGCTGCTATAAATAGAACCCTTCGTCCTCAGATGAAGGTGATCGAGTTGGCAAGAAGAAAAGCTCATACAGAGAGCCCCGATCCAGAAAAAGGAAGAGAAGAAAGAAAAGAAGAAGAGCAGAAGAAGAAGAAGAGAGAGAGATAGTGCTCTTGTGAAGAAAGAAGAAAGAGTGAAGAAGAAGAAGTACAGCAGAGAGTGAGAGATTAGGAGAGCAGAAGAAAGAAAAAGAGAGATAGAGAGTGAACGAGAGAGCTCGTGGAGAAGAAGAAAGAAGCTTACCTGAAGATCTGACTACTGGACCGTGGATCAAATCCAGGCCAGGCAGCTCCATGCGAGCCACATTTGTGTTATTTGTCTTTACAGCTTTCTGATCGCTGTGTATTTTTCTTTTCTTATTTTTCCTGTTTCATTTGGTTATCTGTGTTCTTCCGATCCTCAGTAGTGAGGTCGGGGTTCCTCCTGTTAGTTCAGGAGAAGGGAGATTGCTATCTCCGGTTGCAAGTAGCTGGGTGCTACTTGTGGGTTCCCTCCGATTTGGAGGAAGGGAGATCTGATCTCCGGTTCTGGGCTTGTGGATTCAAGTCCAGGGGTTCCCTCCGGGTCTGGAGGAAGAGAGACCGTGTGTGTCTCTGGTTTGCTAGTAACTGGTGTCACTAGTGGTTCCCTCCGGTTGGGAGGAAGAGGGGAGGCTGTTCCCCTGGTAAAGCTATGTGATAGCACCTGTTGCAGACTGAGTCTGCTGTTTCTAGCGTGAGCTAGTGAAAGCCACACTCGGTTTGAGTGTGGGGTGGATGTAGGTCTGGAGGACCGAACCACCTAAAAACCCCTCTTGCATTGTGGTTTGATTGCATATGATTTGCTTCCGCTAGATGAATGCATAGGGGCGCTCCATGCGTTTGGCTTCGGGTTGAGAAGAAGAGTTAATTAGTCTTCCTAGAATGTTTTAATTTGTCAAGAGAGCGAAATTCTTGTTGAGCGACTCCTTGTCAAATTCAGCCTAGTTAGCATCCTAGTGATCTCACTGTATGCTTGTTTGGTTCTGCAACTGATTATTAGCTTTTAAGCTTATCTAGTTTGCGAACTAGTAATTCTAGTGAGCATCATATTTTAACTGGGCGAAAGTTTTTTAAAGGGTTATATTCATTCACCCCCCCCTCTGAATACTGCACCGAACTCAACACCTGTGTGTTTGCCATTTCTTCTATCTCCCTTCACAGGTTCAATACATAGGTTTTTATCTCACTACGCTATCACACATTGCTACCTCCGTTATTTGTATTTGAGCTTAACTTCCTTGTTAATCACTGTTTAATCTTTGTTAAACTTGAACTGTCTAAATTGTTACATTGTCAATTCGAGTGAGATCGGAAAGCGTGAGAGAACTCTTTAATCTCACTCCTGCTTAAGAAATCAACGTTGCAATTTTAATTCCGCTGTGGTTGTCAAGGAAAGTTTTTTTTTAAAATCCACCTTCTCGATAAAGGGGACAATTCAACCTCCCCTTCTTGTCCGCCATCTCTATCTGGGCCAACACTAGGGATACCCTATCATACTTTGGAGGACGTCCGCAAAACTTGACACAACATCCGGGAAAAGGGACTAGGGCCGTCATTTTTGACTTCGACGGCAGATTCCCGTCGAAAATGGTCACAAGACGCGATTCTCCGCTTGGGGCGGAGTCTCGGCAGACCCATCACATGGGAACAGTGCAAAGGAGGAGAAGTGTAGGGAAGAAGGAACGCACAAGAGAACAAACAAGCAGTAGAAAATCAAATCACTCCCTTCATAATTCTACATGAGCTGTCAAAAACATCACAAACATAAGGAGGAGGCGAGTCCACCAGCTCGCCGATCCTCACCATCACTCATCTCTCTGGGCGCTCCCCTCCTCTCCCCTGAGGTGCGGCTCCCTCAGAAGCCTCTGGGATCCCCACGCAGTAGCACCCGCCTCGCCTCGTGGTGCCGGCTCCACAGCAATGACTCGCTGCTCCTCCCCTGGCGTGGCAAAGAAGCCACTAGCGGCAAAGCGACCAGACTGGCGCAGTCGCTCCCCGAACTCTCGCGCTCTCTTGTAGCGCCTCTCCATCCCTCCTAGCCTCTGCACGACAGCCTGAAGGCCCAGTTGGAGCTCCCTCACTTGGGCCTCCAAGGCCCTCCTCTCGGTCTGATCCCGCTGTCGCTCGGACCTTCTCTCGATTTTCTCTCTCTTTGCCTCTCTCCTCATCATCTGCAGAAGAACCCTTAACTCCAGGATGTCTGGTGAAGGTCTCTCCTCACTGCGATGTCGCAGCTCTGCTATAGTCGCCACCCACGCATCACGCTCCTCTTCCGCCCGGGTCGCGCGGGCCACCGCACCGGCAAGTTGCTCCCGGAGGGAGGCAATCTCAAGAAAAGGGGCCGAGGAACTGGAAGATGCGCCACCAATCATCCCCGCCGTCGCTGTCTGCTGGGCACGCTGGAACAAAATAAACAACGGCCGTTAGTGAAACTCCAAAATCTGAAGATAAAAGTGCGGCACGTAACTTACCAGGAGCGACAGCTCATGTTGAGCGACGGCCAGCTGCCGCCTAGCCTCTGACAGTTGGGCGCGCGAGCCGCTGATGTCACGCGTGTCCCCAGCTTGGGGAAGCCCCGCATAACTCTCTCTCTGCCGCCGCAGGAAGTCGGCGCTGTCCTGCACCAATACACTCCCTTGCTGTCCAGGGAAACGTACGTGCCAGTCCTCGAGCCTCGCCATGCCGCGACTCTCCCTCCTGACGCGGCTCGGCTCGTCCGCACTCGCCCACTCATCGGCCAGGCCTAGGGTCCTCGCCATGTCCTGCACCAAGAAAGGGGTCCCACATCAGTCAAAAAGAACGCGTCCCCTGTCTAGGACGCGTCCATCATTTAAGTGCAACACTCGCCGAACCCTTCCCCCCCTCGCACGGCTTGCTTCAAAACTCAAAATGGATCAAAGAGGGGGAAAACCAAGCACCTACCAGACCGTGTTCACCTCCCTCCGCGACATCGGGCCCCTCGGGTCCCTCGGGGGCCCGAAGCGGCCCTTCCTCCTCCATAGACGTCGTTCCGTGCTCTGGCGCGTCCCTTCTTGGGCGAGGGGTCCCGCGTACCTCTCCACCTTCGCCGTGGTCCAGACCGCCGAACTCCATCGATCGAGGGGAAGAAGACAAAGACGGGCGAGCAAGTTTCGGCGGAAGGCGGGCTCGTTTGCGGGTAAGGCACGAAGAAGAAAGGCCACCCGTCGCTTTAAATTTGAATTTGAGGATTAAGACGCGTCCTCGCGCTTGGACGCGCCCAAAAGAAAGCGAAAAAAAAAAAGGGGGAACAAAAAAAACCCTCCATGCAAAGTAGTTCCCTCCTGTCCAGGGCAAAGTCTCGTGAAGCGTGAACAACGTGGTGTGAAAGAAAGTGCAGGAAGGAAAAGGGCACACGACAAAAGGAACCACACGAAATCCATTTCATACAAACAGTCAAAAGTACATCATACAGTGAGGACGGTGGGGTGTACAAATAACTCTCTAACTCTCACCACCACCCTCCTGGTCATCTCTCTCCTCCCTCCTCTGACGGGGATCCCTAGGGGGCCTCTGCGACCTCTGCGAACCCTGAGAAGCCGTGCTCGCCTCTCCAGGTGGCACCATGCCAGCCTCCAAGGTGTGGCGGCGCTGCTCGGCCGAAGAAACTAGAAAGCTGCCCACAGAAAAGGAACCGGACTGACGAAGTCGCGCCCCGCGCTCCTTCGCCCTCTGATACCGCTCCTCACTCTCCCGAAGTCTCCCCTCCGCCGTGCCAAGACTCAGCCGGAGCTCCGACACCTGGGCCACCAGAGCTCTCCTCTCGTCCCAATCTTGATATCGCTCTGCCATCCTGTACTCCCTTTCTTTCTCTATGGTCTCCCTATCCCTCTCCCTCTCTCTCTCCACGGTCTCCCTATCCCTCTCCCTCTCCTCTCTCTCCCTCATCGCCTCTCTCCTCGACAGCTCGAGGGCGATCCACAGATCCACTACGTCGCGAGGAAGCTCCTCAGCCTCCCGTCGCCGCTCCTCCTCTAGCTCCGTAATCCGGGCGTCACGCTCTGCCACCCAGGCATCGCGCTCCTGCTCAGCACGAACAGCATGGGCCAGGGCCTCCCGAATCTCGGCCACCTGTCAAAGCACGCATGCACCGAAAGAGAACAGTGATAGAAGGAAAGCAGCTAGAAGAGGGTCAGGGCCAAGCAAGCAAGCACTCACTCGAGCCTCGCGGTCACGCTCGGCCTCCTCAGCCCGAGCCACCGCATACGCCAGCTGCTCCTGGAGGGCAGAAACCTCCGGAGGAGGGCCCCGCGAACTGGAACCCGCTCCACCAGCCATCCCGACTGCCGCTGTCTGGTGGGCCCGCTGAAACACGGGGCAAACGCCAGTCAAAGGCTAAGCATCAAAAATCTAGGTCACAAAAAAATGCATTGCATAGACTCACCAGGATCTCCAACTCCTGTCGGATGGCCACTAACTGCCGCCTGGCGTCTACCAGCTGGGCCCGCAGGTCGGCAATCATGTTGTCACGAGCATCCTGTATTGCACATAAGTTAGTGCCACATGCATATACATATAGAAGGGTGAAGCAGTTTCATTTCACTTACCCCTGCCATACCACCCAAGGAGAGGCGATCCCCGTACGTAGCTCGGTACCGTCTCATGTAGTCTGTGCTATCCTGTACATGGGACACCACTGGGACCCCGCCCTACTGCCAGTCCTGGTACTGTGCTGGGAAGCGCGTGCGCCAGTCCACAATCTTTGCCTTCCCCTTGGTCTTCCGCCCGATGTGGGCCGGCTCATCTACATCAACCCACTCCTGGGCTAGCCCCAACGTCCTCATAACCAGCCTCAGCCGAAGCGGCTCGATCTCGTTCAGGCAATGGACCCACACGTCCCGCCTGAAACGAGGAAGACCCGCTACAACCCAAGACTGGCCAGCGTCACCCATGCCCAGGTAGGGTCTCTACACCACCTGCATCACCATACATACATCATGATAGTTACCATTCCGTCACATGCATAAAAAACACAAAAAAATGATACGCATCATACCATGGCCTCGAGATACTCGCTCAGCTCCCGACGAAGTGACGCCAGCTGGTAGCTGTGTGGTGCCGCTACCACGACCGGCCTCCACTGTCGCGCTAGAGGAACGGCTCTTCTTTTCCCCTGCCTGGTCCTCCCCATAGGGAAGTAGTAATAACTCTACACCTGCATCCATCATACATCATTAGCACGAGTAATTGCATATTTAACTACGGTAAAATGCATAAATAAATTATGTACCTGGAGAAAAGGTGCGAAGCCACTGACTGTCGTCTCCCTCTCTGAAGTCTGGGAGAGATCGGCAATCAAATGGGCAAGCAGAGCCGCCCCCCACGCGTAGTGCCCCACTCTGTCAAGGTCCGCCAGGATCCCGAGGAAGCGGCAGTGGATGCCATCCCCCTTCGTCCCCAGCAGAAGGTGGCCCAAGAAGAAGAAAAGAAACCTCCGGAGGTCTAGATCCACCAGCTCCCGCTCGCTCGGGTCCTGGGTGAAAGCTGCACGGGCATCTCCCTCCAGTCGTGCCAGAAACTCCGCTCCAGTCTCGCTAACCCGCTGGCGCGGGTCGACGAATCCGAGCGCCTCCATAATCTCCACTCGGCCAACTACCCTGCTGTCTCTATCAGTCACGCTCGTCTCTAACCACAGCAGGTCCAGGGCACTCTCTCGGTAGTCGGGGTAGGTGACACCACTCACTGCCTCTCCGTCCACCCGTAGCCCGGTGATCCGAGCCACGTCCTCTAGTGTCGGCACCATGTGCCCCCAGGGCATCAGAAACGCCCGGCTCGGTGCGTGCCACCGCTCTCTCAATGCCTGGATAAGAGGAAGGTCGAGCCGAAAGGGCTCGATCCTGAGGAAGGCTCCAAAGCCCATAGTGTCCACACGCGCCCTCTGAAAGTCTGGCAGCCCACGGTATGCTGCCACCACTAGGGACCAGCTGATCTGGCCCTTCATCACGCCCTGCACACCACAAAACCAACAAAGAACACATCAGCATCATGAATAATATTAAGCAATAACACTACATATTCTACTTATTTATTTTATGTTATCTTATCTTTAAAACAATTTTAGGATTTTTATGGAGGCGTCCAAAACGTTGGACGCTTCCTCTCTATTTTCCTTTTTTCTTTATAGAAAAACCCAAAACAAAAAATATATTAATAATATATATATTATTATGGAGGCGTCCCAGGTCCTGGACGCCTCCTTATTTTTAAAATCATATTTTATTATTTACGTAAATAAACAAATAAACAAAAAGAAAAAGAAAATGTGGAGGCGTCCAGGGCCCTGGACGCCTCCTTTCCCTCACTCCCCGGCCTTCTCTCACAGCCTCTCGCCCGTCCGTTTAGCCTATTGAACCACAGAGTGAGAGTTCCGAAGGGCTTACCGGGTCATGATCGTCCTCTCCCACGTCGCCAGCGCCCGCAGCGGCCTCTGCGGCCAGAAGAGGCACCTCCATCTCCTCCTCCGCAGTAATCTCCTCTGCTGCGGCCTCCTCGGCATCATCCCTCAGCCTCCTCGGACGACGAGCCCGTCGTTTCCGCTTCTCTCCACCCTGGCTCGATCCTCCTCGCTCCATTGGGACTAAGAATGGGTCGTCTGGGGTGACGAGGTCGTCAGAATGAACAGTACAAGTGAGCAGGGGGTGAGGCCCCCCATATATATAGAAACCACTCTGATTGGGGCGTCCAGGCGCCTGGACGCCCCCACCTTTTTTTTCATTTTTTTCAAAATTCAAAAATTAGGGGCATCCAGGCGCCTGGACGCCCCCAAAACAAAAAAACCAAATAAAATAATAAATAAAAATTTGGGGCGTCCAGGACCCTGGACGTTCCCAAAACAAAAACTTAAAAAATTATAAATAAAAAATTAGGGGCGTCCAGGAGCCTGGACGCCCCCAAAACAAAAACTTAAAAAAATTATAAATAAAAAATTAGGGGCGTCCAGGCCCCTGGACGCCCCCATAATAAAAATTTCAAAAAAATATATAATAAAAGAAAAAAAAGAGATAAGCATATGTATATAATCCAAACAAAAGAAAAAGAAAAAGAAAAATCACAAAAAAGATAATAATAATTAAGGGGACAAGGGTCCAAAACATCCATGCCAGATTTTATTCCATCAGAAAAGCAGAGTGAACTACATCAGGGGCTTAGGCGCCTTAGGCCTTAACTTCCCCAGTTCGGTTACATAAGCACTCCACAGCTCACATTCTTCCCCCACGTGCGCTAAGGCCTTTCCCGCAACACTTGTCTTCCAGGGTGCTTTGACGGCCTTCGCTTCCTTCGCATCCGCTTCAGTACCCAACTCTCTCTTCTTCAAAGGAACGATGCCAGTCGATAGTGGGAATGAATGGCGTGGAATGCCGACCTGGAGGCAGCATCGATGCGCGTTATAAAGGACAAACTCGGTCGCACCGATCAGTTGAAGATCAACTTCGGGGGAAGGCCTCATGAGAAGATCAAGCGAAAGCAAACATGCCGGTGCGCAAGTAAAGAAGCCTTGTGTCACGGTGCGGAAGTGAGACCGCCAGTCTTCACGTTTCTTCAGCCACGGAACGCGGTTCACTACAGTACCACCGAACCCTAACACGTCGGCTATGTGATGAAGAGGGCTTTGTTGGAAGAGCTTCGAAGCGGTTGGCATTCCCTCACGGTGATCAAACTTGAAATGCAAATCCAGCCAGCAACTCAGGACAAGTGCGCAACCAAAAGGAGGCTTACCCATGCTCGAGGCAGTAAGGCCACTATACAGGTAGGCGAGGACAGCGGGTCCCACCCTCTTTCCACGCCAGATCCCGCAGATAGCACTCAGTTGGTCTTCCTCCACCATGTTGTCGGTATAAGGAAACAAGAGAGCACCCGCCAGACAAATGGTGAACCCCTTCATGATTCCCTCCAAATAGTCATCGTCTGGTGACCCTCTCAGGGCGTCCATGACCCACTCCGCAAGCTTTTGGAGATCGATCCCCTTTTGAGTACGGACCTTTCTGGCTGCGTCGGGCGACATGAAGCTTCCAAGAACGCTTTCGGAAGTCTCCCGTGTCAGCATCCGCATAGCCTTCACCTTCCCGTCACTCTTGAATTTCTTCAATCCGAGCAGAAGTTCCACCTCCTCGAGGAGGATGGTCACCTCGAAGGTCGGGAAGATAAAAGTGTGGGTCTGGGGATGCCAGATCTCCACTAGTGCGCCCATAGCCGCCCAGTCCATACGAATCTTCTCATAGTGTTTGGCGTGAATAAGGAGCCCCTGCAGATGCCACTTCGAGAGTATGGCCCTCATGCCGATGGAGATGTTGGAAGTTAGCTTTGAAAGCCATGGCAGTTTGGAAAACTTCCTCGGGCCTGGGAAGAGTGGATATGGCTGGAAGAGAAAAGAAAGAAGAAGAAAGGAAGAAAGTAAGAAGAAGGTTCGCGTGGAGAAATTTGAAATGAATGAGCTTACCATATGCGACATGATCGTCCCACTCAAATGACCCTCGAGGTCGGAGAGTCGCCTGATCTCGCTGCTAGGCCTGCTCCTCTTCATAACGCGGGAAGACTCTCCTTCCATCCTGAAAATCTCTAGATTCTCCTCTCTTTCCTCTCCTGAGCTTCCAAAACCCACCTTGGTGCATTTGAATGAACTAGCCTAAGGGGAGTTCTTATAGGAAGGGAAGATCGCTACAGGACGGAACATGTCACATCAGTGGTCATTGTCAAGATTTTGTCTGGATCTCCTTTGTACTGTGGTGCGATTCTGCTGTGATTCTACTACTTTCTAATGTTGCTAACCTTTGCTAGTCTGTGCAGGTTTTACTAACGGACGTCTTTGTCCTGTCTCCTGTCCCACCTTTCAATGGTTGGTCCCACCATGTCATGCATCATAGTATACGATACCTACGCTACTAGAACATGTCAAGGACCTTGCGGCCCGAACAAATCTGGGATTTGAGTTCCCCTTCAACAAAAACAGTGATGATCCCGGAAGAATTTGGGTTGTACTGATAGGCCGTTAACTTGTGGTAGCATGGGGAGGACAGTTCCATTCAGTGAGTTGGTGCGCGGATAAACGGGCCCCAGCCCAGTGTCGGCTCACCGGATCGGTATCCTGACCCGTTCTTAACAAGTTGACAATATTATCCTTGGTTATTTTCTATTTTAGTTTGTTTTAAATTTTTATTTTAACCCAGCATGCATTCATATAGGACTTTGATTTATTGCGGAAGATCATTCAAGTGATTCGATTGTGAAAGCCGTTGTGTTTCAATTCCTACAAATATGAGATATTCCACTCCAAATGAAATAACTGAGTTTCCTTGAAACGGCCCTACGCTGCTCTTCCAAAAGTGACCCTTGTTTGGAAAGACCCTCAGATATTCCTTTACTTTTTACCTTGCTTGACCCACCTTGACCGCAGCACTTCCACATTGGCTGGTAACCGCTCCCCAAAGGTGAAACCTGTAGGTTTATGACCCAGGTACTTCCACACCGAGAAGTTGGTCTCTTTTTGTTTCGTGCCTGAGCGCACATCTCACCCTCCCTTATTTGACCTCCGTCCAAGCAATCGTCAATATTTGAAAGACCTTCTTCAAGGTCGCCTCATTGAAACTTCAAGAAAGATTCCAGACAGTAACGTCAAAAGCGTGTCTCATCACACATTGGCATCAACTTATCAGTCCGCTCCCACTTCATTTCACTCCACTTCGATACCATTCCACTACGTGTCGCTCCCTTGCAAAGCAGACGCCAAGGCGGGGCAGCTGTAGACACGCCATTCTTGACGTCTCCTGAGAAAGTCTCATATTACTATACAACGCCCCGCGACTGCTTACGCATTTCGAATCTCTTAAATACTTCCTTTTCTTGGGTCTTCTTCTGCCTTTTCAGCATCCGGAATCGTCTCGTCACGGCGTTCGGACGGCATCAACACAAGTCAGACGCATCAGGAGGTTCCGGAATCAAGAAGGGTGTCTGCCAGGCGGCCGCCAACGCCTGAACTGAGGACCCGGGTGGGTCTTAATGGGGGCGTCCAGGCCCCTGGACGCCCCCATTCTTTTAATTTATTTTATTTGTTTTTCAGAGCCCAAAAATAAATAAAAAATATATATTAATGGAGGCGTCCAGGACCCTGGACGCCTCCATAAAAACTAATATAAAAAAAATATGTAAAATGCCAGTTAGCATAAAAGACAAAACATAAATAAAAAATATATATTAATGGAGGCGTCCAGGCCCCTGGACGCCTCCATAAAAACAAGTATAAAAATTAAAATGCCAGCTTCGGCATAAAAACAAAACAAAATAATAAAAAATAATATATTTATGGAGGCGTCCAGGCCCCTGGACGCCTCCATCAACTTCCTCACGGGCGCCGCCCACCGAACGACGGTTTGTCGTGTGTGAAAAAATCTAAATTATGGAGACGTCCAGCCCGCTGGACGCGCCCATTTCAAAATCACGAGGCGTCGCTCACAAAACCACGCGTTGTGTCAAACCGCGTGCGGCCGTCGGTGGTGTTCGGTGGACCTGTTAGGGGCGTCCGGGGCCCTGGACGCCTCCACAAAAATATTCTGAAAAAATTAATAAAAATAGAATAAAATATTAGTTCGGCCCTGATGGAGGTGTCCAGGGTCCTGGACGCCTCCACCCTCCGGAGCCCTATAAATAGAGGCCCACCCCCTCAGTTCTGGGAGAGCTTCGAAGAGATCCGATAGGCTGCCGGAGCCCAGAGGCTACCGGAGTCATTTTCTAACCCGTGGGGTCTTTTGTAGGTGGAGGTTCTGCCGGCTTCTCGGGTGCCCACGCTCGCGAGAGGAAGGTCGTCTTCATCCACCGCGCTTCCACGCCATCCCTACGCTGCCGGAGCTTCGCCGGATTTCACCATCGGCACATCCAATAAGCCAATCCTTTCCTTTTCTTCTTAGTTCTTTTGCATTCATCATCTCGCATCATCTATCCCCCTTCATAAGGGCGCCTCTTCTTATATACTTCTTGCATCCATCATCTCATTTTCCTCCTACTCGAGTCTGAGAGGGGTTTAAAAGACAACACCAACCAGGTGTGTGTCTTGCCATCATTTCGTTATTTTTATCGCAAGGATTTGAATACTACACCTTCATCTTTCTAATCCACTCGTTACTTGTTTGTCGTTATTTTGTAAGGGTACCCAAGGAAAGCCCTCTCCGTCGGCCGGCCGAAGGGGGAGGAAGAAGCAACCCACCATCTCCCGCTCTTGAGGTAGGCGCGATCACTTTCTTTATTTTGGGGTCTTTCGGCCCCTGGCGATCACATCTTGTTCTCGAGGCCGCGGTGAGTCACTTCCCCAATGGCCATTTAAATTCCCGTTCTTATACTCTCTTTATATTCTGTTGTATTCTGCTCATATTCTCGAGGCCGCGGCGAGTCACTTCCCCAATGGCCGTTTAAATTCCCGTTCTTATATGTTATATTCTTATCTATTCATATTCTCGAGACCGCGGCGAGTCACTTCCCCAATGGCCGTTTAAATTCCCATTCTTATATATTATATTCTTATCTATTCATGTTCTCGAGGCCGCGGAGAGTCTCTTCCCCAATGGCCGTTTAAATTCCCGCTCTTTATATTCTCCTTATATTCTGTTACATTCTTATCTGCTCATATTCTCGAGGTCGCGGCGAGTCACTTCCCCAATGGCCGTTTCAATTCTTGCTATTTAATTTCTGCACCATTCCCGTCCCCCCGAGGTCGCGGCGAGTCACTTCCCGCTATGGCCGTTTAACCCCCTTATCTTGCTATATTACATTTGTCCCGCTCTCACCACCGGAGCAATCTCCCGTGGTGGCCCCTTCTCTTTTCTCTTATTTATGTGTTGCAGCAAACAAAAAGAAGGAGCCCGCGCGCTCCACGTCTTCTCCACTTCCCCGAACCGCGTGACGTCGCTCACATTGCCAAGGTTCCAAACTATCCTCATCCTCGCCAGAAGGACCCTGTCACAAGCGGATCCTCATCCGCCATCACCATCACCACCGACGACTCATTAGCCGTCATCTTTTCCATTCACTCGTCACAGCCTTTGTTGCTGTCATCTTCCTGGGCCAGACGGTTGTCTGATGATCTTCCCAGATCCCCCTCTCTTCTTACATACCTACGCGGGTTTCTCAACCTGCGCCAGGTCTTCAATCATGATCTGCTCTACGAGCCTCCCAATCCTCTAGCCATAACCACTTTTCTCTCTCCTCCGATCTCTTTTCACTGTTTTGTCATAAAAAATGAAAAAAAAAACGTCAATTTCCAAACTCCTCAACAGCACATCTTCGTTGAGGAAACCTCCTACATCTCCCACAGGTGCGTCCCGCCCTGTGGACCACCCGTCCTAGGTCCGATGAGCGACCTTTTCTACCCCTCCTCTGAGGGGTCTTCCCCTGTACATTCTTCACCATCGTCTTCATCTTTTTCTTCTTCTGTAAATAATGTCAGTCAATCTAGGAATAATAAGTCAAAGGTAGTACCTAGGAAGAAATCCAAGGGTAGGCAGATCCCTCGTTGATTCCTTCTGGACTTAGCCGCCAGGTGTCAGGCCCTTCTTGCCATCCCTCAGTTGCTAGAAAATCTCATCCAGCTACCGGAAATAGAATGTGAGGGCAACTGTACAATTGATGAGGGGTATGGAGTCTACGAGATCACGGGTGAAGAATACCCTACTGAAGATGAGGGTGAGGAATATGAGGATGCGGCTGGCGCATATGCTAGTGAAATAAGGAGATTCGACGAGCCGTCAACTGCCGTAGAAGAGTCCACCAAAGAAGTCAACTTGGGAACTGAGGAAGACCCTAGGATCATCCTCATAAGTGATAATCTACCACCCTCTGAAGAAGAGGCATTAATTGAAGTTCTCAAGGAATATAAGGACACGTTTGCATGGAGCTACGAGGATATGCCGGGTCTGGATTCAACCCTGGTCGAACACCGTTTAACCCTAAAACCAGGGTCCGTCTCGGTAAAACAAAGGTTAAGGCGTTTCCACCCTCAGATGGCTTTGAAAATGAAAGAAGAGGTCGATAAGCTCCACAAAGCCAGGTTCATTAGAGTCGTCCTTTATCCTCAATGGGTGGCGAACATTGTCCCGGTCATGAAGAAAGATGGGAAAGTCAGGATTTGCATCGACTTCCAGGACCTTAATCGCGTGTGTCCAAAGGATGATTTTCCCTTGCCTCACATTGATGTGTTAATCGACAACACAGCGGGATATGAGACCCTCTCATTCATGGATGGATTTTCAGGATATAATCAAATTCGTTTGGCAGAAGAGGATCAAGAGAAGACATCATTCACTACACCTTAGGGAACATATTGTTACGTGGTCATGCCGTTTGGGTTAAAGAATGCTGGAGCTACTTACCAAAGAGCTATGATGGCCATATTTCATGACATGATGCATATATATCTGGAGGTGTATGTGGATGATCTATTAGTGAAATCAAGGACCAGGATGGAACATCCAAGGGTTTTGGCTAAGGTCTTGCAAAGATCAAGGGAGTTCCAATTGAAAATGAACCCGAAGAAGTGTGTGTTTGGTGTATCATCGGGTAAATTACTGAGCTTCATTGTGAGTAAAAGAGGGATTGAGATAGATCCTGACAAAGCTAAGGCCATCAGGGATATGCCGCCTCCCAAGAATTTGGGGGAAGTCCGAGGTTTAATCGGGAGGTTACAGTTTATTCGTCGGTTTGTGTCTCAGCACTCACACAGGTGTAGACCTTTCTATGAGTTGACCAAGCCAGGAGTAGAATTCCACTGGGATTCTAAATGCCAAAAAGCTTTTGAAGGGTTAAAGGAATATCTGGCTAGTCCACCCGTTCTCATTCCACCCAAACCAGAAAAACCTCTGATCCTCTACATCTCAGTCTTGGACGACTCCGTGGGAGCTGTCCTCGCACAAGCTGATGAAGAAGGCAAGGAACGGGCAACCTATTACTTGTCCAAACTTCTCAATCCCTGTGAGCAGAAGTGCACAGTCATGGAGAAAACCTGTGCTTCCCTCGTTTGGGTAGTGCAAAATTGAAGCATTACTTCCTGGCTCATGAGGTCCTTCTGATCGCTCGCATGAACCCTATCAAGTTTCTTCTGGAGAAATCCGTCCTTACTGATAGGCTAGCACGCTGGTAGAGTTTCCTCTCTCAATTTGACATCACCTATATCCAGCAAAAGGCGATTAAAGGCTATGCCATAGCCGAGCATCTCGCTCACCATCTTCTTCCTAAGTTCGATCTTGTCCAATCAGAGTTTCCAGATGAGGAACTAATGTCCGTCACTCAGCCTGACAAGCCAATGTGGACATTATATTTTGACAGAGCTCTAAATTCCCAAGGGAAGGGTATCGGCATTGTCCTTCTAACGCCTGAAGGCGTTACCATCCCAGAGGCATTTTAGCTCGCGTTCCCAGTCACCAACAACATCGCTGAATACGAGGCTCTTCTAGCTGGCCTGGAACTAGCCCATTCTTTCTATATCACTGAGATGCGAGTCGTGGGTGATAGTCAACTTGTTCTCCACCAGGTGCTTACCAAATATCGCACCCTCGATCCCAAGCTCAAACCCTATCAGGAGCTGGTCTCCGCCTATGCCAAATTATTCACCAAGCTGATCTTTGTCCATGTTCCTCACGAACAGAACATTCTGGCCGATGCCCTCGCCTCCTTGGCATCATCCTTCAAATTCCCTTTGGGTGCATGGTTTAGATCCATCATTCTCTACAAACGTCTTGTCCCTGCCGTTCAGGACCCTTACCTCTTAAAGATCAAGGAACGAGTCCTACAGAAGATAGGCAGAAGTCGAAGAAGAGCTGGCTGAAGTCGAAGAAGAGCTGGCTGACGAGGAGAAACCATTGTTCTATGAAATTGTCAAATACTGTAAAAATCAGTCTTATCCTGAAGGAGCCACCACAGAAGATAAGAAAGCCATAAGAAGGGTGGCTCAGAAATACACATTGGTTGGAGGTCTACTCTATAGGAGGAGCCTTACTGGCGTTCTGTTAAGGTGTCTTGATGACAATGAGGTTTGTAAATGCGTAGAAGAAGCACACTCGGGTGTGTGCGGTGGCCACGTGAATAGCCAGATGATCGCCAAGTAGATCATTAGACAAGGCTTTTACTGGCCCACTATGGAAGAGGATTGTGCCATCTATGTCCGTAGGTGTGTCAAGTGTCAACTTCACGCCGATAAAATACATTCACCCTCTTCCTCACTTCACCCAATATCCTCCCCATGGCCTTTCTCCATGTGGGCATTCGACATCATCGGTCCCCTAGGTGATCCTAATTCCCTCACCAAGCAGAAATCTTTCATCCTTACTGTGACGGAATACTTCACCAAATGGGCCGAAGCCGAAGCTTATGCGGAAATCAAGGCGTCAACAGTTTGCAAGTTCATCATGAAGAACATCCTCGCCAGGTTCGGCGTCCCAAGCACAATCGTCACCGACAATGGGCCACAGTTCATTTCTCAGGACCTTCAAGACCTCTACAAAAGGTACACAATTGCATTGCATCATTCATCACCTTATTACCCACAAGGTAATGGCCAAGCGGAGGCCACCAATAAAATATTGATCAAAATCATCAAGAAAACCTGCGAGTCCAGTAAGTTTTTAGACTGGCTAGAAAAGCTTATCGAAGCTCTATGGGCCTATCGCACTTCAATCCGTACCCCCACCGGGCAGACTCCGTTTGCCCTTACTTATGGGACGGAAGCGGTAGTCCCGTATGAGACTCTGATCCCTTCTCTCAGAGTACAATTGGATGAGGAATTTCTCTCGACGAACGTCGTAATTCACTCCTTGCCCAGTTGGAACTCTTAGACGAGAAGCGGATGGCCGCTGCCGAGCATGCGCGTGTGTATCAAAATAGACTCGCTCGCTTTTACCAAAAGAAAGTCGTTGAGAGAAAATTTAAAGTCGGTGAGATGGTCGTGAAAAGAATTTTTGTCAAACCTGGAGGGCCGCGTTCTAAGCTCCAACCCAATTGGGAAGGACCATTTATAATTCAAGCCGTGTACCCTGGCAATGCCTACAAGCTAGTCAACGCCGAAGGGACCGAGTTATCACACCCTTGGAATGGGCTTTATCTTAAAAAGTACTACCCCTAGCGTAGTGCCAAAACGTCAAAAACAAACAAATGATGAAAAGACAGAAAACATCAAAAATAACAAAAAATATTGAAAATCACTAAAAATATGGAAAATTCAAAATGCCGATGCCTGGTGGTCACCAAGTAGTTAAGTCCCTGCATCCAACCTTCATGTTAGGATAGGGCCCATTAAGGCTTGGTAGGCACCGAGTCTTGGTTTGCCAGAACCGTGGAGATCCCTGTCCGGCCACATCGGCCCATGCTCGCTCAAAGGAAGCCAACATGTACTCACTTACGTATTTTTTCCAAAAAAAAAAGTTGGTAGCATCACCTACGGTGGGGCCTCACCCAGAAGATCTCCAGAAGCTATAATCTTTATTCTTTTCTCTTCGACCAAATGAGACAGTCGGCGCCCTTAAAACGCTGAGCATGAGAAACCAAAACTCAAACCCCTTAAGGCAAGAGTAGGATCCATTTCCTCGAGCATCGATCAGAGCACGAGAAGAGGGAAGTGTCCCCGCAGGCATACAAAAGGGAGCCCACAACGTCAAACGACTATATCTCCCTCGCAAAAAAAAAAAGAAGAAACACAAAATCAAAACCAAGAGAAAAGCCTGGTCGTGACCGTGCCTGATGCGATAAATGGAACCCCTCAAAGTAAAAGTCTGAATCCACAAAAGGGGCCATGGAATGTAAATGCTCGAGATTTGGTCCGAAGCTGTCCGAAAGAGGAGAGTTAATGGGCCCTTATTGGCTCGCCGGGTTAACAGTTTTGTCGGTCCTCTCAGGAGGTTTACCCCATGCACTCTTCCTTCCTCCTCTAAAGATGAAAGCTAGATGGAGTTTCTGAAGGGCGAAACCCGCCAAGGTTTGCGACCTTATTTTAATATACACATATGGTTGCCTACTTTGAAAAGCAAAAGCTATCGCTGCGAAGGAGTCTCTGTGTTTCTGGCTGGTCAAGACCCATGTTTACCATCTTGATGTCTTCTTATTTAACCTTGGGCTTAGGCCAATGCAAGCGCGTCACCTATGGGTGCGACGGCGTCTGATTCCGGGTTAGCATCGCGCGGTTGGTCATTAGGGTTCCAGGGTGTTCCATCATATACCACCTAGGGTTGTGATGAAATAGACCCGGGTCGGGCAAATCATTTACCTCGAAAACTTTTTGGGTGAATCCCTGTGGTCGGAAGTGACTGGGAGCCTAAGCATGGCATGACGGTATTGTCATCAAGGTAAGTCTTAGCCGACGGGATTATCATTCGAGGGGTCCAATGGCCCAAATCAACCTAGATGTACACTTAGGATGCCTGGGAGGTTAGTAAGAAACCCCTGTTCTCATGTAGGTTAGGTGCCATTTGGGTGCTTATCAGGCGTTAGCAACAAAAAAAATGAAATGATAAAAATAAAAAGAAAAAAGAAAAGAGAAAATGTACATATTTGCAAACAAAAAAAATTGAATATAACAAAACAACAACAAAAAATGCCAAATATAAAAAGAAAAAAAAATAAATCAATTTCGCATGATTACATTTGTATGCAGCATTTCACTTTTTAATATCGCTTGCATTCGTGTGCTTGTCTGTCGCATCCATCATCACCGCATCTTTCCCTTGCCTTCGTTAATAAAGGCTTGGCCCCTTGACCCGTTATCAAGGATAGTCAAAGTGACCATCTGCTTATTGAGCAAGGGGCCAAGTTAGAGCAAAAATTCTGATTTGTTTGTTTCAGTGATGTGTGCAGGGATTCGAGGCAACAAGAGCAAAGGTGAAAACCAAACAAAACCGAACCTTTTATTCCATTCCAAAATAAGAAGTTGTACATTAAGTTCCACCTTCTCTCTCTGCATTACTCGTCCCGCTACTCTCCGGGCAAAACGCTCTCAAGGGTGCTACCCAATTACGAAAAGTGGTACTCCTACCGCTCTGTACTCCTCTTCCTATTCTCACACCCCGACGTTGATCCGTGGGGGGCAGCAAAAAAGCTACTAACACGAAAGCCACGCTCTCGTGCTCTTCGGTAGCGCTCCTCACCATCTCTCAGCCACTGTTCAGCCAGACCAAGGCTGGTTCGGAGTTCGAACAGCTGGGCCTCCATGGCCCTTCATTCCTCCCTTTCAACCAATCTGTCGGCTCTTTCTCTCTCTGTGTCTCTTTCTCTCTCTGCCCATTCTCTCTCACGGTCTTCCCTCTCCAACTGGAGAGTGATCCTCAGCTCCATGGCTTCCCTAGAAGAGTCATCATCTGGATGACGTCGCAGTTCCTCCTCCAGCTCTACTATTCTAGTCTCCCTCTGCGTAGCTTGGGCAAGTGATTCTTGCGTCTCCTTTTTCTACCAGTTATACCATCTCAGATATGCGGGAAGGCATAAACAAGCAGAACTCAACACTGAGACTCTTACATGTATAGAGAGCATCCCTTCTGCCTCCACGGCACGCTGTGTAGCACGAGCAAATTGCTCGTGAAGTAAATCAAGTTCTGAGGTGGGTACCCATAAGCTACAGACGCCACCCACTCCCATCGCTGAGGAGGCCACGTCAATCTGGGCGCGCTATGGCCACACATGTGATAGTTAGTGGCCGAACACCATGGATCTAGGGTCTTGATTAGGAGTGTGCACTGTACACCTACCGAGGCACTCAAGGCTTCACGTGTGTCACCCAATTGTTGCTCCGTCTCTGCCAGGTGAGATCGTAAGCTCGCTATCATAGTGTCACGGACATCCTGCACCCATGCCATAGAAGTCAGCATTCCCATAAAAAATCAAAGCAAGAGAGAAGGGGAGACCTACCTCCACAAGTCCCCGGGGTTGGAGCCGCTCGGCGTACATTGTCTTATACAGACGCAGGTAGTCTTCACTATCATGTGCATGTGATTCCACGATTGTGCCACCCCGTTGCCAATCTTCATACTGTTCGGGAAACCGCACACGCTAATCAATGCAGGTTGCCGGTCCTCGTGTCTTTCTCCCGACGCGAGGTGGTGCAATCGTATCCACCCATTCCTGAGACAGTCCTAAAGTCTTCATAACCAATCGTAGCCGAATCGGCTCGATTTCATTCAGGCAGTGCATCCATAGTTCCCGTCTGAACCGGGCACGACTTGTTAGAACCCATGGTTGGTTGACATCGACCATGCCTAAGTAGGGTCTCCAGTTTACCTAGGTTAAGTTGTACATACCCGTTTAGCTGGTCAGAACCAAATAAAAATAATCCAGAAAAAAAAATCCCACCATTGCTTCAGGGAACTCCTGTATCTCTCGCCTTAGCACCATCAGTTGGTAGGTTAGGGGTGCCGCACTCATGATAGGTTGCCACCGCCTGGCTAGCGCCACCATCACTGGTCGCCAATGTCGAGCTCTCCCCATCGGGAGGTAATAATAGCTCCACAGCTGCTTCATTATATGTCATCATACCTTAAGTGGACTATTACAAAAGAAAACAAACAAAAAAACAAAAAAAACAAGACAAAATCAAAAATACCTGGATAAATGGTGTGAAACCACTCGCAGTCATCTCACGGTCTGCCTCTTGGGACTGACCTGTAAACAGATGCGCCAGCAGGGCAGCTCCCCAGGCATAGTGCCCTACTCTTTCGAGGTCTGATAGCAGCTCCAGGAAACGACAATGGATATCATCTCCTTTCGAGCTCAGTATCAATCTTTCCAGCAAGAAGAGGAGAAATCTCCTCAAATCCATGTTGGATCTCTCCCGATTGCCAAAATCTGTGCAGTACACAGCACGACATCCCCTTTCCATCCTCCCCATGAATTCTTCTAAGGACTCATCGTCCCGTCGGCGAGTATCAGTGAGCCCTAATGCCTCCATGATAGATGTCCTGGCTACTGACCTGTTCTTCCGTCCATCTAGGTCCAAACCCAGTAGCTTCTGGGCACCTTCTCGATAGTCTGCGTAAGTGACTCCGGTCACTGCCTCGCCATCCACCTTGAGGCTCGTGATTCGGGCCACATCTTCCAGACTGGGCACCATGTGCCCCCAGGGCATCAAGAATGCCAGACACTGGGTCCCATCTTTCACGCAAGGCTTGGATCAGGACTAGGTCAAGCTTGATCGGCTCGATTCGCAGGAAGGCACCAAATCCCATCACGTCTAGCCTGGCCTTCTGAAAATCTGGGAGACCCCTGTATGCTGTCGCTACTAACTCCCATGAAATGTGTGATTTCATCACACTCTGCGCGTGTATAAGGAATGGAGAAGGGTGTTGTCAAAAGAAAGGAAGGAAGAAAGAATGAGAAAAGGGCGGGAAAGCTCAGCTTACGAGTTGCGATTGGGTCCTTTCACTAAAGTGCCCTTCGAGGTCCGAGAGCTTCCTGGAACTGCTACCGTTGGACCTGCTTCTCTTCGAGGAATGGGAAGATTCGCCCTCCATCCCGATCTTAGAACTCTGAGTTCCTTCTCTTTCGTGAAAATTTGTACTCTTCAAGTTGGCTCTCGATGTCCCTTCGATGACGAAAGAGATAGGTATTTATAGAAATGGGAGAAGTACGGGCCAAGATTGTCTTCATCACCTTTAACGACAGCCCTCGCGATAAGACGCTTGCCATGCGGTCCCATGTGTCACTTCACCGCTCGCGCAGGGTGATTGATTGGACAACACCCTCCCTATACCGTTAGGGATGCCCTGTTACGATGTAGAGGTCGTCCGCAAAGGTTGAAAGATCGCCCGGGAAGAGGGGCTAGGGCTGTCATTGTTGACTTCCGTGGCTGATTTCCGCATGGAAGACGATCAGAGCAAGATACGATTCCCTGAGGTCTCGGCAGACACATCACATGGGAACAGTGCAAAGAGGAAGAAGTGTAGGGAAGAAGGAATGCACAAGAGAACAAACAAGCAGCAGAAAATCAAATCACTCCATTCATAAGTTTACATAAGCTATCATAAACATCACAATCATAGAGGGGAAGCGGGTCCACTAGCTCGCCAACTCTCGCCATTATCTGCATGCTCGTCCCTCTAGGCGTCCCTCTCCTCTCCCCTGAGGTGAGGGTCCCTCAGAAGCCTTCTGGATCCCTTTGCAGCAGCACCCGCCTCACCTCGTGGCGCCTGCTCCACATCGGTGGCTCGCTGCTCCTCCCCTGGCGTGGCGAAGAAGCCACCAACAGAAAAGCGGCCAGACTGGCGGAGTCGCTCCCCGAACTCTCGCGCTCTCTCATAGCGCGTCTCCATCGCTCCTAGCCTCTGCACCACGACCTGAAGGCCTAGCTGGAGCTCGCTCACCTGGGCCTCCAAGGCCTTCCTCTCGGCCTGATCTCGCTGTCCCTCGGCCCTTCTCTCCTTCCTCTCTCTTTCCGCCTCTCTCTTGGCCACCTGGAGGAACACCCTCAACTCTAGGATGTCCGGATGTGGCCTCTCCTCACTGTGACGCCGCAGCTCCACCACAGTCGCTACCCAGGCGTCACGCTCCTCTTCAGCCCGGGCCACGTGGGCCACCGCACCAGCAAGTTGCTCTCGAAGGGAGGCAATCTCAAGAAAAGGGGCCGAGGAACTAGAAGATGCGCCGCCGGCCATTCCCACCATCGCTGTCTGCTGGGCACGCTGAAAAAACAAACGATGGCCGTCAGCTAAGCTCCAAATTTAAAAATAAAAAAATGCAGCACTTAACTTACCAGGAGCGACATTTCCTGTTGAGTGACGGCCAGCTGCCGCCTAGCCTCTGCCAGTTGGGCACGCAAGCCATTGATGTCGCGCGTATCCCCGGATTGGGGAAGTCCCGCATAACTCTCTCTCTGCTGCCGCAGGAAGTCGGCACTGTCCTGCACTAATACGCTCCCTTACTGTCTAGGGAGATGTATGCGCCAGTCCTCGAGCTTCGCCTTGCCTCGACTCTCCTTCCTGACACGGCTCGGCTCATCCGCGCTCGCCCATTCATCAGCCAAACCCAGGGTCTTTGCCATGTCCTGCATAAAAAAAGGGGGGTCTTACGTCAAAACATGAGAACGCGTCTCCTGTCAAGGACGCGTCCATCATTTGAGTGCAACACTCGCCGAACCCTTTTTCCCTCTCACATGGCTCGCTCAAAACTCAAAATAAATCAAAGAGGGGAAGATCGAAGGACATACCGGGCCGTGTTCACCTCCCTCCGCGCCATCGGGCCCCTCGGGTCCCTCAAGCACCCGAAGGGGTCCTTCCTCTTCCATGGACGCCTCGCTGTGCTCTTGCGCGTCCCTCCTCGGGCGAGGAGTCCCTCGCCCCTCTCTCCCTTCACCACGATTTGGTCCACCAAACTCCATCGATCGAGAAGTGGAAGAAGACGAAGATGGGCGAGCAAATCTCGACAGAGGTGGGCTCGTTTACGGGCAAGGCACGGGATAAGAAGTACCGCCTGGCACTTTAAATTTGAATTTGAAAGTTAAGACGCGTCCCCGCGCCTGGACGCGCCCAAAAGGAGAAAATAAGAAAAAAAAAAAAGAGGACCCCTCCGTACAAGGTGTAGTTCCCTACTTTTCAGGGCAAGGTCTCGTGAAGCGTGCCTCGAAACAACTCAGTGCAAGAGAAGAAGCATGGAAAAGGGAAAGTGCATACGACAAAAGGAACCATTTCATTGCACATAAACAAATAGTCAGTTATACATCATAAAGTGAGGAAGGTGGGGTGTACAAGCAACTCTCTAACTCTTGCTATCACCCTCCTGATCATCTCTCTTCTCCCTCCTTTGACGGGGATCCCTAGGGGGCCTCCGCGAACTCTGAGAGGCGGTGCTCGCCTCGCCCTGTGGTGGCACGCCAGCCTCGAAGGCGCGGCGACGCTCCTCGGCCGAAGAAACCAGAAAGCTGCCCATGGAGAAACAACTAGACTGACGAAGTCGCGCCCCGCCCTCCTTCGCCCTCTGATACCGCTCCTCGCTCTCCCGAAGCCTCCCCTCCGCCGTGCCGAGACTCAATCGGAGCTCCATCAGCTGGGCCTCCAGAGCCCTCCTCTCGTCCCAGTCTCGCAGTCGCTCTGCCCTCCTATCCTCCCTCTCTCTCTCTCTCTTTCCTCTCTCTCTCTCCCTCTCCCTATCCTCTCTCTCTCTCCATGTTCTCCCGCTCCCTCTCCTCTCTCTCCTACATCGCCTCTCTCCTCGACAGCTCGAGGGCAAACCACAGATCCCGCACGTCGCGAGGAAGCTCCTCAGCCTCCCGCCGTCGCTCCTCCTCGAGATCCGCTATCCAGGCATCACGCTCTGCCGCCCAGGCGTCGTGCTCCTGCTCAGCACGGACTGCACGAGCCAAGCCATCTCGGATCTCCGCCACCTACCAAAACCCACATGCACCGTAAGAGAGCAGTGAAGGAAGAAAAGCAGCTAGAAGGAGAGTCGGGGTCAAGGAGACACTCACTCGAGCCTCACGGTCGCGCTCTGCCTCCTCAGCCCGAGCCACCGCATACGCCAGCTGCTCCTGAAGGGCAGAGATCTCCGGGGGAGGGCCCCACGAACTGGAACCCGCTCCACCAGCCATCCCGGTTGCCGCTGCCTGGTGGGCCTGCTGAAACACAGAGCAAACAATAGTCAGAGGCTAAGCATCGAAATCCAGGTCACAAAAAATGCATTGCATAGACTAACCAGGATCTCCAACTCCTGTCGGATGGCCACCAACTGCAGCCTGGCGTCTACCAGCTGGGCCCGCAGGTCAGCAATCATGTTGTCACGAGCATCCTGCATTGCATATAAGTTAGTGTCACATATGTATACATATAGAAAAGGAAAACATTTTTCGACTTACCCCTACTGCACCACCAAGGAAAAGACGCTCCCCGTATGTGGCTCGATACCGTCTCAGGTAGTCAATGCTGTCCGGTACATGGGACACCACTGGGACCCCGCCCTACTGCCAGTCCTGGTACTGTGCAGGGAAGCACGTACGCCAGTCCACGATCTTTGCCTTCCCCTTGGTCTTCCGCCCGATGCGGACCGGCTCATCTACGTCGACCCACTCCTGGGCTAACCCCAACGTCCTCATAACCAGCCTGAGCTGCAGCGGCTCGATCTCATTCAGGCAATGGACCCACACGTCCCGCCCGAAACGAGGATAACCCGCTACCACCCAAGGCTGGCCGGCATCGGCCATGCCTAGGTAGGGCCTCCACACCACCTGCATCACCATACATACGTCATGTTAGTTGCCATTTTATTCAATTAAGTCACATGCATAAAAAAAAAATCATACGCATCATACCATAGCCTCGGGGTACTAGCTCAGCTCCCGACGAAGCGACGCCAGCTGGTAGCCGTGGGGTGCCGCAACCAAGACCGGCCTCCACCGTCGCGCCAGAGGCACGGCTCTCCTGTTCCCCTGTCTGGCTCTTCCCATCAGGAAGTAGTAGTAGCTCCACACCTGCATCCATCATACATCATTAGCACGAACAATTGCATATTTAAATACGGTAAAATGCATAAATAAAATGTTTACCTGGAGAAAAGGTGCAAAGCCGCTGACTGTCGTCTCCCTCTCTGAAGTCTGGGAGAGATCGGCGATCAAATGGGCAAGCATAGGCGCTCCCCATGCATAGTTCTCCACTCTGTCCAGGTCCGCCAAGATCCCGAGGAAGCGGCAGTGGATGCCGTCCCCCTTAGTCCCCAGCAGAAGGCGGCCCAGGAAAAAGAAAAGGAACCGCCGGAGGTCTAGATCCACCAACTCTCGCTCGCTCGGGTCCTGGGTGAAAGCTGCCCGAGCGTCTCCCTCCAGTCGTGCCAAAAACTCAGCTTCAGTCTCGCTGACCCGCTGGCGCGGGTCACCAAATCCGAGCGCCTCCATAATCTCCACTCGACCGACTACCCTGCTGTCTCTGTCAGTCGCGCTCGTCTCTAGCCACAGCAGGTCCAACGCACTGTCTCGGTAATCGGGGTAAGTGACCCCGCTGACTGCCTCTCCGTCAACTCGTAGCCCGGTGATCCGAGCTACGTCCTCCAGTGTCGGCACCATGTGCTCCCAGGGCATCAGAAACGCCTGGCTCGGCACGTGCCACCGCTCCCTCAATGCCTGGATGAGAGGAAGGTCAAGCCAGAAGGGCTCAATCCTGAGGAAAGCTCCAAAACCCATGGCGTCCACCCGCGCCCTCTGAAAGTCCGGAAGCCCACGGTACGCTGCCACCACCAGGGACCAGCTGATCCGGCTCTTCATCACACCCTGCACACCACAAAAACAAACAAAAAAGGAACACATCACCATCATGGATAATAATAAACAACAACACTGTACATAATATTTATTTATTTTTTTATTATTTATTTTAATATATATATATATATATATATATAAAGGCGTCCACTCCCCTGGACGCTTTCTTTTTATTTCCTTTATTTTATTTTAACAAAAGCAAAAAAATAAATCAAAAATAAATCAAAAATAATATATATTATCATGAAGGCGTCCACCTTTTTGGACGCCTCCTTAATTTTGATTTTATTTTATTATTTACGTAATAACCCAAAAATAATAATAATAATAATAATAAAATAAAAAAGAAAGGATGGAGGCGTCCAAGCCCATGGACGCCTCCTTCCCTCACTCCCCGGCCTTCTCCACACTGTCTCTCGCCCGCCTATTTAGCCTAATAAACCAACAAATTGGAGTTCTGAGGGGCTTACCGGGTCCTGCTCATCCTCTCCCGCGTCGCCAGCGCCCGCAGGACCCTCCACGGCCAAAGGAGGCGCCTCCTCTTCCGCGGCAATCTCCTCTCCCGAGGCAGCCCCCTCGGCATGATCCCTCGACCTCCTCGGACGAACAGCCCGTCATTTCCGCTTCTCTCTACCCTGGCTCGGGCCTCCTTGCTCCATTGGGAACTGAGAATGGGTCGTTCAGAGTGAAATGGGTCGTTAGAATGAACAGTAGAAGAGAACAGGGGGTGAGACCCCCCTTTATATAGAAAATCACCAGGATTTGGGGCGTCGAGGCGCCTGGACGCCCCCACATTTTTATTTTATTAAAAATTCAAAAAAACATAGGGGCGTCCATGCGCTTGGACGCCCCCATATCAAAAATAAACAAAAATTGAAAAATAAAACATAGGGGCGTCCAAGCTCCTGGACGCCCCCACAACTAAAAAATTAAAAAATTGAAAAAGAAAATATAGGGGCATCCAAGTGCCTGGACGCCCTCATATCAAAAATAAACAAAAATTAAAAAATAAAACATAGGGGCGTCCAAGCTCCTAACGCCCCCACAACTAAAAAATTAAAAAATTGAAAAAGAAAATATAGGGGCGTCCAAGCGCATGGACGCCCCCATAACTAAAAAATTAAAAAATTGAAAAAGAAAATATAGGGGCGTCCAGGCCCTTGGACGCTCCCATTAAAAATAAAAAATGTATGTATATATATATATATATATATATATATATATATATATATATATATATGATCATAATATGAATAAACAAGAACACAAAAAGAGAGAAAACACAAAAAGAAAAAAAAATAAAAATAAAAATCATAAAAAATAAAAAAATAATTAGGGGAACAGGGGTCCAAAATGTCAAATGCCGGATTTTATTCCATCAGAAAGTAAAGTGAGCTACATCAGGGGCTTAGGCGCCTTAGGCCTTAACTTCCCCAGTTCGGTTACATAAGCTCTCCACAGCTCACATTCTTCCCACACATGCGCTAAGGCCTTTCCCGCAACACTTGTCTTCCAGGGTGCTTTAACGGCCTTCGCTTCCTTCGCATCCGCCTCCGTGCCCAACTCCCTCTTCTTCAAAGGGACGATGCCAGTCAGTAGTGGGAACGAACGGCGTGGAATGCCGATCTGGAGGCAGCACCGATGCGCGTTGTAAAGGACGAACTCAGTCGCGCCGATCAGTTGGAGTTCAACTTCGGGAGAAGACCTCATGAGGAGTTCAAGTGAGAGTAGACATGCCGGTGCGCAAGTGAAGAAGCTTTGTGTCACGGTTCGAAAGTGAGACCGCCAGTCTTCACGTTTCTTCAGCCACAGAACACGGTTCGCCACGGTGCCACCGAAGCCTAACACATCGGCTATATGATAAAGGGGGCTCTGTTGGAAGAGCTTCGAAGCAGTCGGCATCCCCTCACGGTGGTCAAATTTAAAGTGCAAATCAACCCAGCAATTCAGAACAAGTGCACAACCGAAAGGAGGCTTACCCATGCTCGAGGCAGTAAGGCCACTGTAAAGGTAGGCAAGGACGGTGGGTCCCACCCTCTTTGCACTCCAAATCCCATAGATGGCACTCAGTTGGTCCTCCTTGTCACGCCCCGAGAGCGGAAGATACCCGGAGACGCGTGACGAGTTTATATCAATCATGTCAATCAGAGTATTAGTGTATTCGACACCAAAATCAGAGATGCGCAAAAGTAAAGATAACCCAATCCTTTATTCCTTCATAAGAATATGTCTATTACAAACCTTTGAAGTACTAACTAAAATAAAGGAAAAATACAAGGTTGACTCAAGAAAATATGAAAAAGACTAGATAACACGGAAGAAGCTCTATCTCTTTCACTCTTGATTTTCCCCATCCGTTTGAGTTCCCTCATCGTCGGACTTACCTGAAAAGTAAAGAAACACTAAGTGAGCGAACGCTCAGTAGGAAATTATATCTCAAGAACTAGCAATAGGTTTAAGTAATTACATCTTTCCTGAATGCACTATAGCTATGCATGCTCGCATAAAACGACAAGATAGAGAGAGTGTATAACAATAAGATAGCGACGAGATCTAGTCATGAACTTTCAAGAACTTATATCAAAAGATATCAAGATATTCAAGCAAGTGTATTCATCATGTCATGTTGGAATTTGGCTATCACGTTCAAGCACGCAAGTATGCAATTACTCCTTTTTCGGGTCACGCAAGTCATGTAATATCAAGTCAAGTACAAGTACAAGATTTGTAGAATGTTCAATCAAGCTAGTCATGCACTTCGGTATAATGCCAATACCGTGATCAATCAACTCCCATGGGCACAAGTACTTTCGGGTACTCCTCCAAGGACCAGATCGGGCCCTATATGCGCAGGCATTAATCATGTATTTTAACATCCCCTTTTGTGTATAGCCAATATAGAATTTCAAGGATAAAGCTTGTAGACATGTAGGATAAACTTGGATAGAGTAGAGTCCAAAAATATGACACTTGACATAGAATGGCGATAATAACGGTACAATCACGATTATCGATAAAACTAGGTGGAATTGGTTCCCTAACTTGGGTACCATGACAAACAAGTATGGACATTCTTTATATAGAATTGAGGTCCACAAGAACAACACATCAATGGCAAGACGTCCTCATTCTTAATATAGAATTGAGGTCCACAAGAACATCATGTTGAATATAGAATTGGGGTTTACATGAACAGCATCAAATGACATGATAACCTCATCCCATTAAGAGAATTCTCATGATACACACTTTGCATAACATGAGGGCCGGTATACCATGTTTCTTTAGAGTGACATGGCAAAATAGTGTGATGGGTTTTTATGGTACAACCAGCTCAGTCGGCCTTGAGGGAATCCAAGGTTGCGAGGAGACTTACGGAGGTCTCTATGACTAACTCGCTAGTCCAAAGGAACGGAATGTCCAATGAGAGCTTGTATGTCAATGAGAATTGAGGGTAGTGCGATAAAAACATCATGAAACATGGGACTATATTCACGGAGTAGAAATATAGTGCCGATATAGATATAGATATATATATATATATATATATAACCCTTCGGTTGACAGTAATCAGTGTAAAACAGTAATACAGAAAATAGCGACTTAAGCTAAGTCATTAATTATCCAATTAACGCCTTACTCAGGGGCGTTTATTCACAATTTGACGACGTATACAGCAGTCATCCATTCTTTATTTCTATTTTACCAAAATTTCCAATATTATGGAATTTAACAAAAACGCGCCCTGGTCAGGGGCGTTACCTTTCAATTGGCGCCCTGATCTGGGGCGTCGGTTCAATAAGAAACGACTTTGTGCAGGTCGTTAATTCAATAATTTTCCAAATTCCAGATATTAAATTTTTAGGAAACAGGTACATGGTCAGGACCAGAAAAATAGCAGGATTCAATCAGGATGAACATACATTAGATTAGGTTCATGGTTTCATAGATATAGAATTTTAAACATGGGTAATTATCAATTTATATGAAATTGATGACTCCTAGGTAGGGCGTCAAAATAAGAATTAGCGCCCTTGTCAGGGTCGCTTATTTCAAAATTTTACAGAAAACATTTAAAACCATGATGAAACTATATGCATGGATAACATATGATTTTATTAAGGATCTTAAATTAATTTGGGCTACGTTTCTTAAGAAAACCTACTTGATTAAGATGTGGATGAAGGACTCGTGAAGATTCGTGAAGACAAACGATACTCTATTTGTAACAGAGTCTTCTGATCACCAGAAGAGAAAGAAGAAGAGGATGAAGAACCTCACGTTCTTCACTTCGACAGAGAGTTACTGCAGACTTCCTATAGAAAAAATAATGAAGATCATTAATCATATAACCTAAGGTAAAAGAAAAAGAGGAAGAACATTACCAGTTCTTCACTGACGACAATAGCAACACAGAACGCCAAACAGCAGTCTGGGTCGAGTAGCAGGATATTTATAGGATTTTGGGAATCCTAATAGGGTTAGAGTTCTATTGGGAGTTATATTTCCATGATAGAGTTCTTACTATATTCCACCTTCGTCGTAGTTATCCAGAACTTGCTCTGGATAGACTCCTAGGTCGAACGAAACTCGAACTGAATTCACGCCTTAGGCTAGGTCGTGTGTTTTAATTGACGACGTTGTCCTAGTCGTTACTTATTAAAAATGCGCCCAAGGTGAGGGCGTTTCCTTTCCTTTCCATAATTTTTATTTCCCGTCATTTGAAATTTGATGCCCTAGTGTGTAGGCGTCCTTTTTAAATTAACGCCTTAGACAGAGGCGTTTCCTTTTGAATCAGCGCCTTGATAAAAGGCGTTATTTTCCTTCTGACTTATTCTTATGCTTTTAGGCTTCCATCATCTATTTACTTTATCTTTTATTTTAATTTGATCCATTTTCAAAATCTTCATTTTTCCCGGGTTGCTACACCCTCCCCCACTTAAAAGAATTTGGTCCCCAAATTCCATAGTATATATATATGTGGAGAGTGTAGAGTTTATACCTTAAAATAATTCTGAAAATTGCTTCCTCATGAATTCCTCGGTCTCCCATGTGGCTTCATGATCGGAACCCTTATTCCATTGTACTTTTAGCATGGGAATAACCTTATTCCTTAGAGTACGTACTTCACGATCTAGTATATTTATGGGCTTCTGTTCATATGTGAGATCCTTCTGGATCACTAAGTCTCCATGTTCAATAATATGTGATGGATCGTGTACATACTTCTTCAACATAGATATGTGGAACACATTATGAACATCGGACAATTGAGGAGGCAATGCGATGCGATAAGCAACCTCGCCAACTCTTTCCAGTATCTCAAAAGGTCCAATGAATCTTGGTGTAAGCATGCCCTTAACACCAAATCTCCGTATGCCACGTCCAGGCGATATCTTGAGAAATACATGATCTCCAACTTGGAATTCAAGATCTCTCCTTCTTGTATCGGCATAAGCCTTTTGCCTAGACTGAGCAACTTGCAGTCTTTCTTTAATCAATTGTATCTTCTCAGTGGTATCCCTTACCATGTCTGGTCCTAATAGTTGTTTTTCTCCAACTTCGTCCCAGCATAAGGGTGATCGGTAACTCCTTTCGTATAAAGCTTCGAAAGGTGCCATTTGTATACTTGCCTGGTAGCTATTATTGTATGCAAATTCCACCAACGGCAAGTGATCATGCCAGCTTCCATCGAAATCCATGATGCAAGCTCTGAGCATATCTTCAATGACCTGATTAGTTCTCTCGGTCTGACCATCCGTTTGAGGATGAAAAGCTGTACTAAAGTTAAGCCTTGTTCCCAATGAATGTTGTAGTCCCTTCCAAAAATGAGAAGTAAAACGGGGATCTCTGTCAGACACGATTGAAATAGGAATACCATGCAATCTGACTATTTCCTTGATGTATAATGCAACCAAAACATCAACTGACCATCGGCTCTTTATTGGCAAGAAATGCGCCGATTTAGTCAATCGGTCAATAATAACCCATATTCCATCATGTCCTCCTTTTGATTTAGATAAACCCATGATGAAATCCATACCAATATCCTCCCACTTCTATTTAGGGATATCTAGAGGATGTAGTTTTCCAGCAGGCTTTTGGTGTTCCGCCTTGACCTGTTGGCACGTGAGACAGCGCGACACGTAGTCTGCTATTTCCCTTTTCATGTTGGGCCACCAAAAATTTCTTTTCACATCTTGATACATTTTAGTAGATCCAGGATGAATCGTGTACCTTGATCTATGAGCTTCATTTAAGATCTTCTTCTTTAACTCGGGACAATCCGGTATACAAGTTCTGTTTTGGAATAACAACCTTCTATCTGATGCTAATTGGAATTCAGACTGTCCTTCTAGTTTGCCCTTGATTTCCACTAATATTGGGTCATCATCCTGAAGTGCTTGTATTTCAGTTAATAGGTCTGGATGAATGCTTATATGAGACAATGTGACACATTTGAAGTTCGTGTCCATGCTTATATTGAGCTTAGAGAATTGCTCCAGCAACTTCCATTCTTGAATCATACAATTAGCTAACAGTGCTCTCGACCTTCGACTAAGGGCATCAGCTACTGGATTCCCCTTTCCGGGATGATATTGTATATTGAAGTCGAAGTCCTTGAGATATTCTAGCCAACGCCTTTGCCTCATATTTAGTTCCTTTTGAGAGAAAAGATACTTGAGACTCTTGTGATCGGAGTATACAGTAAACTGTACTCCATATAGATAATGTCTTCAGATCTTTAGTGCAAATACTACCGTGGCTAATTCTAAGTCATGGACGGGGTAGTTCTCTTCATGCTTCTTTAATTGACGAGAAGAGTAAGCTATAACCTTTCCTTGTTGCATTAGAACACATCCGAGGCCAATGCCAGAAGCATCAGTGTATACCTCGAATTTCTCTCCCTCCATTGGTAAAGCTAAGACAGGAGCTGTAGTAAGATGATCCTTGAGAGTTTGGAAGCTTCTTTCACATTCCTCACTCCATTCGTAACAGATCTCCTTGCGAGTTAACCTCGTAAGTGGTACGGCGATCTTAGAGAAATCTTTGATGAATCGCCTGTAATAGCCAGCAAGACCTAAGAAACTGCGGATTTCGCTAGCATTGGTCGGTCTTTCCCAATTTCTTACAGCTTCAACTTTTGATGGATCTACTGATATGCCATCCTTTGATATAACATGTCCGAGAAAAGTCACTTCCTCAAGCCAGAATTCACACTTGCTGAGTTTTGCATATAATTGGTTTGCCCTCAATATTTGTAATGCAATCCTTAAATACTCCTCATGCTCTTCCTTGGTCTCGGAATAAATCAATATATCATCAATAAAGACCACCACGAATTGATCCAAATAAGGCCTGAATATACTATTCATTAACTGCATAAAGGCAGCATGGGCATTCGTTAGTCCGAAAGGCATAACAACAAATTCATAATGGCCGTACCTACTTCTGAATACAGTCTTATGAATGTCCTCATCCTTGATTCTTAACTGATGATATCCCGACCTAAGATCAATTTTGGAAAAGTACTTGGATCCTGAAATTTGATCAAACAACTCGTCGATTCTCGGCAGTGGATACTTGTTCTTGATAGTGAGATGATTCAACTGTCGATAGTCGATGCATAATCTCATGGATCCATCTTTCTTTTTTACAAATAATACAGGCGCTCCCCATGGGGAAGTACTTGGTCTTATGAATCCTTTCTTAATGAGTTCCATCAATTGCTCCTTTAACTCCTTGAGTTCAGCAGGTGACATTCTATACGGTGCCTTAGAAACTGGACCCGCACCAGGAACTAAATCGATGGTGAAGGCCACTTCTCTTTGTGGGGGTAATCCAGGCAAATCTTCCGGAAATACGTCCGGAAATTCTTGTACCACCGGAATGTCTTCTATCTTAGTTTCCTTAGCCTCCTTAATCGTGACGAATGCAAGGAAAGATACACATCCTTTCCTGATGAGCTTGCTAGCTCGGAGAGCCGAAATAAGAGGGGTTTTGCTTCGCCTCTTGGGGCTAGTAAAGATCAGTTCTGGAAATTCCTCAAAAGTAACCTTGCTATTGCGGCAATCGATCGTTGCCTGATATTTAGATAACCAATCCGCTCCTAGTATGACGTCATACTCCTTTAGTTCTAAACATATAAGATCAATAGGGAGATTCTTACCATGAACCAATACTTCACAGTTCTGGTAATGGTGTGTAATATCAGTCTCATTTCCTAGAGGAGTAGACAAGACTAATTTTATCCTTTCCGGTTCTAGGGGTAACGGATCAGCGAACTTCTTGGAAACAATTGAATGTGAAGCACCAGTATCAATTAAGACATATGCAGACTTGGAACAAACTTTCAATGTACCTTCTACTAGTCCATCTTCTTCTTCTTGTTCGGTCTCCTTAATTGCGTGAAGACGAGCATTCTTGGTTACTGGGCGCTTCCCGTCCCCGGCTTGATCATTAAGTAATGGGCAATCGGGAATTCGATGATCGCGACTCCCACAGCGGAGACATGCTCCTAGTTTCCTCCAGCATTCTTCTGCTCTATGCCCCGCCTTGTCACAATGCTTGCACACTATATTTGATGGGGTAGTGGTGATGGAGAAGGGCTTGGTCTTCTTAAACTTCTGATCTTGTGAGGAAGTACCTCCATTGCTAGGCCTCTTCTTGAAGTTGGGTTTAAAGGAACCCGAACTTGTCACTTGTTCTTTCTTGTCCTTCCCACGGATTCTATCAGATAGTTCCGTAGCGTCTTCTAATAGCTGAGCTCGGCGCACAATTTCCGAGTAGACCTGGATATCCATTGGCGCCAGCTGTGTGATATATTGGGGCCTGAGCCCATTTAGGAACCTCCTAGCTTTCATCTTCTCGGTGCTAACTAAGTGCTTAGCATACCGAGATAATCTAGAAAATTGGGCCTCGTACTCGGCCACTGACAAGGACCGTTGCTTCAGTGCAGCAAATTCTGCAGCTTTCTTTTCCTGTACTCGGTCCGAAAAATATTTAGCGTTGAAATGTTCAACGAATTCTTCCCAAGTAACTTGGTCTTGATTTAAAGTAGCTTCTATTGATTCCCACCAGCCTCGGGCATCCCTTTCCAACTGAAAGGTAGCTAGTAAGACTTTATCTTGATCCGTGCACTGCATAACACGGAATATACGTTCCGTCTCCCTGATCCAGTGCTCTGCGTCGTCCGGATCAGTAGAACCCATGAATTTAGGTGGGTTCATATTTTTAAAGACTTGGTGGAGACTCCCTGCTCGTTGTGCACCTCCCTGTGCTACTTGTTGCAGCACTTGGGTCATGCCTTGAAGTGTACGCTGCATGTTGCGCCACTGAGCACGTTCAGCAGCCATTATCCTACAATTACAATAACTATATTAGTATATACTCGCGTTAAGGGCTTTTAAGTTAACTCAACCCTTGGTTCTACCCAATCTCACTGGTTAAAGGTTTGAACCTATCCTTGGACTTGGGTTTTCCTAGGAATTGAATACCCTAGGCCCTGATACCACAAAAACTGTCACGCTCCGAGAGCGGAAGATACCCGAGACGCGTGACGAGTTTATATCAATCATGTCAATCAGAGTATTAGTGTATTCGACACCAAAATCAGAGATGCGCAAAAGTAAAGATAACCCAATCCTTTATTCCTTCATAAGAATGTGTCTATTACAAACCTTTGAAGTACTAACTAAAATAAAGGAAAAATACAAGGTTGACTCAAGAAAATATGAAAAAGACTAGATAACACGGAAGAAGCTCTATCTCTTTCACTGTTGATTTTCCCATCCGTTTGAGTTCCCTCATCGTCGGACTTACCTGAAAAGTAGGGAAACACTAAGTGAGCGAACGCTCAGTAGGAAATTATATCTCAAGAACTAGAAATGGGTTTAAGTAATTACATCTTTCCTGAATGCACTATAGCTATGCATGCTCGCATAAAACGACAAGATAGAGAGAGTGTATAACAATAAGATAGCGACGAGATCTAGTCATGAACTTTCAAGAACTTATATCAAAAGATATCAAGATATTCAAGCAAGTGTATTCATCATGTCATGTTGGAATTTGGCTATCACGTTCAAGCACGCAAGTATGCAATTACCCCTTTTTCGGGTCACGCAAGTCATGTAATATCAAGTCAAGTACAAGTACAAGATTTGTGGAATGTTCAATCAAGCTAGTCATGCACTTCGGTATAATGCCAATACCGTGATCAATCAACTCCCATGGGCACAAGTACTTTCGGGTGCTCCTCCCAGGACCAGATCGGGCCCTATATGCGCAGGCATTAATCATGTATTTTAACATCCACTTTTGTGTATAGCCAATATGGAATTTCAAGGATAAAGCTTGTAGACATGTAGGATAAACTTGGATAGAGTAGAGTCCAAACATATGACACTTGACATAGAATGGCGATAATAACGGTACAATCACGATTATCGATAAAACTAGGTGGAATTGGTTCCCTAACTTGGGTACCATGACAAACAAGTATGGACATTCTTTATATAGAATTGAGGTCCACAAGAACAGCACATCAATGGCAAGACGTCCTCATTCTTAATATATAATTGAGGTCCACAAGAACATCATGTTGAATATAGAATTGGGGTTTACAAGAACAGCATCAAATGGCATGATAACCTCATCCTATTAAGAGAATTCTCATGATACACACTTTGCATAACATGAGGGCCGGTATACCATGTTTCTTTAGAGTGACATGGCAAAATAGTGTGATGGGTTTTTATGGTACAACCAGCTCAGTCGGCCTTGAGGGAATCCAAGGCTACGAGGAGACTTACGGAGTTCTTTATGACTAACTCGCTAGTCCAAAGGAACGGAATATCCAATGCAGAGCTTGTATGTCAATGAGACTTGAGGGTAGTGCGATAAAAACATCATGAAACATGGGACTATATTCACGGAGTGGAAATATAATGCCGATATATATATATATATATATGAAACCCTTCAGTTGACAGTAATCAATGTAAAACAGTAATACAGAAAATAGCGACTTAAGCTAAGTCATTAATTATCCAAATAACGCCTTACTCAGGGGCGTTTATTCACAATTTGACGACGTATACAGCAGTCGTCCATTCTTTATTTCTATTTTACCAAAATTTCCAATATTATGGAATTTAACAAAAACGCGCCCTGGTCAGGGGCGTTACCTTTCAATTGGCGCCCTGATCTGGGGCGTCGGTTCAATAAGAAACGACTTTGTGCAGGTCGTTAATTCAATAATTTTCCAAATTCCAGATATTAAATTTTTAGGAAACAGGTACATGGTCAGGACCAGAAAAATAGCAGGATTCAATCAGGATGAACATACATTAGATTAGGTTCATGGTTTCATAGATATAGAATTTTAAACATGGGTAATTATCAATTTATATGAAATTGACGACTCCTAGGTAGGGCGTCAAAACAAGAATTAGCGCCCTTGTCAGGGTCGCTTATTTCAAAATTTTACAGAAAACATTTAAAACCATGATGAAACTATATGCATGGATAACATATGATTTTATTAAGGATCTTAAATTAATTTGGGCTACGTTTCTTGAGAAAACCTACTTGATTAAGATGTGGATGAAGGACTCGTGAAGATTCGTGAAGATAAACGATACACTGTTTGTAACAGAGTCTTCTGATCACCAGAAGAGGAAGAAGAAGAGGATGAAGAACCTCACGTTCTTCACTTCGACAGAGAGTTACTGCAGACTTCCTACAGAAGAAATAATGAAGATCATTAATCATATAACCTAAGGTAAAAGAAAAAGAGGAAGAACATTACCGGTTCTTCACTGACGACAACAGCAACACAGAACGCCAAACAGCGGTCTAGGTCGAGTAGCAGGTTATTTATAGGATTTTGGGAATCCTAATAGGGTTAGAGTTCTATTGGGAGTTATATTTCCATGATAGAGTTCTTACTATATTCCACGTTCGTCGTAGTTATCCAGAACTTGCTTTGGATAGACTCCTGGGTCGAACGAAACTCGAACTGAATTCACGCCTTAGGCTAGGTCGTGTGTTTTAATTGACGACGTTGTCCTAGTCGTTACTTATTAAAAATGCGCCCAAGGTGAGGGCGTTTCCTTTCCTTTCCTTAATTTTTATTTCCTGTCGTTTGAAATTTGACGCCCTAGTGTGTAGGCATCCTTTTTAAATTAACGCCTTAGACAGAGGCGTTTCCTTTTGAATCAGCGCCTTGATAAAAAGCGTTATTTTCCTTCTGGCTTATTCTTATGCGTTTAGGCTTCCATCATCTATTTACTTTATCTTTTATTTTAATTTGATCCATTTTCAAAATCTTCATTTTTCACGGGTTGCTACACTCCTCCACTATGTTGTTGGTATAAGGAAACAAGAGAGCACCCGCCAGACAAATGGTGAACCCTTTCATAATTCCTTCCAAGTGGTCATCATCTGGTGACCCTCTCAGAGCATCAATGACCCATTCCGCGAGCCTTTGCAAATCAATTCCCTTTTGAGTGCGGACCTTTCTGGCTACGTTGGGCGGCATGAAGCTTCCAAGGACGCTCTCGGAAGTCCCCCTTGTCAGCATCCGCATAGCTTTTACCTTCCCGTCACTCTTGAATTTCTTCAATCCGAGCAGAAGTTCCACCTCCTCGAGGAGGATGGTCGCCTCGAAGGTCGGGAAGATGAAAGTGTGGGTCTGAGGATGCCAGATCTCCACTAGTGCGACCATAGCTTCCCAGTCCATGCGAATCTTTTCATAGTGCTTGGCATGAATAAGGAGCCCCTGAAGATGCCACCTCGAGAGTATGGCCCTCATGCCAATAGAGATGTTGGAAGTTAACTTTGAAAGCCATGGCAGTTTGGAAAACTTTCTCGGGCCTGGGAAGAGTGGATATGGCTGGAAAGAAGGAGAGAAAGGAAAAGAGGTGAAAAAGGGTTCACGCGGAGAATTTGAAATGAATCAGCTTACCATATGCGACTGGATCGTCCCACTCAGATGACCCTCGAGGTCGAAGAGTCGCCTGATCTCGCTGCTAAGCCTGCTCATCTTTATGACGCGAGAAGACTCTCCTTCCATCCTGAAATCCCTAGATTCTGCTCTCCTTCCCCTCCTGAGCTTTCAAAACTCTCCTTGGTGCATTTGGATGAACTAGCCTAAGGGGGGTACTTATTGGAAAAGAGAGGCGCTATAGGACGAAACACGTCACATCAGTGGTCAGTCGTCAGGGTTTTGTCTAGATCTCCTTGTACTGTGGTGCGATTCTGTTGCGATTCTACTGCTTTCTGATGTATTTAATCTATGTTGGTATGTGCAGGTTTTACTAACAGACGTCTTTGTCCCATCTTGTGTACCGTCCTCGGTGTTTGGTCCCCCCCGTGTCATGCATCGTACTATATGGTATTTACGCTATTAGAACACGTCAAGGACCTTGCGACCCGAACGAATCTGGGATTTGAGTTCCCCTTCAACAAAAATGGTGATGATTCCAGAAGAATTTGGGTTGTACGGATAGGCCGTTAACCTGTGGTAGCGTGGGGACGACGGTTCCATTCAGTGAGTTGGTGCGTGGATAAATGGGCCCCAGCTCAGTATCAGCTCACCGGATCGGTATCCTAACCCTTTCTTAACGAGTTGACAATATTATCCTTGGCTATTTTCTATTCTAGTTTGTTTTAAATTTTTCTTTAAACCCAGCATGCATTCATATAGGACTTTGAGTTATTGTGGAAGATCATTCAAGTGATTCAATTGTGAAAGCCGTTGTGCTTCAATTCTTACAAATATGAGATATTCCACTCCGAATGAAATACTGAGTTTCCTTGAAATGGCCCTACGTTGCTCTTCCAAAGGAGACACTTGTTTGGACAAACCCTCAGATATTCCTTTGCTTTTTACCTTGTTTGGCCCACCTTGGCCGCAACACTTCCACATTAGCTGGTAACCGCTCCCAAAGGTGAAACCTGCCGGTTTATGACCCAGGTACTTCCACACCGAGAAGTTGGTCTACTTTATTTTCGTGCCTGAGCGCACATCTCACCCTCCCTTATTTGATCTCCGTCCAAGTAATCGTCAAAATTTGAAAGACCTTCTTCAAGGTCGCCACATTGAAACTACACGAAAGATTCCAAATGTCAAAAGCGTGTCTCATCACACATTGGCATCAACTTATCAGTCCATTCTCACTCCATTTCACTCCACTTCGATACCATTCCATTACGCGTCACTGTTGATTGTTTGTTTACCTATCTCTCCTTATCTTCTTTCTTTTTTAGTTGATTGATTGTGAGGGTTTTGAAAAATGATATGGCGAGATGATAAATAAACTACCAAAGATCAGCTCAACCTATGCACATGTGAACATGAACCTAGGCAATCAAATCTAACTCTAGCATGGGCATGCTATCTCAATCAAATTACGCTAAGGGAAAAACAAAAACACACGCCGGGGCGTGGAGCAATCAAGGGAAATAAAGAGATTTGATGAAAAAGACAGCTAGTGCCCAACACTAAGGAAAGTCGTGATCTCCACCAAAGTAAACACAACTCAAAGACTCGAATATACCTTGGAAATAGGTGGATGAAACACCCGCCCACGGGAGAGAAAACCAAGGAAAGCCTGCAGATCAACTTGCAAATAACGGTCCAAACCCTGTGCGTCGCTTGGAAGTAACGGTCGTGCGATAGACCGCCAGAAGGAAATAACGCTCCTGTACCTGACCGTCAGATAACCTGCAATGAAAAGATGTGAACTCTTTGAACTCTAACCCTTCCAGCCGGCTAGAAGGCTTGGGCCTCGTGCTAGTGATCCTGTAAAACCTGCCAAGGATGTAGAAAGCAAAACAACACAACCTCAATTAGCCCTCAACATAAGTATAGCATCAATCCTTAAAAAGCTTAAGAACATCAAAAGGAGAGGGGATTACCGGGGAGTTGTTGGTTTTTTAACCCCTCTGGGCGTTTTTTAAGTTTAGGAGGATATGTGTATGCTTAGCAACAGTGAAAAACGTGGAGGAAGAGGAGGGACAATGCTTTTGATTGATAAAACCAAGGGAAACTTGAGCATGCAATGATGATGATCTTGACAAGCTAAAACCCAAAAATACTCCCTTGACTTGGAAGATGGACGTGGGAAGCAGCTCCTCCTAGATGTAGATGACTCTTGAATTCGGCATCACTTCGTCGTGAATCAAACCTTCCTCTCCTGGGTTATGAAATCAAGGGTTCTATTTATAGACTCCCTCAAACTCTCAGGTCGAGTTGAAGATAAATCAACCAAGAAAGGAGGATAATCCTTAGCAAATCCTTGAGGATAATATCAACAAGAGTCCAAAGAAACAAACGAGAGGTCCTGAGGATTAGAATTGAAGGAGATAATGCCAATCCAAAACCCTATCTCGTCCACGGAGTAGCAGAGAAAAGGCCTGAACTGTCAGGACTCTCTGAAGGAAGTAACGGCCTTACGATAGACCGCCACTTGTAAATAACGCTCCAAGGCATGACCGTCATATTCAATCTTATCCAAAGGATAAGATCGATGGGAAGAAGATCTAAACAATAGGACTCTGCAAGTAAGTAACGGCCAGGTAATAGGGCGTCATAAGGAAAAAACGGCTAGGGAATAGACCGTTATTATCAAAGGACAACGAGGCCCTAAGTCTTGGGACTCTTCAAAGAGTAACGGCCTAGGCTTCATGCGTTATTATGAAATGACGCGCCTATTCCTGACCGTTATTATCATTGATTTTCAAGAAAATAGAATGGAGGGATTGCCAAGCTTTTGAACGAAGTGCCACCAGGAACCAGGTCTAATCCAGGAATTGAGACCCAGAAAATAGGCTTCAACTGACTAAAAGAAATTCAATGAAGAGTGAACAACTCGGAGCATCATATTGAATAAATAAGGAGATGACCCGACTTATTGGGTATAAAACGGGTGTCAACAGATGCCCCTCCTTAACGTCCTCTTTGCAGGGGAACGAGCGGAAGTGAAGCGAAAGTGAAATGGAACATGGAGATGAAGCGGAAATGAAGCGGAGTGGATCAAAAAGAGGGCGTTAAGGTAAACGACACCCGTTTTTCACCAACAAGCGATAAGAATTTTCTGGAAAAACTTCAAAACTGATCACAAGGAAATAGCTAACCAAAGGATGCAAGTCTGGAGGATTTAATTAACTAAGGAAAGGAAACACGGCTGGCCGCCGGAGGCAACGGAAAGGAAAGAGACTAAACTCCAGACAGGAATCTTCAGTCAACCAGATCAAGCGAGCAAATCGAAGGAAACCTTCAAATTCGGAGTGGAATAATTCTCCTTATCCAGGATCAAGAACACAGCTGTTCACCGTCAATGAGACCTCTTGAACAAATGAAGCTCATGAATGCTCAAAGAATGCGTATGATGCATGCTGGGCTAAAGAAAAACAAATCTTCAAAGCAAATGCAAAGAAAGATAAAATATCAAATACTCGAGAATAATATTGCTAGATTGGAGTAATCAGAGTCAAGACACCATCTGCAACCACGGCGTGCAAGATAGAACCATCATCCCCAAATTTTCCAACCTAACGGCCTATCCAACGATTATTCATGTGAACTTAGATCATCATCATTTTTGTTTAAGGGGAACATCAGATCCCAGGACACCTGAATGACCAGCCGGTTCTCGAGGTAATATATAATAAATAGCATATAGTAATGCATTAAGGGAATGAGGAAATGATATACAATACCTGACTTACCTGCCTGACGGACGGCCAAGCGTACCTTCTGTTCATAACTCCTTTCATAAAAGATAGGTTTAGCCAAACAATAATCCATCAAAATAAGAGTTTAGGCATAACCATTGTACATGCAAAAGGTACCCATAAGGAACAACATGATAGATAATAGGAATATTCAAGCATTAATTAGACCATTCATTCATCAAGAAACTTGCAAGAATATAACGGTCAGATGTAGGGGCGTCACATAAAAGCAACGGACCACCCTTGATCCGTCATAATCAAGACGGTTCACATTCTTCAACAAAGCAGTTCAACACATGTAACGGCCTCAAACAGGAGCGTCAAGATGATGTGACGGCCGGTCGATAGACCGTCACATTTCCTGAGATTTCAAAAAAACAACCGAACGGTCACGGCCCGTTCATTCCAAACACTCAACCCTCCAAAACCCCAAAACTGAGAGCTCCGGCGACCACCATCCCAACCGTTCCAATGGCCGGCAACGAGGCACCCCAGCCGCCACCAAAGAAGAGAGAGAGAGGGAAAAGGATGGCAATACGGCGGCTTCGCCGCCGGATCGAACGGGAGGTGATCCCGCCGGCGGAAGCGGAACAACCGACGAGGGGAGATCAAACGGAAGAAGAAGAAGTTCCCACGACTACGGGGGACGAGGGGGAAGTTCCCTTGGGTGCAGAGGAGCCCAAGGAACCACAGAAGAAGAAGAAGAGAGCCATGGACCACGAGGTAGGTCCTCCGCCCTAATTTTCAAATTTTTGATTTTTATGCTCTTAATTCATGTGTGCATGTGGGGAATGAGGGTAGAAATGGGTCTACGAACCCACTAGGAGTCATTGTAGGCCCTTTGGCCAAAGTGGGAAACCACAAGAATGCAAGGGAAAAAATCCCAACCAGCAGACGAAGTGACGGTCCTGCCAGCGACCGTCACTCCCCTGACGCTCCATCCTGGGTGCGTCAGAAACAAGTAACGCCCTAACCCAGGGCCGTTACTTCTGCCAGGGATTCAAACTATTTTCTAGGGTTTTCAATTTTTAATTTTTGTTTTGTTTTCAATTATGAATGTTTATGCCATGATTATATGATGCAAATGGACTAACTAATGATCTAATATGCAATGCAGGGAAAGAGGAGATCACGGATCTCCAGGCTTCAGATCCGGGCGGTGTACCAGGCACTGCCCGACTACCAGAGGGAGAGACTTGCCGAGATGGGATTCGCCGAGGTGCTCAGCATCGAGGTGATCTGGATGGATACGCCACTGCTATACGCACTTCATGAGAGATGGGACCCGATCAGCCGTGCTTTCATCTTCCCGTGGGGCCACATGATCCCCACATTGGAAGACATAGCGAGGATTACAGGATTGAGAGTCCACGGCTCCGCAGTGACTGGATGGACGTACGGGGACTACCGGGAGATAGCGCAGCAGCTGCTCGGGCTAGATCTGATCAGGACGGGGCAGTCCTCTTCCCAGCTCGCGAGATCGGTGCTGCAGGAGAGTTTGGGATTGAGGGGAGCGGCAATCACCGTAGGAGAGTTGCCGGAGGAGCATCTGGGCAGGGTGATTGACCAGGTGCGCCCTCGCGTGGCGGCAGAGGCAGGGGCAGAGGGAGATAGAGTGCTCAGGCGCTTCCTGATACTACTGTTCGGGAAGCTCCTGTTCACGACTCGGGCAGATGTCATCAGCTGCAGACTGCTGCCGCTGCTAGAGGATCTGGGCAGAGTGAGGAAGTATGCATGGGGGGCAGCGGTACTAGCATTCCTGTTCGACTCCCTGAGCACCACGGACCGGCAGACCATGCTGGGCGGCTTCTCACCTTTCCTACAGGTAAATGCATTTTAAATGCTTTCTACTATGCCATGTTTATGCAATGCAGTGATTTATGCAAAATGTCTTATGCAAATGATTCGACTGACTTGATCTCTAAATGCAGGTCTGGAGCTACATGTACCTCCCGGGCATTGGGAGAGGTGCATTACTCCATCCCGGCCTCATACCAATCGCGAGGCGATGGTCGGTGGCGAGGGACACGGGATCGATCCTCAGATTGACCCGGACGATCCAGGACGACCTGGACTCCTACCCACACACATCGGTAAGCCCGAGACTCAAAATGATTTCTATATGCTTCTATATGCTAACAAATGCTGACAAATGAATGAAATGAATGAAAAATGCTTTCAGGTGAGATGGACCCCGTACCGCAGCGAGGGCTACACAGGACAGCCGTGGGTGGAGGCGTCCTTATCGTACCGGGGGCGAGACATATGGTTGCATTGCATCCATATCATCGAGCCTCTGCACTACAGGCTGATCCTGCGGACTCGAGGACTACACCAGCCCGAGGTGGCCTTTCCACATCGCAACGATGACCGCCCAGGCAAGTCGGCGAGGGGCATCAGTGGGAGTGTGGATTGGCGCGCCCGGAAGGCGAAGTACGTGCTCGACTGGAGGCAGCGAGGCAGGGCCGTGAAAGAGCGGGACGAGAGCGACGAGGCCTACCTGAAGGCCTTCGCTCGACACTACGGCGACCGGGTATACCGAGGTACCCGACGACCGGTATGCAATTCTAAACTAAGAAACTCTTTCTATATGATGAAATGTGGATGTGACATGCTGGCTCATGCTTTCTACATGCAGCTCGATCCTGAGGGGCGGATAGCTGAGCTAGAGGGACTACTCCACTCTACCATCCTGCAGCGGGATGAGTACCGGACTGCTCTGGAGCTCCTGGTGAGATTCTAAATGCTCATGATATGACTATGATTATGCATGATGCTAATGCTTCGGCTATGACAATGCAGCGGGCAGAGGGAGCTCAACGAGCAGGACCGGATGCCCCATCGTCGTCCTCGCAGCCTGCGGGAGACAGGGCTGGGCGAGATGCTGATTTTGCTTGGGCGGTTGCCCGGGCCGAGGAGGCGGAGGCCACCCTCGCGGAGCGGGTAAGATACTTATATGCTTTTTGATTATGCTTATGCTAATTAAATTTATACGACTAACCTATATGCAATGCAATGCAATCTACAGGCGATAGAGCTGGCAGCGGCAGTGGCGGAGGCCACTCAGGCGAGGGCAGAGGTAGAGAGGAGCCGGGCCGAGACTGATCGAGCTCGAGCAGAGACGGAGCTCGTGCGGGCAGAGATAGCCCGACTGAGAGCGGAGACCCCTCGTCATGTGGACGATGTGGAGATGGAGCGACTTCGAGCAGATTTAGCACGAGCGCGGGCCGAGGTAAAGGACCTTCACCTTGTGATGCGGGACGGACACGGGAGACGACACTATACAGTGCCACCCTCGGACTCTAAATGAAGACGCGACCAGCAATACACACCAGGGAGACGCTAAGCCCGACACTACGAGCTCCTAGTGGCAAACGTCGCTAACAGAAGTACAAGCTCACTCGGCGTCCCATGCGAGGGAAAGCGTGGATCGTGCGCGGTTAAGGAACCGGCAGAGTTCAAGGTAGTCAGACTCACTTCCGGACTCGGATCGAGTCGCGGGACGGGTCACTCTCACGCTCACAGCGGTGACATGGACACACGGGCTAGGAACCTACACTCTCGGCAGCGGCCTAAGACCGTATACTATCTAAGCAATGTAACGCCAAGAAGTTAAGACCTTTACCTCCACGCACCCGGCGTGGCGAAGACAACCCCGGCCAATCACGGACTCCCGGTTAACACAATTTTACAGAAATACAACAATTTGACCCACTCCACACAGGGAGGTAAAAGGTCACATGCAAGGCCCGGGAATCACGCTAATTGGGTTGACGGGCAGCATCTTGATGTCGCCCGGCGGTGCCGAACTCCGCGTTTTAGTGCTTTCCGAACGGCGGGTTCTGCGGGCCCGTGGGGCCCACGGGTGGCGCTGGCCTCCGGATCTGCAGGAGTGGGTCCCACTGTGATGGGGACCCCTGGTGGCGCGCCTCCACGGACGGCGGTCGGCCGGGAACACCGATCGGGGGTCGATCGGCCCCGATTCCCAATTGTTGAACTAGCTGCCCACGGATTTTGATTTCTGTTTTCCGGCGCGCGCTCCGGCGAAAACGGCCGCTGCGGTCGATCCCGACGTCGGATCGGGACGCATGAGCTATCGTTGGAAAGCTCTCTTCAAATGCTTCAATCTAGACTCAGATAGATCTGATGGATCTATCCGGATCTAGACTTTAATGAATTTACAAATCCCTGTTGTACAGTAACCGAGACATCAGATTTACAGGGTACTTCTCTGAGAACCACCGTTGACCGCCTACTTACCGTAGGAATCAGACTTCGAGCTCTTCTGAAACATTGTAGATCATCAAACCACGAAGCTGGGACAATTTTTAGAATTGGATTTGGAGGTGGTGGCGATTTGATAGGATTTTTGGAGTGTCTGGTGATCAGATCTGGGAACTGGGGAACAGAACTGTAGCTAGGACTGAGAACGAATTTTATAAAATATGAAATGGACGAACAAAAAATTAAAAAAAATGGTGGATGAAGGGATGGATGCAAGGAACACCCAGTTAAATTGGGCGAACCAAAGAAAATCAAAAAAAGGACCTAAGACTTAAAACGCTGGGCGGGTGGAAATGGAAACAGACAGGAGACAGATCTGGAAACTGAGATTGGACGAAAATAAAAAAATACCAAATGAGATCTTTATGACCAACCAAAATTCTGAGGACGTGCTGGACACCTCTGGGACATTTAGTAAAAGTTCCAGCTCGATCTGAGGCCGTGGCTGAGACTGGAATTTCGTGGAAGTGGCTGTGGTACTGCGCGGATAGAACTCCGATGAAGACGATGGCGGTGCGGTGGCGGCTCGTGGCGGCGGCGAGGATGACCGGAACTGATAGGGGAGGAGTCACACCTCCAGAGGCAACCTTCACAGCTGTAAGGGGGGAGAGAGGGTCGCACCAAGCTGGAGCTCCAACAATTTCTTTGATTCAAAATGACATTAATTCTATGAAAATGGGAAAATACAAGCATATATAGGTCACCCATCTAATCCATCCTCCACCGTTGGATCTAGGGGTGTGAGATGGAGGGCTGGGATGGCATGTGACCATTCCACAAAAATTACAATAAAAAAATAAGGGGGGGGACAGCCTATTGACTAGGGGGGGAACAAGCTTGACATGGTAGGTGGGTGTTGGTTGGAAATGTTGACTATTTTGGTCCCTTGTCCCCCATGTGGACAATTGACCATTCAAACTTCTAGATGCCCCATGTGGCATGTCGACTGACCCCACGTGGGACCCTAGGCTGAGGTGGCCCAATGTGGTGGGGCCCGGGGGGCCCGTGGGGCCCACGGGGTCTGAAATGCTCGTAAGTCCCTATTACACTCAAAATGGCAAACCGAATGCAACGAAATAAATACAAATTACACACACATAAAGTCTAGCTAAATATAATAAATGGGGAGGCTCAAGGCGGAGTCTCTAGGCTGTCTCCGAGCCAGATGGACGCTGAGGTGGCTCGTGTCGTGCTCCGTGTGCGGTACCGGTGGCTCGGTGTGTCGTGCCGATCAACTGCTCGGGTGTCCGCACCAATTCTCCCCGGGTGGGAGAAACTCGACCCTGTCGAGTAAGGGTCTGCATCGCTCCTGTATCGCTCCAAAAGGTCCGGATCAATCCGCTGCAACTCGCCATGTGTGATCCATGTGTCCTCAGTAGCGGGCCGTCCTCTCCATCGCACTAGGTAGCACGGGTAAGATCCACTCCTGGTAACTGTCACTTGCTCGTCCAGTATACGATCTATGTGCTCACGCTGCCGTGAAAAAGGGGCTGGAGGTGGAAGTGGACACTCAGGTGTGGGATCACTCTCAAGGGGAGGAGATGGCTCAAAAGGCTCACTAGGGATCACCGCTGGGTCCCTATATGCAACAAGATCCGATACATTGAAGGTAGAGCTTATACCATATTCCTCGGGCAGGTCCACAACATACGCATTGGATCCAACGCGTTTCAACACTCTAAAGGGACCGGCTCCGCGAGCTTGCAACTTCTTAACGGTTCCAGAGGGAAACCGTTCAGGTCTTACCCTGATCATGACATATTCACCCTCTTGGAACTCTCGGTGGTGTCGATGGACATCGGCTAACTCCTTGTACCGTGCATTACTGGCCTCAACTGTGACGACGGACATCGTCATGCAGACTCCTAATATGTTTAGCAAAAGAAAAGAAACACAGGATGCACACACGACCTAACATGCTTACCAAAAGAAAAGAAACACACGGATGCACACACGACCCTAAACAACCCTACAGTTAGTAAAACCCAATCATATGCAAGGTGGTCCAGGACATCCGAATGTGTGCCATGCATGTATTTGACATAACCGGAGGTTAATGTCATGGTGGACTCCTAGACATCCTACGATGCACCAACCATGGACATGGGGTTTGGATGTGGGAAGTCCGGGAGGTTTGGGTGGTTGAGGTGGCCCAGGGAAACCAAAGTCCTCATTACCCCCAAATGACGGTTCGGACCTATTGCCATGTAAAGGTTGCCAGGCCCGAGTAGGAGGGGTGTGATAGTGGACTTCCTTAAAGAGGTGGAATGGAGGTTGTGGGCCAAAGGGCCCATGAAGAAAGGGATTGAAGGGATCAAAGAATGTGTGACCCTTCGATATAGATTCCCTCATTTTAAGGTCCCATGTGTGGAATTCTAGAAGGTGTTGATGGTCACCTTCATCCGTGAAGGGAGATGAGACAGTGGTATGATGGTGGACTCTCTCGAAAAGGTGGTGTAAATATGGTGGGTCACGGAGTCCATAAGAGAATGGGTCGAAGGGATCAAAGAAGGTATGACCCCTCGGACTAGGCTTCCACAAATCACTGTCCCACATTTGGAAATCTTGGAGGTGTAAATGATCACCTTCATTCATTGCGAGAGATGGGACAACAGTCATAGGTAGAAAGTAAGATTCCTCCATTGGGCAAAGGGGAATGAAGTTGGACTCGACCGGCAAAGGGAGGAGTAGAAGAACCTCCGTGGTAACATGACCCACAGTGTACACGGAGGTGATGGACCCTAGGGATGGATGTGTGAAGCTACGACCTGTAGGTCGGTCGAAGCGTGGGGCCAACAAGTGCGTAAATGTCAACTGCCGGTCTAATCCTTTAAGAAGATCATCTAATGTATCCACATGGTGACTAGACCGGAAGGTGGTATGGAATGAGTTGACCGGCACTAATGGTAGGGTAGGGTCCATGGATGGGAGGAGAGATGGGGCCAAGCCGTTCTTGAGCCATCTAAGAAGTGGTTCGGCTATGAAAAGTGTCCCCGTTAGAAACACGGGTGGCTCGGGCTTTGGCGGCTCCAAATGAGAGGGCTCCGAAATAAGATCGGAAGGTGAGGTTTCTCCAACCCCTTTATCCCCTAGGGCTAGAGATGTCCGAGTGGGGCACTGTCTGGCAAAGTGGCCAAACCCCTGGCAGCGATAACACTGTTGTCGTGATCCTCTACGCTCCTTGATAAGTGGGTCCCTACCCTTATCCTCCTGACGGACAGGGGGTGTAGGCAATGGGGCTCTCGTGGGTGGGGGAAGAGGATCCACCAAGATGGGGAGAGGACCTCGGGATGGCACTCTAGATGACACTGGATTGGGACTACCGGTTGCTACCTCCTTAGGGTCATGCTTGGTTCTATCTCGGCTAGGAGGTAGGCAAGGGGGAAGCAAGGACTCAATATAATCACACTTCCTATCCACCTTATCCAAAATGATTTGGAAGAGTTCGGCAATGGTGGGGTTTGGAGTAGGAGCGATGTGATGGACTCCCCCATATGAAGTCGGCCTAGTCGTGGACCTAGGCTCTTCTACATGCGCGGCGCGTTGCCTCCGATTATGGCCAACTTGGGTGGATGTGATTGGGTGGGGTCGGTTGGAGGTGACCGGGCCGGATAGGTAGACCTTCCTAAGTTCGTCCTTCATCTCATGCCACGTCTCGATGGGCCTTTGCCTCCTAACCTCTCTCATGCGCTCAATGCTCTCCCATTTCCAGGCGGCTTTGTGGACAACCCTCTCTCGGGCAAAACTAACTTGCATGGCATCGGACATAGTATAACAATCAAAGTATGTGTCCATGGCGGCTTCCCACTTGAGGTAGTCGCCTGGGTCATTGGAGCCATAAAAGTCCGAGCCTTCGGGCCTACGGAAGTGGAGGGGATGGTTGCCAAGCCCATGGGTGGACCAACGGCCATATTGCCCGGGTGATGAGGAATCCATGGGAAATTGGAGACTATACAATGGACATGCCGACACAAAGGGACAAGACAAACCGACTAATGCAAACACACACTAGATGATGCACTTAGACCTAACCAATATCCGGTACGGGGCGGAGTTAATCGATCCGAGGATCACTCCCGCAAGTGTGCGACCTCCCGGTAGGCGTAGCCTAACATTCGGACAACACCTTTTAAGATACCAAATAAAGGGTGCAAATGCAATTTAAAACACACTCTTTTTTTGTTGTTTTGAAAAATAAGGATGATCCTAGACTCGACTTATACCATGATGCATGACTTATGCAACGACTACCCTAGACTCCACCTGGCTCTGATACCAAACTGATGCGGGACGGACACGGGAGACGACACTATACAGTGCCACCCTCGGACTCTAAATGAAGACGCGACCAGCAATACACACCAGGGAGACGCTAAGCCCGACACTACGAGCTCCTAGTGGCAAACGTCGCTAATAGAAGTACAAGCTCACTCGGCATCCCATGCGAGGGAAAGCGTGGATCGTGCGCGGTTAAGGAACCGGCAGAGTTCAAGGTAGTCAGACTCACTTCCGGACTCGGATCGAGTCGCGGGACGGGTCACTCTCACGCTCACAGCGGTGACATGGACACACGGGCTAGGAACCTACACTCTCGGCAGCGGCCTAAGACCGTATACTATCTAAGCAATGTAACGCCAAGAAGTTAAGACCTTTACCTCCACGCACCCGGCGTGGCGAAGACAACCCCGGCCAATCACGGACTCCCGGTTAACACAATTTTACAGAAATACAACAATTTGACCCACTCCACGCAGGGAGGTAAAAGGTCACATGCAAGGCCCGGGAATCACGCTAATTGGGTTGACGGGCAGCATCTTGATGTCGCCCGGCGGTGCCAAACTCCGCGTTTTAGTGCTTTCCGAACGGCGGTTTCTGCGGGCCCGTGGGGCCCACGGGTGGCGCTGGCCTCCAGATCTGTAGGAGTGGGTCCCACTGTGATGGGGACCCCTGGTGGCGCGCCTCCACGGACGGCGGTCGGCCGGGAACACCGATCGGGGGTCGATCGGCCCCGATTCCCAATTGTTGAACTAGCTGCCCACGGATTTTGATTTCTGTTTTCCGGCGCGCGCTCCGGCGAAAACAGCCGCTGCGGTCGATCCCGACTTCGGATCGGGACGCATGAGCTATCGTTGGAAAGCTCTCTTCAAATGCTTCAATCTAGACTGAGATAGATCTGATGGATCTAGCCGGATCTAGACTTTAATGAATTTACAAATCCCTATTGTACAGTAACCGAGACATCAGATTTACAGGGTACTTGTCTGAGAACCACCGTTGACCGCCTACTTACCGTAGGAATCAGACTTCGAGCTCTTCTTCAACATTGTATATCATCAAACCACGAAGCTGGGACAATTTTTAGAATTGGATTTGGAGGTGGTGGTGATTTGATAGGATTTTTGGAGTGTCTGGTGGTCGGATCTGGGAACTGGGGAACAGAACTGTAGCTAGGACTGAGAACGAATTTTATAAAATATGAAATGGACGAACAAAAAATTAAAAAAAATGGTGGATGAAGGGATGGATGCAAGGAACACCCAGTTAAATTTTTCGAACCAAAGAAAATCAAAAAAAGGACCTAAGACTTAAAACGCCGGGCGGGTGGAAATGGAAACAGACAGGAGACAGATCTGGAAACTGAGATTGGACGAAAATAAAAAAATACCAAATGAGATCTTTATGACCAACCAAAATTCTGAGGACGTGCTGGACACCTCTGGGACATCTAGTAAAAGTTCCAGCTCGATCTGAGGCCGTGGCTGAGACTGGAATTTCATGGAAGTGGCTGTGGTACTGCGCGGACAGAACTCCGATGAAGACGATGGCGGTGCGGTGGCGGCTCGTGGCGGCGGCGAGGATGACCGGAACTGATAGGGGAGGAGTCACACCTCCAGAGGCAACCTTCACAGCTGCAAGGGGGGAGAGAGGGTCGCACCAAGCTGGAGCTCCAACAATTTCTTTGATTCAAAATGACATTAATTCTATGAAAATGGGAAAATACAAGCATATATAGGTCACCCATCTAATCCATCCTCCACCGTTGGATCTAGGGGTGTGAGATGGAGGGCTGGGATGGCATGTGACCATTCCACAAAAATTACAATAAAAAAATAAGGGGGGGACAACCTATTGACTAGGGGGGGAACAAGCTTGACATGGTAGGTGGGTGTTGGTTGGAAATGTTGACTATTTTGGTCCCTTGTCCCCCATGTGGACAATTGACCATTCAAACTTCTAGATGCCCCATGTGGCATGTCGACTGACCCCACGTGGGACCCTAGGCTGAGGTGGCCCAATGTGGTGGGGCCCGGGGGGCCCGTGGGGCCCACGGGGTCCGAAATGCTCGTAAGTCCCTATTACACTCAAAATGGCAAACCGAATGCAACGAAATAAATACAAATTACACACACATAAAGTCTAGCTAAATATAATAAATGGGGAGGCTCAAGGCGGAGTCTCCAGGCTGTCTCCGAGCCAGATGGACGCTGAGGTGGCTCGTGTCGTGCTCCGTGTGCGGTACCGGTGGCTCGGTGTGTCGTGCCGATCAACTGCTCGGGTGTCCGCACCACCTTGGGACCGCGGATCTTGATCGCTACCAGACCGAAGCACGGGAGACGCGACGCCAGATCTTCACACTGAAGATCAGGCTTCAGACAATGGAGCAGACAGTCCGGATGCTAGGCCGGGCACCAGAGCGGAGTTCTTCCCGAGCGGGGCGCATAGGAGTGCTGCCCCTAGTGGCTCGGTTGGGGATTTCCTAGTTAGCTCCGCCGGCCAACGGAGAAATGAGAGGGCAAAGAGAGGACAGCAGGAGGAGAGTGCTTCCATAGCACCGCCACCCACGAGGAGACCAGAGGATGGGGAGGATGAGGGCGGCCCGACGGATAAGCCGGCCGAATGATGTACTTTTATGCTTTTCTTACCACTTGTATCTGCCTTTTATGAAAATGAAATTTTTGTTGACTTTTCTTTATGTGGATGTATGAATGGATATGCACGAATGAGTGATTGAGAGTATGTATGATGGATGTGTATGTGTGAATGAATGCTTGTGTGGAGAAGGTGTGGTGTACAGATGTGAAAGACCGCCAGGTCTAGGCAAACGATAGACTAACTACCTGAATTTAGTAGCAGAGGAAATGACGGTCTGGTCTTGGACCGTCATAATCAAACGACGCGCCTACCTTAGGCCGTCATTCATGAAATATCTTATTCTGATAGCCGTGCTGCAGAGGAAATAGCGGCCCATGGTAGGAGCGTTAAAAGCAAGCAACGGTCCTAGACCAGACCGTTGTTCATGGCAGAACATGGTTTTTAGAATTACTCGCAGAAAATGCGACGGCCTGAATGAGACGCGTCATAACGAAACGACGGTCCTAACCTGACCGTTACATGGCGTTCAGCCCAGAAGCGAGAGACTTGAACGATTTGAAGGATATAACGGATAAGGGTTCGTCCGTTGAAATGCGACGGTCTGAGATCAGACCGTAAACAGCCACAGAACATGTTTTAGGGAAAACCCAACCCACAGAAAAAGTGACGGCCCAGGGTAGGCGCGCCAGAGTGAAGTAACGGTCCTACGACAGACCGTCAGAGTCTGGGTCGTTTCCAAAATGGATTCGGCCGTGAGAGCTTAGAGTCCGAGGTTCAGCCACTTAATCTCTTGCTAGAACTTATCTAAATTTCAGATAAAGCCTCCCAACTCCCATCTTATCCTTCCAAAGTTAATAAAAAGCCCCAGCAACTTGGGAAACTTATCAAAAATCGCAGCTTGCAAAAACCTCTGTTCTAGGGTTGAAGAATTCTCCCTAACAAGCAGAAATCAAGATGAAGAGGTGCTTCGAGATGGCGGCTATGGAAGAGAAGATCTACACCGGCCCTAAGGCTGCAAGGAGGGAACACGGGGAGCTTCAACGGCTGTCCTCAATCCCCAAGCATCTAAGCTCTAATGTCCAAAGGGTGGTAAGCTTGCATGACTTCCTCCAAAGTTCAGATTTTTTTGCTGCACTTTAATTTTCTTCATAACCTTCCTTCTTCTTTTCTTCTTCAAGCCTCTTCCTGGCCCAAGGTGTTACTCCAACCTGAAGTGGGTGGCTCCCATGGTAAAGGCACTCCCTTTAGAGGTGGTATCAATCCTCAAAGCGTGGCACCTCCAACCCTTCTTGGTTCTAGGCAAAAACTTCCAGAAATTGTCTTTGGATTGGCCATGCCTTTCAGCCCTTGTGGAACTATGGCATCCACAAACTCATACCTTCATCTTCCCTTCCTTTGAAGCAACCGTCCTATTGGAGGAGGTAGAGACCTACCTAGCCCTTCCTAAGACTAAGGTGGGGGATGAGGATCAGGTTTGCTATACAATAGAACCTATTGATCCGTCCTTGATCTTAAGCGACTTCATTCATAACCCAAAGGATGTGCGGACCACGATCAGCCCGCGCCACATTCACTTGATCCCTATGGCACAATGGATAGTGTCTCACTGTAAAAACAAGTGGGAGAGACACGAAGCAATAGCCAAGGCGGTGGCGGTTTGCTTGTGCGGGGTCTTCCTTTTCTCCACAACCGACCACCTCTTAGATATCCAAAATCTTAGCATTATTAGTGGACTGTGGCGGGGTATGTCTATTTCTCAAGTGGTCCTCTCATACCTCTATGAAGGACTAAGCTCGGCTTGCCTTGGAGGGCCTTTGTTCGGTTCCATGATACTCCTTGAGTGTTGGATAGGAGTGAGAATCAAATTCCTTCCCAAGGAAGATATAACTTCGGCGAGCCGGATCTTCGGGAGCCACCCCCTCTTCTTCATTGGAGGGGCTTTTGGATATTCTTCTCATGTTGAATGCAGGACGGCGGATAAGAAAACGCGGGATGAATGGCGCCTCTTCTTCAATGCTTTGCCTCTTGAAAAGTTCAACATGCGACCAAGCGTACTTCGAAGCATTCTTCTTAAAATACCGCGGCGTCAAGGCCTGGACCTCCAGCTGGTTGGAAACACTACCATGGCGATCTACAACCCGCACCGATGCCACCTTCAGATCGGATTACCTCGAATCAGTGTTTCTGCACTATCACACTACCCTCCCCTCCTACCTAGGAAGATGGGGACCGAGGAAGATGAAAGAGCGATCCGGAACGCGCTGACCATGTGGGAGATCAGCAAGGTGCGCCCGTGGCAGGCAGAGGTTGAAGAGAACGACGAAACACGCCGAGATTACTTGAAAGAGTTGAGAAGAATCCGCCCTCTTGCGGATAAGAAGTTGAATATACCTTGATTTTCTTTCGCTTATGAAAGATGTTATGAGATTGCCACTCAGAACTTGGTTTATCATGAATTATATTGTATTAAGCTTGCTTGAATGAGATGAGATTGCCTCAATTGAAAGAACTTGAGTTGTGTGCTTTGGAAGATTAGATTGATGTGAATAATCAGAGTTTCTGGGGGGAGTAACGGATGTACTCCGGGCCGTTATTTGGAAACGACGGTCTGAAGTAGGCCGTCATAAGGGAAGTAACAAGAACTCAATCTCTGAAGGAGGTGATGGATGGATCTTGGGCCGTTATTTCAAAGTAACGGTATGTTCCCAGACCGTCATGATGATGGTTTAATTGAAAGGAAGAAGGCCCACGCCTGAAGGAAGTGACGGTCCGAGATGGGCCCGTTACATGACTTTAACGGTCTGATGCTGGCGCGTTACACACCTGAACCTGCATAGTTGTGAGCTTTTACCTTTGGGCTTGCCCCTGTACTCTGCATACACTTAGACATGAAACAAGTTAGATCCGTTCTTAGACTCAACCCCTTGCCTCGAAGCAAGTTAGATAATGACCGTTTCTTGATATTTGGTCAAGGGGTGGAGCCTTATTAAATAAGCGAAAAAAAACATAATGAAAATGCGATGCATGTTTTGCAGATGATGGAAGTATTGAATGCTTTTGATTTTTGAAAAGATTTGATTTGTTTGGATTTTTGAAATATTTGATGTTTTTAGATTTTGAAAATATTTGATTGTTTTTGGATTTTAAAACATATTTGATTGTTTTTGGGTTTTGAAACATATTTGATTTTTTTTGGACTTTGAAACATATTTGATTTTTTTTTTGGACTTTGAAACACCAGTGCCTCACTAGCAACACGAGACCTCCCTTGTTTTTAGCTTGTGTTCCGAGATCAGCGTGCAAATAGTGTGACAACCCCTGGCCGAGACCTGGTCATTGTGACGGTGCTTTTACCAAAGCCACACCTAGGGTACTCGTCTTAGTCCTAAAAGAAAAAAAGGAACATGGGGGGAAGCTTAGGCCAGACATAGAAGTTTTTAGAACTTGATTCCCTCACCGTGCAACCTTATTAGAGATTCGGTCTGTTGTGCCGGGGCTTTTTTATGTCCGTCATCGAACCTTTGTCCACTTAGGCATGCATGCGACCGGGCTCATAACGTCCCGCGGGGAACTATACTGCCACTCTTGTCATGCCTAATCTCTTTTCTTTTGGAGCTTTTGAGAATTCATTCACAGACCTTGAGATGATGCTTTTGATTTCATGGTAGAGAGCACTCCTTTGCTTTTCTTTTCTTTTCTTTCTTGTGGAGTCAGGTCATAACGGACTTGCCCCTATTTGAGACCTCTTCTCGTTAGGGAGTTCGGATCGGTTGTCTCCTTCTTATTTACTCCTTGCCCCTGGATGCAGCCGAAGAATGAAACGTACAGGGATTTTGACTTTCCCCCAAAGCATGGCCGAGGAAAAACGGTGTCTTTTTAAGCAAGGAACCCGACCAGGGGTGTCGTGTAGTGTGTGTTTGCCTTACTCAAGACTCTCTTTTGAAGATAGGGAGGTATTTCTTATTGCCGGAAAAGCACATGGTTTAGATTTTTAAGGAAAGAAACGCTTAAGATACAACCCATTCCACGGGTGAGAGAGCTCCTCACCCTCTGCGTTGATTAGACGATAGGCATTCCCTGAATAAGCTTCTTTTATTACAAACGGCCCTTCCCAGTTAGGTTGCAATTTAGACCTAGGACCTGCAGACCGAATGAATTTGCGTTTCAAAACCATTTCACCCTTGCAAAATTTTCGTTCAATTACCTTCTTTTGAAAATAACGCGAAACTCTCTTTTGATAAACAGATACGTGATCGGCCGCATTCATCCTCTTCTCATCTAGGAGTTTCAGTTGGACGAGCAACGCCTCTCGACGTTCATCGAGATTAAGTTCCTTATCGAGCTGTACTCTGAGTGAAGGGATTAAGATCTCATACGGGAGCACCGCCTCCATCCCGTAGGTTAGAGAATAGGGAGTTTGTCCCGTGGGAGTATGGACGGAGGTGCGGTAAGCCCACAGAGCTTCCACCAATCTTTCAGGCCAATCAGAAAATTTGTGTGCTTCACATGTTTTCTTAATGATTTTAAGAAGAGTTTTATTAGTGGCTTCGGCTTGACCGTTGCCTTGAGGGTAATATGGTGATGAATGATGCAATGTAATTTTGAACTTCTTACAGAGGTCTTTAAGCTCCTGGGAGACGAACTGGGGTCCGTTGTCGGTGATGATGCTGCTTGGCACTCCGAACCGCGAGATGATATTCTTCATGATAAAGCGGCACACCGTTGTAGCTTTGATCTCTGCGTACGCCTCGGCTTCGGCCCATTTGGTGAAGTACTCAGTTGCTGTGAGAATGAAGGATTTCTGCTTGGTCTGAGAATTAGGATCACCGAGTGGGCAGACGACGTCGAAAGCCCACATAGAGAATGGCCAAGGAGCGGTCATAGGATGAAGAGATGAAGCTGGAGAGTGGATTTTATCAGCGTGGAGTTGGCATTTAAGACACCTCCGGACATAGAGAGAGCAATCTTCCTCCAGAGTGGGCCAATAGTAGCCCTGCCTAAGAATCCTCTTCGCTAGAGCCTGGCCATTGACATGACCTCCACACTCGCTAGAATGTGCTGCTTCTGCTACTTTCCAAGCTTCCACATCATCTAGGCATCTCATGAGCATTCCGTTAGTAGCGCGCCTGTACAGTTCTCCTGCAATGATAGTGTACTTTGCGGCGGCTCTTCTTATTGCTTTGCGCTGCTCAGCTCTTGCCCCTTCTGGGAATGCCCCTTCTTTACAAAATAACTCGATTTCATGGTACCAAGGCAATTCTTCTTCATCCAAAATTTCCTCTAGTTCTGCCAATGATACCTCCTTGAGATCTTCCTTTTCAGCTCTCACTTCTGCAAACTTCCTAAGGTTGGTGAACCAAGGATCCTGGAGAGAGGGTGCGTCCATCCTCTGGACGACGACAGTCTCAGTACTACGACTGAGAGGGAAGGATAAGGAGGAGGCCAGAGATGCCAATGCATCCGCCAGAATGTTCAGAGAACGGGGAGTATGGATATAGATTAGCTTGCGGAATCGCTTAGCGATGAGCGTGACCAAATCTTGATAGGGCTTGAGCTTGGGGTCACGGGTACAGTAAGTGGACAGAACTTGCCGTAAGACGAGCTGAGAGTCTCCTATGATGTTTAAATAACGCGTGCCTAAGAGATAGGCGTGCTTCAAGCCGGCCAGGAGAGCCTCATACTCAGCGATGTTGTTGGTAGCAGGAAATCGAAGTTGATAAGCAAAGGGGATGGTCACTCCCTCAGGAGTAAGCAGGACAGCACCGATCCCTTGGCCCTGTGAGTTAAGCGCACCGTCAAAGTGCAGAGACCAGAAGGGATGCTGAGAAAGGACAGAGAGATGCTCATCAGGGAAATTGTCCTGAATAGAGTCGGTGTGAGGAATAGGGAGATGTGCAAGATGCTCAGCAATGGCATATCCTTTGACTGCCTTCTGAACGACAAAGGTGATATTTAATTGAGATAGGAAGCTCTGCCAGCGAGCTAACCTACTAGAAAGAACGGGCTTTTCTAAGAGATAACGGATCGGGTCCATTCTAGAGATCAGCCTAACTGGGTGGGCGAGAAAGTAATGTTTAAGCTTCTAAACTACCCACACTAAGGCGGCACAAGTCATCTCCATAGCGGTGTACCTGGATTCAGCTGGATTAAACAACCGAGAAAGATAGTACGCAGCCCGCTCTTTTCCTTCGTCATCCACTTGTGCTAAAACCGCCCCTAGGGAGTCCTCAATGACCGAGATGTATAGGATCAGGGGTTTCCCAGGGACAGGAGGTTGCAAAACCGGGGGATTGGATAGATATTCCTTGAGGTCTTCATAGGCCTTTTGACAATCTTGATTCCATTCGAACTTGACCCCCGCCTTGAGCAATTCATAAAACGGACGGCACCTTTGAGAATGCTGGGATATGAATCTTCTAATGAATTGCAATCTACCAATCAGTCCTCGAAGTTCCGTGATGTTCTTTGGCAGAGGCATATCCATGACGGCCTGTGCTTTGTTAGGATCAATCTGGATCCCCCGTTTGCTCACTATGAAACCTAGCAGCTTCCCTGAGGAGACTCCGAATACGCACTTCTTCGGATTCATCTTTAGCTTGTACTCCCTGGCTCTCTGCAGCACTTTAGCCAAAATAGAGGGGTGTTCTTCTTTTGTTCTTGATTTTACCAGAATGTCATCCACGTAAGCCTCCATGTATATGTGCATCATGTCGTGGAAGATAGCCATCATCGCCCTTTGATAGGTGGCGCCTGCGTTCTTTAATCCAAAAGGCATAACTACATAGCAGTATGTGCCCCAGGGCGTGGTGAAGGAAGTTTTCTCTTGATCTTCAGGAGCGAGACGGATCTGATTATAGCCTGAGTACCCATCCATGAACGATAGAGCTTCGTACCCGGCAGTGTTATCAACAAGGACGTCTATATGAGGCAGCGGGAAATCATCTTTAGGACACGCTTTGTTAAGGTCCCTGAAATCAATGCATATGCGCACTTTTCCATCCTTCTTGAGAACAGGGACTATGTTTGCCACCCACTGAGGATATAAAACTACTCTGACGAACTTGGCCTTGTAAAGTTTGTCGACCTCTTCTTTAATCTGCAAGGCCATGTGGGGGTGAAATCTTCTCGACCTTTGTTTAACAGGTGTTGCCCCTGGTTTAAGAACGAGTCGGTGTTCCACTAAGGAGGGGTTAAGACCTGGCATGTCCTCATAAGACCAGGCGAAAGAATCACTATACTCCCTCAGTACCTTAATTAGATCCTCTTCTACCTGTGGAGGGAGATTAGCCGAAATATTGATGGGCCTTGGATCTTCTTCTATTCCCAAGTTGATTTCCTTTGTAGGTTCATCCACTGCCGTTGATGGCTGGTCGAATCTCTTTAGTCCCTTTGCATATAAGTCGGCAGTGTCCTCTACATCGCTGTCTTCATCAATTGGGTCTTTCTCATCCAGCACTTCATAGACGCCTAATCCGTCATCGCTCCACACCCCTTCTATTTCTTCTTCATCTTCAATCGCAATCGCCGTGGCGACGAATTCTGGGCACTTCAAAAGGGCATGACACCGCTGAGCTAGATCTTGCAAGAACCTATCAGGAATAGATCGGGAAGGATGCGCAAGCGAGCGCGGCTCAGGAGGGGAAGGGTTGAACGACCTAGAACAAGACCCTACTTCTTTAGACCTAACAGACTCTACTTCTCTGGACTCGCTAGACCCTAACTCTGACCTAGGAGAGAGGAAGCTTAATGGAAGGGAAGGAGCAGGGGACTCGTGCCCCTGGGACGAGGAGGATGGAGACAGGATAGCATAATCTTCCACTGAAATCTCCGTTTCAAATTTGACGTTTTTTTTTTTGGAGATCAGTGGAGACCACGCAGCACGACGGAGGAGGCGGGAGCTGCATAGGGAACAGCTCAGGAAAGATGCAATCGAAGAAAAGATCACAAGAGGAGGAACCCCACATCTCGTGGATTTGAGAGTTAAAAAACGGAGGGATGGGGAAAGCAGGCAGATTAATGGGGCAGCGAGGCCCATAAGCAGGAGGATTGATTGGAATCTAGAATGGATCACTGAAGGATGGATTGATCATAATCGGAGGAGGACGGGGTACAAACCCCTTCAGCTGGATCATGCACTGAAAATGAGAGGGAGATAGAGAAATCAACGAGCTCCCTTCTTTCTTTGAATCATCACCAGGCCGCTTCTTCGGCCTCCACTGCATAAGCTGATCCTTCTGTGGCTTCTGGCTGCCTCTTTCACAAAACAGCCCCTGGAGGGCCCAGCTGTAGTCGATCACATCGTCATTTAGCCCCCTTGGCAACGGGGGTGGACTGGTGACTGGACAAACCGTGTCGGTTTCTGACTGGACTGGCTTCGCAGCTAACGTGCCCGGCTGTGGGGGCCCTCTGACAAAATGCTGACGGTAATCCCAGGTAAGCGGCCCAGAGTCACCCATCATTGATAATGCTGTCTCCTTGTAACCGAGACCTCGTCTGCCCAATTTTCTTCCTTTTGGTATGGGCTTGGTCATCCCTTGCAGCTGTGCACCGAGGCCTCTCCCTGGTTGATAGCCCAGTTTCAGTATAATGTTCCACCCCTTTGAATCTCGAATCTGCGGCTTTGCCTTGATATTGACCGGGGTAGTGACGGGCTTAGGAGTGGTGTACGCCCAAGGAAAGTTTAGGTCTAGCACTGATAGCACGGGCCGGCTGCTTGGCCAGAGAGTAGGAAGAATCTGTTCAGAGATGGCCTTCACTGACTGTACCGTGGATAAACTTTTAACTTTGACGACCCTCCCTTGAAAAGGGAATTTAATGCATTGGTGCGCAGTAGAGGGCACGGCGCCAAGTGTGTCGATCCAGGGACGACCCAAGATAGCCTTGAACATAGGGTCGATATCAAGTACATAGAATTCTACAGCCATGGAAAGAGGCCCGAGCTCAGCCTGAATAGTGACTACCCCGTGACATGCCCGCCTTGAGTTGTCGTATGCTGCTATAGTGGTGGGGGTAGACCGTAGTAACTCCTCAGATATATTGCAGGCTCGGAGAGTGCTGAGGGGGCAGACATTAATTGAGGCCCCAGTGTCGACCAGTGCTGCTTTAACGTCGACTTTGTTCAAAGTAATTGTTATGCAGAGCGGCATTTGCCGAGCCCCCGGAGGTGCAAGCTCGGTCTCAGAGAATGTGATTGTCGGCCCTTTAGAGATAGTTGCTAGTGCCGTTGGTAGACTGTCGACTGCCATGTCTTCACTAACCATGACCTTCTGCAAAAAATCCCTCAGTGCATCTTGATGGAGAGTGGACCTTTTGATTAACTCCAGCACAGATATCTTGGCGGGTACCCGATCTAGATGATGCAGTAAATCATATTGAGTCCCCGGTAACGGTTCAGCTTCCTCTTGTTCGGCCACCGGTTGGGAAGACTGGGGATTGCTAGTAGCGGCGTAGTTCCGATGGAACATCTTCCCGCTCCTTAGAGCACAATTTGCCGCGGCATCGGGGGATAGTATGATGGGCCCTGCGGGGCGAATGAGTGGAATAGGTGGCGTGGGGGAGGCAGTTTGGTAAAGCGGAGGGTTGGTGAAGTTAATGGGGGATGCGCGGATGATAGGTGAAGGATTGGTGGGTGGTAGGGTGGTGATGGATGTGGGTGCTGGTGAAGGCAGGGTGAATGGATGGGTAAGGATAGGTGCGGGATTGGATGGTGGTGTGATGACGGTGATGGGGGTTGGCGAAGGATACGACGGGATGGTGAGCGAAGCGGGTGTGAATGGTGGGATGAGTGGAGAGGGTGTTGGTTGTGTAGGGAGGATGAAGGAAGGTTTGTGGTGGAAGGCCATGACCTGTGGTGCGGCGCCATCATCATCAAATGACCACCCGGCGTTGGAGGCCGGTGGTTGGACTACATTAACTTGTGCCGGTGCTGGCGGCTGCTGCGGAGGAGCGGGTTGATGGTTTGGCATCGGATTCTGATGGATGCCCAGATCCTGTGCTTGCTGCGGTGGCTGCTGTTGTGGCGGCTGCTGCGACTGCGGTGCTGGATGCTGCTGCACTTGCTGCCCCTGCGGCTGCCTTCTCTTCTCTTTGATCTCCATAATGGCCCTATGCATCTCGGCCCAGTCTATTCTCTGTCCTTCGTGTAAGTCGTACACGAGATCTCGGAAGTGAAAACATCCTTTTATAGTGTGACCCGGCTGCCGGTGGAACATGCAATACTTAGTTTGATCGACAGCTGGGTTCCAAACAGTCCTTTCTGGAGGAAGTTGAATTGCATTTACTGCCATGAGCGCTGAGAATATGTCTGTAAGTGTCTCTGGCAGTGGAGGATACTGGGCTCTTCTGGGAGCCGGGCGCTTGCTGTTGGGATTATTATTGTTGTAGCCGCCGGGTGGAGGGACGTTATGGTATTGCGGTGATGGTGGTGGTTGTTGTGGTGCGGTGAAGGTGTTTTGCGGGATGGTGAAGGTAGGCGGAGGGTTTTGTGGAGTGTTTTGAAAGTGTTGCGGGGCGGAGTTTTGCGGATTGCGGGGGCTTTGGTTGTAGCGGAATGGTGCGGCTTGGTAGGGAAAAGCAACAGCTTGTACTTGCTCATTTGTCTGGACTCCTTCGGTAACCGGCCCCTGTGGTTTCTTATGGTACTTGGGCTTTTGGTTTTCAAAAAGAGAATGGATAGGGGAGTCCTTAAACTGAGTTTGTATAAATCACACCCGGCTATACAGTTGATGCATATTGGCTATATCGTTCATTGCCAGGATGTTCTTGAAGGTGGGCGTAGCATTTGAAATTAGCAGTTTAACTTTTTCTTCCTCTGGAATATGGCCGGGCACCCTGGCGGCCATCTGCCTCCATCTATCTGCATAAGTTGTGAATTCCTCATCCGACTTCATTTTCTCGGCCACCAGATCTGTGAATGAATATTCCGGGCCGACCCGGTCTTGGAACCGCTGAATAAACTTGTCCTTGACCACTTTGAAGCTCTCGGCCTCTTCTAGGGGCAGAGAATAAAACCATTCCAGAGCAACGCCATCCAATGATTGGCGGAATAGGTACGCCATAAGGCGATCATCATATTGGAACTGCGCCGATTCATACAGAAAATCTCTCACATGGATGAAGGGATTGCTGTTCCCATCATACTTACGGTAGTTGGGGAGCTCAGACTGCGGAGGGAAATGGATGTTCTGGAAGCTTGGGACGGGAATATCAGCCAAGGATTGTGGGCCCACCTTCTTCTGAAGAAAATCAAGTTGTTGCTGCATGGTGGCCCACTTATTAAGCAAATCCTGCTCTCGAGAGGGAGCAGGGGCAGTGAAGGGAGTTGATTGTATCTGGTGAGCAGGAGGAATGGCGGTTGCCGAGGGCGGGAGCCCATAGGAAGGAGCGGAAGGATAACTAGTGGAATTAGGGGGGCCGTAAGAAGGATACTGGGCCTGAGATAGACCCGGATTGGAGTGAAATTGGGCCACCCCGTGCTGTTGGGGCAAGAAATCGGATGGGCCCACGAGGACCTGTGGAGCCGCCGGAGCAGAGGGGTGATAATCCATCGGAAGAGAGGGGATAGGTGATTTCCCCTTATCAAAAGATTGATGGGTCGGATTGGAGGATTGACCCATCTCCATGCCAGCAAAGGTGATGGTCCGGGGCTGGACCGGGGTGAGCTCAATCGGGGTGGGCTGAACAGACGGCCCAATAATGGAAGAATTAGAGTGCCCCTGGACGGTAGCGGAGGGAGGAGGATTGGACCCTTGCATGGCCTGATAGAGGACCTGGAGTTGGGTCGGATCCAACTGGGCCATCATATGGAGGACAGAGCCCGCGGAAGGAGTGGATAAAGAAGGGATGACCTGACCACCTTCTATGGGAGTGGAGGATGAGAGAGGGGCGGTCCCCTCTCCAGCGGAGAAAGAAATAACCCTCGGGGGGTTCTCAAGGAGCCCTTGAGGAAGGGAATCCTCTTGGGAGCGAGGAGGATTGCAGGATGCCATGGTAGATTCGAAGAGGGGATTGGAATAGAACGTGAAGGAGGAAGCGATTCGAGGATATGATTCGGACGAACGAAAACAACTCCACATGCAACGGACAACCTTGATAAATGCAAAACAACAAACACAACAAACACACAATGAGCAACCGCACCTAGGTGAATCAAACAAGATATAAGTGATAGGGAATGAAGACACTCAAAAGCCAACCAAGTTGCTTAAGATGATGCAAACAAAGTTTCTTTATGGTTTCTCCTTTGGAACTTTAGTGAATTGATTGATATGTGCTCTCTCCAAATGGGTTCCTAATAGGAGGTGGATATGGACTTGGCTTGACTTTAAGTGTGACCTCTCCTTCACTTATGCAACCCTAGACACAAGGGGGGGAAAGGTACAACCGGCCCGGCGTCCGTGTGGGAATCCACGGCTCGCGGGGACTTATGGAGGTCCCTGCTGTGATTTCCTAGTCGGCCCCAAGGAATATGGAGACGAGAGGTCCTCACAACAAGGTAGGAAAATGCAGTCTAATATATGAAAAGATGGATGACCCTATGTGCACCGGAGTGCATGCAAAGTCTAGCCTAGAATCTAGCAAACAATGGTGCATATAATGATATGAAGATATGAATGTAATTATGGCAGCAATCAAGCAGCACCCAAGCAATAAATCACAACCAAAAACTGCGGAAATAACTGCACCTCGGATGCGTACCTGCCAGGAGAGTGACGGACGAAGGCCCCTGCGTCAGAGCCGAATAACGGTCAGAGACCAGACCGCCATAAATAATTTAACGCAGGGGTTCCAGACCGTCGTATGAGCCAGGGAACCAAAAAACAAACTGAAGTAACAGGAAAACCCGTGAAAGCTCACACCACAGAGACAAGCGACGGCCTGATGTCCCCGCGTCAGAACACTGTAACGCGCTGAGACAGGGCCGTCATATGATTCAGAAAACCAGAAAGAGGGGTGAAAACAAAGGGATCAAAAGACAACTGAACAAACAGATGATGGCAAGTTTAAACAGGAATCAGAAGCACGATTGGCACTAGTTGTCCCACCGTGATCGCCAAAAAATTATCTGTTGATTGTTTGTTTACCTATCTCTCCTTATCTTCTTTCTTTTTTAGTTGATTGATTGTGAGGGTTTTGAAAAATGATATGGCGAGATGATAAATAAACTACCAAAGATCAGCTCAACCTATGCACATGTGAACATGAACCTAGGCAATCAAATCTAACTCTAGCATGGGCATGCTATCTCAATCAAATTACGCTAAGGGAAAAACAAAAACACACGCCGGGGCGTGGAGCAATCAAGGGAAATAAAGAGATTTGATGAAAAAGACAGCTAGTGCCCAACACTAAGGAAAGTCGTGATCGCCACCAAAGTAAACACAAGTCAAAGACTCGAATATACCTTGGAAATAGGTGGATGAAACACCCGCCCACGGGAGAGAAAACCAAGGAAAGCCTGCAGATCAACTTGCAAATAACGGTCCAAACCCTGTGCGTCGCTTGGAAGTAACGGTCGTGCGATAGACCGCCAGAAGGAAATAACGCTCCTGTACCTGACCGTCAGATAACCTGCAATGAAAAGATGTGAACTCTTTGAACTCTAACCCTTCCAGCCGGCTAGAAGGCTTGGGCCTCGTGCTAGTGATCCTGTAAAACCTGCCAAGGATGTAGAAAGCAAAACAACACAACCTCAATTAGCCCTCAACATAAGTATAGCATCAATCCTTAAAAAGCTTAAGAACATCAAAAGGAGAGGGGATTACCGGGGAGTTGTTGGTTTTTTAACCCCTCTGGGCATTTTTTAAGTTTAGGAGGATATGTGTATGCTTAGCAACAGTGAAAAACGTGGAGGAAGAGGAGGGACAATGCTTTTGATTGATAAAACCAAGGGAAACTTGAGCATGCAATGATGATGATCTTGACAAGCTAAAACCCAAAAATACTCCCTTGACTTGGAAGATGGACGTGGGAAGCAGCTCCTCCTGGATGTAGATGACTCCTGAATTCGGCAGTACTTCATCGTGAATCAAACCTTCCTCTCCTGGGTTATGAAATCAAGGGTTCTATTTATAGACTCCCTCAAACTCTCAGGTCGAGTTGAAGATAAATCAGCCAAGAAAGAAGGATAATCCTTAGCAAATCCTTGAGGATAATATCAACAAGAGTCCAAAGAAATAAACGAGAGGTCCTGAGGATTAGAATTGAAGGAGATAATGCCAATCCAAAACCCTATCTCGTCCACGGAGTAGCAGAGAAAAGGCCTGAACTGTCAGGACTCTCTGAAGGAAGTAACGGCCTTACGATAGACCGCCACTTGTAAATAACGCTCCAAGGCATGACCGTCATATTCAATCTTATCCAAAGGATAAGATCGATGGGAAGAAGATCTAAACAATAGGACTCTGCAAGTAAGTAACGGCCAGGTAATAGGGCGTCATAAGGAAAAAACGGCTAGGGAATAGACCGTTATTATCAAAGGACAACGAGGCCCTAAGTCTTGGGACTCTTCAAAGAGTAACGGCCTAGGCTTCATGCGTTATTATGAAATGACGCGCCTATTCCAGACCGTTATTATCATTGATTTTCAAGAAAATAGAATGGAGGGATTTCCAAGCTTTTGAACGAAGTGCCACCAGGAACCAGGTCTAATCTAGGAATTGAGACCCAGAAAATAGGTTTCAACTGACTAAAAGAAATTCAATGAAGAGTGAACAACTCGGAGCATCATATTGAATAAATAAGGAGATGACCCGACTTATTGGCAATAAAACGGGTGTCAACAGTCACTCCCTTGCAAAGCAGACGCCAAGGCGGGGCAACTGTAGACACGCTATTCCTGACGTCCCTTGAGAAAATCTCATATTACTATACGACACCCCGCAGCGACTTTCGCATTTTGAATCGCTTAAGTGCTTCCTATTCTTGAGTATTCTTCCACCTTTTCGGCATTCGGAAATCGTCTCGTTACGGCATTAGGACGGCATCAACACCAATCAGACGCACCGGAAGGTTCCAAAACCAGGAAGAGTGTCTGCCAGGCGACTGCCGACGCCTTTTCAGGGGACCCGAGGGGTCTTCATGGAGGCGTCCAGGCTCCTGGACGCCTCCATGACTTTAATATATATATAATGATAAAAAACACCCCCAAAAAATAATTAATTAATGGAGGCGTCCAGGATCCTGGACGCCTCCATGAAAACAAAATATAAAAAATAAATAATATTAATAATGATAAAAAATAAAACAAAAATAAAAAAAATAATAATATATTTATGGAGGCGTCCACGGCCGTGGACGCATCCATCAACTTGCCCACGGGCGCCCCCCGTCCGACGGTCGGTTTGTCGTTTGAGAAAAGATCCAAATCATGGAGACGTCCTGACAACTGGACGCGCCCATTCATGAATCACGGGCGCCGTTCCAAAACCACGCGTTGTTCCAAACCACGTGCGGCTTTCGGCAGGGGTTCGGTGGGCTTTTATGGAAGCGTCCAGTTACCTGGACGCCTCCTTGAAAATATTCAAAATAAAAAAATAAAAATAGAATAAAATATAATTTCTACCCTGATGAAGGCGTCCAGGGTCCTGGATGCCTCCATACTCCGGAGCCCTATAAATAGAGCCCCCCCCCCTCAGTCCGAGGAGAGCTTCGAAGAGGTCCGATAGGCTGCCGGAGCCCAGAGGCTGCCGGAGTCATTTCTAACCCGTGGGTCTTTTTGTAGGAGGAGGTTCTGCTGGCTTCTCGGGTGCCCACGCTCGCGAGAGGAAGGTCGTCTTCGTCCACCGCGCTTCCACGTCGTCCTTACGCTGCCAAAGCTCCGCCGGATTTCGCCATCGGCACATCCAATAAGCCAATCCTTTCCTTTTTCTTCGTAGTTCTTTTGCATTCATCATCTCGCATCCTCTATCCCCCTTCATAAGGGCGCCTTCTCTTATGTTCCTCTTGCACTCATCATCGCATTTTCCTCCTACTCGAGTCCGAGAGGGGTTTGTAATCACACCAACCAGGTGTGTGTCCTGCCACGATTTCGTTATTTTCATCACAAGGGATTGATACTACACTGCCATTTTATAATTCTGTTTATCTATTGTCTGTTATTTTGCAAGGGTAACCGAAGAAAGCCCTCTCCGTCGGCCGGCCGAAGGGGGAGGAAGAAGCAACCAGCCACTTCCTGCTAGTGAGGTAGGCGCGATCATTTCCTTATTTTGGGGTCTTTGGCCCCTGGCGATCACATCATATTCTCGAGGCCGCGGCGAGTCACTTCCCTAATGGCCGTTTAAATTCCCGTTCTTATATTCTCTTTATATTTTGTTATATTCTTATCAGCTCATATTCTCGAGACAGCGGCGAGTCACTTCCCCAATGGCCGTTTAAATTCCCGTTCTTTATATTCTCCCTATATTCTGTTATATTCTTATCTGCTCATATTCTCGAGGCCGCGGTGAGTCACTTCCCGCAATGGCCGTTTGAATTCTGTCCTTTCTCTTGTATATCTTGAATTGCTGCTATATCTGCTATACTCTCGAGGCCGCGCCGAGTCACTTCCCGCAATGGCCGTTTCAATTCTTGCTATTTGATTTCTGCACCATTCCCGTCCCCCCAAGGCCACGGCGAGTCAGTTCCCGCTATGGCCGTTTAACCCCCATATCTTGATATATTGCATTTGTCCTGCTCGCCCCGCCGGAGTAATCTCCCGTGGTGGCCCCTTCTCTTTTCTCTTATTTGTGTGTTGCAGCAAACAAAACGAGCCCGCGCGCTCCGCATTTCATTCCTCGACCGCGTGACATTGCTCACACATGTATGAATGTTTTGAGATTTTTTGGAGTTGACTGAGGGGGCGAGAAAAATACAACAACAGACCACTATCTCGCTGATCTGCAAACTGGCAGATTGCTGGGGGAAAACTTAATTACTGGGAAAAATAGTAAATAAAAGCGGAATGACACGAAATTTGAACTGGGGATGGGGGATGATAAGAAGAACAAACCCTCAAAATTTTAGGTAGAAAAGATCTCCTGATTGGGAGATAAAAATCCGGCCTCAGCTTGCTATCCAGATATGGACAGAACTCCGATGAGGTGGCGGTGGTGGTGCGATGGCGGCACGAATGGAGGCGGCGGTGGCTGGAAGTCGCATCCAGCAGAGGTGGTAGATCTTGGAGTCACACCAAGATTAGGGCTTCACACCCTAGAAAGGGGTAGCAATCATTGCTGCAAGGGGAGAGGAGAGGGGGGCGCCCTTGGGCTCTCTTGGATTTTCCAACAATTCTTCTCATTAATTCCATTAAATGTGGAAATATAAGGTTTATATAGAAATAGATAAAAGACCTAAATTATCCCTAGATCTAGGGTTAGGGAGGGGCAAATGGGGGATAAGATATTAATCTTCCATGTGGTCAAATGACCAAAAATAAAAAATACAACAATGAATAAAAAATATTAAAGGGGGGCGCCCCTTTGAAAATGGGGTAACAAATTTTGAATTTTCTTATTTTTTGTCCCCTTGGTCCATGTCCTCCCATGGATCAAAAACCAGCCCATAGGGCCCACAATCCTAGGTGGACCAATGGGAAAGAGGGTGGGGGACCCTGCTGGACCTTCTGACTTTTTACATAGAAACCCAAAGATTCCTAAGGACTAACATATTGGCTTATACTTGCCATACATTTGCAACCCAATTAACCCAAGGATATAAATGCAAACAAAAGGATACAAATGTAAAAATAAAATGTTAGTGCCCGGTGTTGATTCCCATCAAAAGGCTAGAGAATAATGAAATGGGCTCGAAATCTATCCAAGGAAGGCACCAAAATAATAGGTAATTCGGGACATCAAAAATGATGAATAGGAGAAATGACGTAACTTGCGGGCTAAAAACGGGTGTCAACAGATGCCCCTCCTTCATGTTCGCTTTGCAAGGGAATGAGCGAAAGCGACGTGGAGGTGAAATGGAAAGGAGATGGAGCGAAAGCGACAGCGATGTGAAACAGAGATGAAGTAGAGATGAAGCAGAGAGAACTGAAAAGCGAGCATCAAGGCAAAAGACACCCGTCACAACCAACAAGTGACAGGAATTCTCCGAAAATGCCGAACTAACCACCCGGAATGATTGACAAGGATGAGACATGCCTGGAGAACTAAAATAAAGGAGGAAAAGGAAACACGACCAACCTCATCGGGGACACAATCCACGGACAATGAGGGGATCGAAAAGAACACAGCTAAAAAGCTGGAAAAGGAAAAGTAATGAGATAAAATCCAGAAAGGAATCACGCTGGCCAACCAGACCAAGCAGGCAGATCAGAGAAGACGTTCAAATTCGGAGTGGAATGAAGATCTCTTATCCAAGAGAATTGAAACGCAATTAACCATCGCTGAGGAGAAACCTTGAAAGAATCACGAGGCGTGAGTGCTCAAAATGACATGATGCATGTTGGGCTAAAATAAAGAAATCATCAAAACGAATGTAAAGAAAGATAAAATAGAAAGTACTCAAGGATACTATTGCTAGACCGAGCAAGACGGGGTCAAGATTCTTCTTGCAACCACGGTGTGCGAGATAGAGTCCATCGTCCCCCACCCGACTCAACCAAGCAGCTTATCCAACGATTAGCCGTATGCTCCTAGATCATCATCATTTTTGTTAAAGGGGAACATCAGATCCCAGAACACACGGACAACCAGCCGATCCTTGAGAGGCTATAGTAATATAGATATCATATAGTAATGCAACAATGAGCAGGGATAGAGAGCCATACCTGACTTATCTACCAAGCGAAATGATATTTTTTTTGAATTTTGATATAAGACAACAACAAACAAAACAAGCACGAGGATGAACATAACATATCAATGAATCACATCAAAACAAGTGAAGATGAACGAAACATAGCATAAAAAAGATGAATGAAGCAAAATGTAACGACCCGAGAATCCAATTACCGGGAAGGCCCGATAACCCGAGACTCGCACCGCCACCCACGAGCCCGAAGACTCGGAAGGGTTAAAAGGATGGTGTGGAAACTACACAAGTATCGCAAGTAATTACAGAAATTAAACAGTTATAATATTAAGCAGGAGATAAATTAACATTTTTCATGGTCCACAATAGAAATAACAACAGCAGCAACAGTAGTCCACGACTAGTACAGTGACAAGAAAGAAAAGTACAGTTACACGGGGCATCCCCCAGCTCCGACCTCTGGCACTACCTCTGGGCACCCGCACCACGCTGCACTCCTGACGCGCTCCCCGAAGGTGGCGCCTCACCTGAAACACGGTGAAAACACGCAGGGAATGAGTCTCGGAACAAGACTCAGTAGGGATCACTCGAACCCTACCTCGTAAAATGAGAAACCACTACTCTAGCGGTAGGAAAGTACCTAGGAAAGGAAAGCCCTGTACTCTATAGAACTAGACCCTATGGCACGCAAACCGACACACGTGCCACGGTACGAGAAGACCGAAACTCAACGGTCGAACCGCCAAAATTCGAAGGTCGGAAACACACGATTGACAGTCTATCACTCCGTACTCGACAGGAGTACCACCCACTAGAAGCACAGCAGGTAGCATCCCCTGACGTCTGACACCGCGCCGCAGGTGAACCGCCTGACGTGGTAGGTCCTACCCGAGGCGCAGACACCGTACAAGTAAACACAAACAAGTGACTAGCTGGGGTCACGCCCGTCGACGTGGGTCCAACCGCCCCCAACCACGTGTGCACACACAGACCGCGCGTCCCTGGTCTGGCCCTCTGACCGGTTTTCCCCTCAGCCGGACTCTGGCTGCAAGACGTGGGGCCCAACGGTAACCGGTCCACAAACCGTCTCTAAAGGTCGGCCCGTACACCACTCCCTGGTGCGACTAGCACACGCGTACTAGTAGGCTACGACTAGTGGAGGGTCACTGAAGGAGTAGACTCTCAAACCAACGGAAAATGACGTCCGAACCTGACGAAGTACGGGGGCCGTCCCACGTACCATCACCATCGCACGGTGACCGCAGTCGGAAGAAAACGGACACACTGCCCATGGCCAAACACATGACCAAGGCAACCGAAATCTCCAGACGCCCAAAGACACGGTCACGGAACTCCACGGGGTGCCCAGGACACACACACGGCCCAAGGGGAACACCCGACAACGGAAAAGATCACGCTAGGGACACCTAGCGCGACAAGGAAGAACGCGCTAAGGTCCCCTAGCGCGACTTGGAAGATCACGCTAGGACTCCCTAGTGCGACAGGGAAGATCGCGCTAGGGAACCCTAGCGCGACAAGGACCATCGCGCTAGGTCCTCCTAGCGCGACAAGGCTAATCGCGCTAGGACCCCATAGCACGACACGAACCGCCCTACTGTTCATCTTCTCCGATGAACGCGCCCCGTCGGTGCAGCGCGACACTCAAGAACGCGCTACTGGAGTATAGCGCGTTCTCAGTCCGCGCCCGAAAACGGTAGAAACGCCCAAAACTCCAACCACGCCCCCATGCCTCCACAGGAGAGGGGGAAATCAAAGGGGAAGACCCCTGGGGACCCCTAGCATGATTCTAGGCCACCAAAACATGAATCCAAGCGTCAAATCTATAGATCGGGCGAGCTCTCCCCAAATCATCGAAAAACCCCAAAATGCTCAAACGATCCCCTCTCGGCCTCCCCGCGGCCTACAAATCACGGGAATTGAACGGCAAGAGGCTAAGGCACGTCACCCTACCTCAATGGAGCGAATGCTCCGCCGAATCACCCACAAACCACGAAGAACGCTTTTAGAAACCTCACCTCCCCACGCTTCCCACGCTCGCCGCACACCCACGAGATCGCCTCGCCGTTGCCCACGCGTCCGCGCCGTCGCCCTGCCGCCGTCAACAGCCGAGGAGGGGTCCGCCGCGCCTGAATGGGAGAGAGGGAGAGAGAGGGTGCGGTCACGGTTGGGGAAGGAAGGAGAAAGAAGAAGAAGAAAGAGAAAGAGGAAAAGAAAAAGAATTAGGGCTATATAGAAAATCCAAATTTTCGAAAAAATACCGAAAAATAGAAAAATACATTTCCAGAATCCTCGGAACGCACCGATCGCAATGGTACCACTCGTGCCTGGGGGAACCGCCCGATTCACCCGCAGCGAGCTTCCGAAGAGAAAGTCGAATCCCGCGCCGGGAATCGGAAAACACGCGCGGAAAAGCCGCGGAACGCCTCCGGGCCTCCGAAACGACTCCGGATCGCGCCGATCCGAACACGAAAGATGTCCGAAACGAAATTTCGGACACAACAATGTCGGACGCTCCGAAAACCAGATCCGGGACCCACGAAGAAGGATCCGAAAGGTCCGGGATATTACAGCCCTCCCCCCTTAAGGAATTTCATCCTCGAAATTGAGAACAACCAAAGGGGATAGAAGAGGAATACTCACTCAAACAGATACGAGAATTACTGACGCATCTCGTCCTCACGTTCCCACGAAGCCTCACCACCAGAGTGTCGCTACCACACGACCTTTACCACGGGAATAACCTTGGTCCGCAGGCGCTGCTCTCGCCTATCCTCCACGCGGATCGGAAACTCTGGGAGAGAAAGATCTGGAGTCACCTCAGGCCAAACGGAAAACTCGAGCACATGAGAGTCATCAGGCATATACTTCCGTAACATCGAGACGTGGAACACGTCATGCACCGACGCCAACTCAGGAGGTAGCTGCAACCGGTAAGCAACCTCACCGATGCGCTCCACAATCGCAAAAGGACCAATGTAGCGGGGACTCAGCTTCCCACGCCGTCCAAAACGCATCACCCCCTTAATCGAAGAAACTCTCAAGAACACATGATCACCCACGGCGAACTCGAGAGGCTGCCGCCTACGGTCAGCATAGCTCTTCTACCGACTCTGGGCCGCCAACATGTTCTGACGAACCAGGTGCACAACATCCATACACTGCTGCACCAAATCTGGTCCCGTCAAAACACGCTCACCCACCTCAAACCAATCAAGCGGAGTCCTACACAGACGCCCATACAGAGCCTCATATGGAGCCATGCCGATGCTCGAATGATAGCTGTTGTTATAGGCAAACTCCACCAACGGTAGGTGATAAATCCAACTCCCCTGCCACTCCAGGCAGCAGGATCTCAGCATGTCCTCCAAAGTCTGAATGGTCCTCTCAGACTGACCATCTGACTGAGGATGATACGCCGAGCTAAACGCCAACTCCGTGCCAAGAGCTCGCTGGAAACTCCTCCAGAATCCAGAAGTGAAGCGCGGATCCCGATCCGACACGATCGAAATGGGAATCCCATGCAACGGCACGATCCGCTCCACATAAAGACGAGCCAACTTAGGCACGCTCCAGCTGACTTTGACCGGTAGCAACCGAGTCACCTTCGTCAGCCGATCCACCGGCAACCAAATACTGTCCTGCCCACTCGGGGTCCTCGGCAATCCCACCACGAAGTCCGTGGTCACATGGTCCCACTTCCAAGTAGGAACATCCAAGGGCTGGAGAGTACCTCCTGGTCGTTGATGCTCTGCCTTCACCTGCTGACAGATCAGGCACCTGACCACAAACTCTGCGACATCTCTCTTCATGTCAGGCCACCAGAACTACCTCCGCAAGTTCCGATACATCTTCGTCGCACCTGGGTGTACGGTGTACCTGCTCCCATGAGCCTCGCGCAACACCGCACGACGAATCTTCTCCTCGGCTGGGACGTACAACCTGCCACGAAACCTCGCAGCACCGTCCTCGCCGAGCTCCACGTCAGCCATCGCAAGAATCCGGGGCAACTCAGGGTCCGCGTGCTGAGCCTCTGTCACCTGACGACGGATAGCAGGAGTGACAGTCAGACTCGCAAGCACCGCCAACCCTGGCTCCTGAGGAATCTTGAGCCTAAAAGATACTTCGGGCACTTGTTCCCAGAGCCTCCACTTCCTTAACATCAAGGTACTGATCGCAACCTTCCGACTCAAGGCATCGGTGATGACATTCATCCTGCCCGGCTGATAAGACAGGGTGAAGTCATAGTCCTTCATGAACTCCATCCAATGCCTTTGTCTGAGGTTCAGGTCCTTCTATGAGAACACATACCTCAAACTCTGATGGTCAGTGAACACCTCGAACTTCTCGCCGTACAGATAGTGCCTTCAGGTCTTCAGCGCGAAGATCACCGCCGCCAACTCAAGGTCATGGGTGGGGTAGTTCTCCTCGTGGGGTTTTAGCTGCCGAGATGCATAAGCCACCACTCTACCATGCTGCATCAAAACAGCACCCAGTCCAACGCCGGAAGCATCTGTACACACCACGAAACCTCCCGATCCAGAAGGTAAAACCAACACCGGAGCCGAGGTGAGCAATCTCTTCAGTTCCCTGAAGCTCTGCTCACACTCCTCGGACCAGACGAAAGGCACATCCTTCCGCGTGAGCCTAGTCATCGGGGTCGCAATGCGGGAAAAATCCTGGATAAACCAATGATAATAACCCGCAAGCCCCAAGAAACTCCGGATCTCCGTCACCGACCTCGGCCTCGGCCACTGCATCACTGCCTCGACCTTGGCGGGGTCCACGGAAATGCCATCACCAGAAATCACGTGCCCCAGAAAGTGCACCTCACTGAGCCAAAACTCGCACTTGCTGAGCTTCGCATACAACTGGTGATCTCGCAACGTCTGTAGCACCACACCCAAATGGTACGCATGCTCCTCGGCAGACTGCGAATAAACAAAGATGTCATCCACGAAAATGACCACGAACTGGTCCAAATACGGATGGAACACCCTCCGCATCAAGTCCATGAAGGCTGCAGGGGCATTGGTGAGCCCAAACGGCATCACCAGAAACTCATAATGCCCGTACCTCATACTGAACGCAGTCTTCTCCACATCGGATTCACGAATCCTCAGCTGATAGTAACCGGACCGCAAATCAATCCGCGAGAACACTCGTGCAGACTGAAGTTGGTCGAACAAATCATCAATCCGCGGCAACGGATACTTGTTCTTAATGGTCACTTCATTCAGCTGCCGATAGTCAATGCACAACCGCAGACTACCGTCCTTCTTCTTCACAAACAACACGAGCGCACCCCAAGGGGAAAAACTAGGACGAATATACCCCTTGGCCAACAGTTCCTGCAACTGCGCCCTCAGCTCCCTCAGCTCAGCGGGGGCCATACGGTAGGGAGCCTTCGCCAAAGGTCCCGTACCAGGCACAACCTCGATCACGAAATCGATCTCCCGCTGGGGAGGTAATCGAGGCAACTCCTCGGGAAAAATGTCGGGAAACTCACACACCACCACAATGTCCTCGACATCCGGCTCCATCAGGTCAGACACAACCACTGACGCAAGAAAACCCTAACAACCAGAATCAAGCAACCGACGGGCTCGAATAGCAGAGATAAGGAATCGAGAAGAGGTGGAATGGATACCTTGGAAATAGAAGGTCCGCTTGCTCGGATGCTGGAAGTAGACCCTCTTCATCCCACAGTCCACCACCGCTCCATGAGTCTCGAGCCAGTCCATGCCTAGAATCACATCGTAATCCCGAAGCTACAACGCATACAAACTGCCTGGCATACTCCGCCCATCGATCCAAACCGGAACCTGATCGAAGCAATACGGAGTGATCATAAAGTCACCTGAAGGCAACTCCACTGCCAAATCACAGGACAACTGGGTCACCGGCTCCTCGATGCTCGACGCAAAATCCTCCGAAATAAACGAATGAGACGCGCCAGAATCAAATAAAACCCGAGCCGCACAACCCAAAATCTGAACGGTACCTTCCACGAGCTGCGACGCCACTGCCTCTGCCCTGGTCAAGTGCGTGATCTGGCCTCGAGCCCTCTGCCTGCCTCCCACGCTGGCTGACCTGGGTAGCGGTGGATACTGTCCCTGCTGCTGCTGCTGCCTCTACTGCTGGGGAACCTGCTGCTGTAGAGGAAACTGCTGCTGCGGCGGCCTCTGAGGACAGTCACGCGCCATATGCCCTGGCTGGTCACACCGAAAACAAATAATCGGCGCTGTGCACTGCCTGCCTGGGTGGGTCCCACTACATCATGGACAAGGTCCTCGCGATCCACCCCCTGATCCCTGACGCTGCAAAGGAATCGGCTGCTGTACACTGCCCGATGAAGCCTGCCCCTGATCCTTGGACTTCTTCTTGCCGAACCCTCTCTTGAAGAACTTCTTGACCTTCGAGCCGAAGGACGCAGATCCTGTCACCGAAGCTGCCGATGCCGGTACTCCTGAACCACCCGACGCATGCTGGAAGAAACCCTGCTGCTGGGTAGCCGACTTCTGGCTGCGACCTGACAAGGACTGCCCCTGGCTGATCGGTCCTCGAGTCCTCTGCATATCCATCTCCAGGGAAATCGCAACACGAGACGCTGTCTCTAGATCAGTGGCCCCATTCGCGATCAAATGGTGCCTCAGCTCCAGCCTCAAGCCCTGCACAAACCGCGCGGTCCTCACCCTCTCATGCTCCATGATGTGAGGTGCGTACCGACCCAGCTCGACAAATCGGGCCCTGTACTGCAACACGGACATGTCACCCTGCACCAGCTCCAGAAACTCCCGCATCCGCTGCGTGGTAACAATATCTGGACAGTACGTACGCTCGAAAGCACCGACAAAGTCATCCCACTCGATCTGCTCAAGTGGACGAAGCTGAAAGGACGTCTTCCACTCGGAAGACCACCACCTCCGAGCCGTGCCCTGCAACTAGTTGTAGGCCAACACCACTCTGCCCTCGGCAGCACTCTTCGCAGAACTGAACACCCGCTCCATCTCATCGAGCCAATCACGAGCCGCATCAGGGTCTGCCTGGCCGCTAAAGTAAGGTGGATGGAACTGCATGAAGTCCCTCACCGCTCGGCCTGGCCCACCCCTGGCTGACGAGCCCTCACCAGCCTCTCCGCCGAACTACTGAGACATGAGCTGATACATGCTACGGAAGAAATCCTCGGCCCCCGGAGCTCTCGTAGCATCCGCGGCCTCGGTAGCCCCCGGAACTCTGCTATGCTCCTCCTGGTCCTTCTGGACCCCCTGCTGGATCTCCTGACCTCCAGCCGACTGCCCCTGCTGAGTGCGAGAGCTCCTCCTCGGCGCCATACTCGCTCCTGAAGCACAAGACAGAAAACACGAAAATGGCAAGGTCAATAAAAACGCACGATGCCCAATGCCAGCGTCACCTGTACATCATCGTTGTGGACTAGTGGACCACTACAATTACCTATGATTCTCATGTAATTCCACAACCGCGCTCTGATACCAGCTGTAACGACCCGAGAATCCGATTACCGGGAAGGCCCGATAACCCGAGACTCGCACCGCCACCCACGAGCCCGAAGACTCGGAAGGGTTAAAAGGATGGTGTGGAAACTACACAAGTATCGCAAGTAATTACAGAAATTAAACAGTTATAATATTAAGCAGGAGATAAATTAACATTTTTCATGGTCCACAATAGAAATAACAACAACAGCAACAGTAGTCCATGACTAGTACAGTGACAAGAAAGAAAAGTACAGCTACACGGGGCATCCCCCGGCTCCGACCTCTGGCACTACCTCTGGGCACCCGCACCACGCTGCACTCCTGACGCGCTCCCCGAAGGTGGCGCCTCACCTGAAACACGGTGAAAACACGCAGAGAATGAGTCTCGGAACAAGACTCAGTAGGGATCACTCGAACCCTACCTTGTAAAATGAGAAACCACTACTCTAGCGGTAGGAAAGTACCTAGGAAAGGAAAGCCATGTACTCTACAGAACTAGACCCTACGGCACGCAAACCGACACACGTGCCACGATACGAGAAGACCGAAACTCAACGGTCGAACCGCCAAAATCTGAAGGTCGGAAACACACGACTAACAGTCTGTCACTCCGTACTCGACAGGAGTACCACCCACTAGAAGCACAGCCGGTAGCGTCCCCTGACGTCTGACACCGCGCCGCAGGTGAACCGCCTGACGTGGTAGGTCCTACCCGAGGCGCAGACACCGTACAAGTAAACACAAACAAGTGACTAGCTGGGGTCACGCCCGTCGACGTGGGTCCATCCACCCCCAACCATGTGTGCACACACAGACCGCGCGTCCCTGGTCTGGCCCTCTGACCGGTTTTCCCCTCAACCGGACTCTGGCTGCAAGACGTGGGGCCCAACGGTAACCGGTCCACAAACCGTCTCTAAAGGTCGGCCCGTACACCACTCCCTGGTGCGACTAGCACACGCGTACTAGTAGGCTACGACTAGTGGAGGGTCACTAAAGGAGTAGACTCTCAAACCAACGGAAAATGACGTCCGAACCTGACGAAGTACGGGGGCCATCCCACGTACCATCACCATCGCACGGTGACCGCAGTCGGAAGAAAACGGACACACTGCCCATGGCCAAACACATGACCAAGGCAACCGAAATCTCCGGACGCCCGAAGACACGGTCACGGAACTCCACGGGGTACCCAGGACACACACACGGCCCAAGGGGAACACCCGACAACGGAAAAGATCGCGCTAGGGACACCTAGCGCGACAAGGAAGAACGCGCTAGGGTCCCCTAGCGTGACTTGGAAGATCGCGCTAGGAGCGCGACAAGGACCATCGCGCTAGGTCCTCCTAGCGCGACAAGGCTAATCGCGCTAGGACCCCATAGCACGACACGAACCGCCCTACTGTTCATCTTCTCCGATGAACGCGCCCCGTCGGTGTAGCGCGACACTCAAGAACGCGCTACTGGAGTATAGCGCGTTCTCAGTCCGCGCCCGAAAACGGTAGAAACGCCCAAAACTCCAACCACGCCCCCATGCCTCCACAGGAGAGGGGGAAATCAAAGGGGAAGACCCCTGGGGACCCCTAGCATGATTCTAGGCCACCAAAACACGAATCCAAGCGTCAAATCCATAGATCGGGCGAGCTCTCCCCAAATCATGGAAAAACCCCAAAATGCTCAAACGATCCCCTCTCGGCCTCCCCGCAGCCTACAAATCACGGGAATTGAACGGCAAGAGGCTAAGGCACGTCACCCTACCTCAATGGAGCGAATGCTCCGCCGAATCGCCCACAAACCACGAAGAACGCTTTTAGAAACCTCGCCTCCCCACGCTTCCCACGCTCGCCGCACACCCACGAGATCGCCTCGCCGTCGCCCATGCGTCCACGCCGTCGCCCACGCGTCCGTGCCGTCGCCCTGCCGCCGTCAACAGTCGAGGAGGGGTCCGCCGCGCCCGAATGGGAGAGAGGGAGAGAGAGGGTGCGGTCACGGTTGGGGAAGGAAGGAGAAAGAAGAAGAAGAAAGAGAAAGAGGAAAAGAAAAAGAAAAAGAATTAGGGCTATATAGAAAATCCGAATTTTTGGGAAAATACCAAAAAATAGAAAAATACATTTCCGGAATCCTCGGAACGCACCGATCGCAATGGTACCACTCGTGCCTGGGGGAACAGCCCGATTCGCCCGCAGCGAGCTTCCGAAGAGAAAGCCGAATCCCGCGCCGGGAATCAGAAAACACGCGCGAAAAAGCCGCGGAACACCTCCGGGCCTCTGAAACGACTCTGGATCGCACCGATCCGAACACGAAAGATGTCCGAAACGAAATTTCGGACACAACAGAGCCAAACGCTCCGAAAACCAGATCCGGGACCCACGAAAAAGGATCCGAAAGGTCCGGGATATTACATAAAACATCACAAGAACAAACAACAGGCGTGGGTGGGACACGGTAAGACAAGACAACACCACAATACGGTGGGACAGCATGCACGGTGGGACAAGACCATGGTGGGACAAAGACACGTGGGACGGCAATACCACAGGAGGCAAAAGATACGGACAACACATGTGTGGGATGACAACAACAACACATGGCATGATGACACAGTGGGACAAAAAATATAGTGCGATGAAATCATGACAGACATGGAGGGACAACAACATGTGTGGCATGGGCACGAAGGGACATAGACAACACGTGTGGCAAAGACACGGCGGTACATAACCACGTGTGACAAGGACACGGCGGGATGAAAGACACAAACAAATGTGGGAGAATGTTGTGCATGTATGGTACACGCATGATTCTCTACCTTAATGTGGTTTTGATGATGTCTGCCTATGAGTTACTGATAAGTTTGACATGCATTTGATAAACACATATATATACATTTCAGGTCATGACAACATAAGCAAGAAGATACATCTTTGTGCCATCACTGATAAGTGTAAGAAATCAAGGCATTGGTAACACAGAATTCAAGGCAACGGGTTTCACAGAAGTCCATGCAGTCAGGTCAGTGCAGTTGCTGAAGTTGGTGCACATGCTGAAGAAAGAAGGTGTTACAAGAGAAGTTTCGACATCTGCTACAGAAGTGTCGACACCACAGCCATTCCTCAGCAAAGGAAAGTCGATGCTACATTGCTGTCAAGGTCGAAACACACAAATGGTCAACGCAGGTCAACGCAGTAAAGTATGTGCATGTTCATGACTTGGTCATCAGTAAGGTCGGCGCTTGTTTGCTTCTCAACCCAGCAAAGGTCGGTGCACATCCAAGACTAGCACAGACCATGGTCGATGCAAACTTCTGGCTAGCGCAACCAAGGTCGGTGCACATCAGTCAAAGTCGGTACACATTTGAAAACAAGGTATATGCACGTTGCTGAAGGTCGGTGCACGTTTGGTTTCAATGCTTCAAGGTCGGAGTACATAGCCGAAGTCTGAGCACATGTGACCTCCAAAGTCAGTGTAGGTTTTTGCTTCAGCATACGAAGTCTGAGCACATGTGACTTCAAGGTCGGTGCATGTTGATGTGGGACGGACAGCAGACTCGACTCCAAGTTGATATGCGATCCTTGGACTCTAGACAAGCTCGCGATCGTCCCTAAGCAAGGGATGCGTGGAACCGTGCATAGTTAAGAAACCGACAGTGAGCTAGGGTGGTCGGCTCTCTCTCTCGTGCCCAGATCGGGTCACGGGACGGGTCTCGCTCTCTCTCTCTCGCAGCGGCGATATAAAAATATACGAGCTAGGAACCTATCACTGGCAGCGACATATACAAATAAATACGAGTAAAGCAAATGCCAAGATGGGAAGCGAACACGATACCTCTACGTGCCGGGCGTGGGGAAAACGATCCCGGCCAAGTGCGGTAACTCCCGGTAAAAATATTACAACAATTACAAAATTGAATTTGCTGCCCACTTCACGCAGGGTGGTAAAGAGCTACAATGTGGGCCCGGGAGGACCGATCTTGGGTTGACGGGCAGCGCTTTGATCCGCTCCGTCGGTGCCATCCGGAAGATGCTTACTGCGGGTGGTGGGGCCCACGTGCTACTTAGACTTCCGAGCTGGGCGAGGTGGGTCCTGTTGCGAAGGGGACACCTGGAGGGACGCTCCTTGGAAGGCGGTCGGGCTGGAACACCCGGAGGAGGCCGAGCGGCTCCGGTCGCCTAGTGTGAAGCTTGCTGCCCACGGATCAGAGTTGTTGTTTCAGACCCGCGCGACCCGACGGAATCTGCTGCTGCGATCAATCCCGACGTCGGATCGACACAAAATTGATGCCGTTGGAAAGCTCTTTCAGAGAGATTCGACCAAGGAATGTGGCAGGAATTTTGAAGGCTCTGGATTTTTCTTTGTGGATTTATGAACAGACTGACTGACAGACTCAGAAAACACATAACAGAAATTGATTTTCCTGAGAACAGGCATTGACCGTGACTCAAACTTCAGATATGGGCGTTGGGCTCTTCATGAAAGTTGGATATGAGAAAGTAAGGAAGACGTGGATATTTTTTGTGGAATTTATGGTGGAGGTTTAGATGGGAAAATGGATTTTCTAACACTGGTGTGTCGGATCTGGACTGCACAGGACAGAATAGATTTTTGACCGAGTTTTAATTTTTTGGTGGGGAAAAAGAACTTCTAAAATCGAGGGAAACTTTGTGGAGAGGGGCTTTGGTGGGCACAATACCCAATCCAAATTTAGACTCAATCAAAAAAGGGGAAGGGGGTCGAACAGAGGAAGAACTAGGTTGCTGTGACACAAAATAGAACACTGACAGATCTGGGAGGCTGGGAAACACGAAATGGGAAAAATAGAAAACGGTGGCTAGAAAATAGGAAAAAAAATTTGGGAGAGGGTATTGGCGAGGGAAACCTACCCTCAAAATTTGGGCTCCAGCAGATCTGTGGATTGGGAGCTAAAATTCGGACAAGGGGGCTTTGTCCTAATTTGGACAGAACTTCGGCGAAGCGGCGGTGGCGGTGCGATGGCAGCACGAACGGCGGCAACGGCGGCGGGGCTGAGTGTCGCACTCAGGGAGGTGGTGGTGGAGAGGCTTCACACCTCTGAAAGGAGAGCTCTCACAGCTCTAGAAGGGGAGAGAGGGGCGCCCTTGGGCCTTGGAGTAAATAATGGAATTTCTCTTCATTAATGCTAAGTAATTCATAAATTACAAGGTATTTATAGAAAATGTAAAAAGACCTAAACTATACTCAAATCTAACTTAGGGGAGGGGCAAATGGGGGAGATCATATTTAATTCTCCCATGTGGTTTGGAACCAAATAAAATAAAACACAAAACCTATTAAACAAATATAAATGGGGGGCGTCCCCTTGAAAATGGGGATGGCATCTTGGACTTTTTAAACCAATTGTCCCCTTGAATGGTCAATCCTCTAGAATCTCACCTTGGACCTTTGACTAGCCCCACATGGGCCCTAAGGCTTAGGTGGACCAATGGGGAAGGAGGTGGGGGGCCCCAGCTGGACCTACTGGACTTTTGCACATAAATCCACTAAAACCTAAAGACTCACATTTTGGCTTATACTTGCCATACAATTGCGTACCCAATTACACAAGGGTATAAATGTAAATAAAAGGACACAAATGCAATAGAAAAATATCAGTGCTCGGTGTTGATTCACAGCAATTCTCCCCAGGTGGGAAGAACTCGACCCCGTCGAGTAAGGGGTGCGGCTGCTCAAGTAGCTCCTGCGGATCCGTCACCAAACCTGAAAGTGCGGAGGACGTTCCACTCCAAGTGATTGACACCTACTCATCCCGTATAGATTAGATATGCACTCACTGCTAGAGAATGAGGCTAGAGGTGGACACTCCGGGGTGGGGTCACTCTCAAAAGAGGGAGGCGGCTCAAAGACTCACTAGGAATCACCGCAGGGTCCCTTTATGTGACTAGATCCGATATGTTTGAGGTAGAGCCGATCGCAACGTCCGACAAGTCTCGCACTCGAAAGGGATTAACAACGCGAGCGTACAAAGGACCGACTCGACTCGATGTATGCACAAACACACAAGACCCTAGACAAACCTACTGTTAGTCCGACCCATACATGTGCGATGGTGGACCAGGACACCCGAATGTGTGCCATGCATGCATTTGACGTAACCGGAGGTTGATGTCATGGGGGACTCCTAGACATCCTAAGATGCACCAGTCATGCACATGGGATTTGGATGCGGGAGGGCTAGGAGAACCAAATTCACCTTCCTCCTTACCCCAATTAACGGGCTCCGTACGGAGTAGAGGTGGACAAGCCTGAGGGGTAAAGGTGTGATAGGCGGCTTCCCTAACGAGGTGGAATAGATAAGGTGGGTCACTAGGGTCCCTAGGGAAGGGATCGAAGGGATCAAAGAAGGTATGACCCCTTGATATGGGTTCTCTCATGACACAGTCCCAAGTGTGAAATTCTTGAAGGTGTATACGATCACCCTCATGCATTGTGGTAGGTGGGACGGTGGTCATAGGTAGGAGATATGATTCCTCCCTCGGGCAATAGGGTATGAAGTCGGGCTCGGTCGGCGTGGGGAGGAATAAGAGGACCTCCGTGGTGACATGACCCACGGTGTACACAGAGGTAATGGACCCCAAAGTGGGATGGGTGAAGCTATGACATGTGGGTCGGTCGAAGCCTGGGGCCAACATATGCGTCAACTTCCATTCGCAGTCTAACCCCTGGAGAAGGCCTTCCAAGGTATCTGTGTGGTGACTAGACCAGAACGTTGTGTGGAAGGAGTTGATGGGCACTACTTGTAGTGCGGGGTCCATGGATGGGTAGTATGGTGTATCTGGGACCAAGCCCTTCCTAAGCCAACTAAGAAGTGGTTCGGCTATGAGTAGCTTTCCCGTTAGAAACACGGGTAGCTGTGGCTGAGGTGGCTCCGAATAAAGATCGGAGAGTGAGGCTTCACCAACCCTTTTGTCCCCTAGGGCTAGAGATGTCCGAGTGGGACACTGTCCGGCAAAGTGGCCAAACCCCTGGTAGCGATAACACTGCTATCGTGACCCACTAGGCTCCTTGATAAGTGGGTCCTTACCCTTATCCTCTCGGCGGACATGGGGTGTGGGCAATGGGGCTCTCATGGGTGGGGGAAGAGGATCCACCATGATGGGGAGAGGACCTTGGGATGGCACCATAGATGGCACCGGGTTGGGACTACCGGCTGCTACCTCCTTAGGCTCGTGCTTAGTTCCATTCTGTCTAGGAGATAGGCAAGGGGAAACCAGGGACTCGATATAAGCACACCTCCTATCCACTCTATCCGAAATGATTTGGAAGAGTTCGGCAATGGTGGGGTTTGGAGTAGGAGTAATGTGATGGGCTCGCCCATATGAACTCGGCTTAGTTGTGGACCTAGGCTCTTCTACATGCGGGGCGCTTTGCCTCCGACTATGGCCCACTTGGTTGGAGGTGCTTGGGTGTGGTAGATAGACCTTCCTAAGCTAGCCTTTCATTTGGCACCATGACTCGATGGGCTCTTGCCTCCTAACCTCTCTCATGCGCTCAATGCTCTCCCATTTCCAGGCGGCTTTATGAACAAGCCTCTTTTGGGCAAAATTGACTTGCATGGCATCGAACATGGTGTAACATTCAAAATATTTGTCCATGGCGATCTCCCACTGGAGGTAGTCGCCCGGGTCATTGGAGCCATAAAAGTCCGAGGCTTCGGGCCTACGGAAGTGGAGAGAATGGTTGCCCAACCCATGGGTGTCATGTAACCAGTGATATCACCTGGGCGTTTGGGAATTCATGGGTGACTAGGGACTACACGATGGACATGCCGACACAAAGAGACAAGACACTAAAATGACAATGCAAGGTTGGAATGCCGACTCGACTATGAACCTAGACACAACCAAGATCCGGTACGTGGTGGAGTTGCGGGATCTGAAGATCCTCTCTCGCAAGTGTGCGGTCTTCCCGATAGGGGTAACCTACCGCTCGGACAACACCTTTCTATATACCGAATAAAGGTATGTGATGCAACCTTGGACCGACTTAAACTTAGACGACTTAAATGACTTTTTTTTTGTTTTTTTAAACAAAGACTACCCTAGACTCAACCTTCCTCTCTGATACCAAATTGATGCGGGACGGACAGCGGACTCGACTCCAAGTTGATATGCGATCCTTGGACTCTAGACAAGCTCGTGATCGTCTCTAAGCGAGGGATGCGTGGGACCGTGCGCGGTTGAGAAACCGGCAGTGAGCTAGGGTGGTCGGCTCTCTCTCGTGCCATGATCGGGTCACGGGACAGGTCTCGCTCTCTCTCTCTTGCAGCAGCGATATAAAAATATACGAGCTAGGAACCTATCACTCGCAGCGGCATATACAAATAAATACGAGTAAAGCAAATGCCGAGATGGGAAGCCAACACGATACCTCCACGCGCCGGGCGTGGGGAAGACGATCCTGGCCAAGTACGGTAACTCCCAGTAAACATATTACAAAAATTATAGAATTAAACTTGCTGCCCACTCCACGCAGGGTGGTAAAGGGCTACAATGTGGGCCCGGGATGATCGATCTTGGGTTGACGGGCAGCACTTTGATCCGCTCCGTCGGTGCCCTCCGGAAGATGTTTGCTGCGGGTGGTGGGGCCCACGTGCTGCTCAGACCACCGAGTTGGGCGAGGTGGGTCCTGTTGCGAAGGGGACACCTGGAGGGACACTCCCTAGAAGGCGGTCAGGCTGGAATGCTAGGAGGAGGCCGGGCGGCTCCGGTCGCCTAGTGTGAAGCTTGCTGCCCACGGATCTGAGTTGCTATTTCAGACCCGCGCGACCCGACGAAATCTGCTGCTGCGATCAATCCCAACGTCAGATCGACGCAAAATTGATGTCGTTGGAAAGCGCTTTTAGAGAGCTTCGACCAAGGACTGTGGCAGGCATTTTGACGGCTCTGGATTTTTATTTGTGGATTTTTGAACGGACTGACTGACAGACTCAGAAAACATAGGATAGAAATTGATTTTTTTGAGAACAGGCATTGACCGTGACTCAAACTTCAGATCTGGGCATTGGGCTCTTCATGAAAGTTGGATATGGGAAGACGTGGATATTTTGTGTGGAATTTATGGTGGAGGTTTAGATGGGGAAACGGATTTTCTAACACTGGTGTGTCGGATCTGGACTGCACAGGATAGAACAGATTTTTGACTGAGTTTTAATTTTTTGGTGGGGAAAAAGAACTTCTAAAATCGAAGGAAAATTTGTGGAGAGGAACTTTGGTGGGCAAAATACCCAATCCAAATTTGGAATCAATAAGAAAAAGGGAAGGGGGTCGAACAGAGGAAGAACTAGGTTGCTGTGACACAAAACAGAACACTGGCAGATCTGGGAGGCTGGGAAACACGAAATGGGAAAAATAGAAAACGGTGGCTAGAAAATAGGACAATTTTTTTGGGAGAGGGCATTGGCGAGGGTAATCTACCCTCAAAATTTGGGATCCAGCAGATCTGTGGATTGGGAGCTAAAATTTGGATAAGGGGGCTCTATCCTAATTTGGACAGAACTTCGGCGAAGCGACGGTGGCGGTGCGATGGCAGCATGAACGGCGGCGGCGGCGGGGGGGGGGGGGGGCTGAGTGTCTCACTCAAGGAGGTGGTGGTGGAGAGGCTTCACATCTCTGAAAGGAGAGCTCTCACAGCTCTAGAAGGGGAGAGAGGGTCGCCCTTGGGCCTTGGAGCAAATAACGGAATTTCTCTTCATTAATGCTAAGTAATTCATAAATTACAAGCTATTTATAGAAAATGTAAAAAGACCTAAACTATCCTCAGATCTAACTTAGGGGAGGGGCAAATGGGGGAGATCATATTTAATTCTCCCATGTGATTTGGAACCAAATAAAATAAAACACAAAACCTATTAAACAAATATAAATGGGGGGCGCCCCCTTGAAATTGGGGATGGCATCTTGGACTTTTTTAACTAATTGTCCCCTTGAATGGTCAATCCTCTAGAAGCCTACCTTGGACCTTTGACTGGCCCCACATGGGTCCTAAGGCTTAGGTGGACCAATGGGGAAGGAGGTGGGGGGCCCCAGCTGGACCTACTGGACTTTTGCACATAAACCCACTAAAACCTAAAGACTCACATTTTGGCTTATACTTGCCATACAATTGCGTACCCAATTACACAAGAGTATAAATGCTAATAAAAGGACACAAATGCAATAGAAAAATATCAGTGCCCGGTGTTGATTCCCATCACATGTTTTGGTGTCAACACTATAAGGTCCGTGCACATTCACTATTTGACAAATCAAGGTCGGTGCATGTTCTCCTTCAACACTAGAAGGTCTGTGCATGTTTACCTTCTGGCAATATAAAGTCTGAGCACATATGAAATCAAAGTATATGCAATGTCTGCTTCCAACCTCAAAAGGTATGAGCATATTCGCAAGAAGGTCGATGTACATCTACAAAGAAGTGTCAACACTTCACTTATAGAGTGTCGACACCTTGTTCCAGCGTGCCGACACATTGGCCCTGCTAGTAAGCATTGAAGACCGCATCCTTAAAAGAAGTGTCGACACCTCTAATATCGTAGGTCGACACCTTGGGCTTCCAGAGACAGTCATACAAGAAAACTTCATAAGAAGTGTCGACACGTCCTTCACAGGAGGTCGACACTATGGCATTCCAGTGAGCGTTATATTGGCTGCTTTACCAAGAAGTGTTGACACTTTTTTTACTAGAGGTCGACACCTCTGTTGATGCGGGATGACTACGGGACTCGTCTCGGACAGGTTGCGACCTTGGACTCTAAAGGACGATGCGACTTACAAGACGACGTGACCATCAACGACACTACAACGCGGCACCGAACGAGCTCCAGAAGAGACGATCATGCCCCAAACAAGAAGCGCTAACCCACAGTCGTCCCCGGGGTGGGAAACATGACGATCTGCACAGTTGAGAAACTGGTTTTGAGTCTCGAGTGGTCGGCTCACTCTCGTGCTCGGAACGAGTCACGGGACGAGTCTCGCACTCACAACTCACAGCGGTGATTAATATTTAACGAGCTGATAAAATATCCTACTCACATGCAACAGCATCTAGAACGCATACTAAACAAGCAAATGCGACAAAGAGAGTGGCAAATGTTCCTCCACGCTCGGGGCGTGGGGAAGACTTCCCGGTCGAGATCCGGAACTCCCGGTACAGCAATAATTATTAATTACAGAATTAATTCTACAGTCCACTCCATGCAGGGAGGTAATAGGTGACATGTGGGGCCTGGGAGCACCAATCTCGGGTTGATGGACAGTAGTCGGTGGCGCTCAGGCGGACGCGGTCGGCCGGTTCAACTTTGTTCACTCGGGCCCGCAGGACAACACGTGGGACCCGCTGCTGGTACGGCGACGCCCGGGAGGCTCCTGGCTACAACGATCGGTGCGGCGTCTCTGGAGTGTCCCGGGTCGATCCCCGAGAGCGGCGATCACCGGAGTGGAGTCGGGCGATTTCTTGGGATTTATTTCCCAAGGCTGTCCCGCAGCTCAGCTTCTGGCCAGATCTGCGCACTCGGACGAGAATGGCTTGTATGCCCGGCTCCGACGTCGGATCGAGACGTAATGGGTACCGTTGGAAAGAGAACTCAAAATCCTAAGACATACTATAATTTTAGATTCGAAAAAATGGCTGGAATGAAAATGGGAGCGACTAAAAATTGACTGAGCACACTGTCCCGAAATATAGAACAGGCTGGACAGAACATGAACTCCCTGATCAAGGGCGTTGACTGAGGATCAAATGAACGAATTAGAACCTGTGATTTTTATGGTGAGTATAGGGGAGGGTGAAGGTGATGTACATAATTTTTTTGTGAAATTCTGACAACATTTAAGGGGTGAAAAAATTTGGCTCCCAAGATCTATCTCGCAGATCTGCATACAGATAGACTTTGAGAGGGAAGAATAGGTGACTGGAAAAGGGGGTAAACGGACTCTGATCGACCTAAAAATTAAACTGCGAACGGCTTATGATGGGGGGAACCTACCCTCAAAGTTTCATCATAATCCAACGGTCGGATCTCCCATACCAGCCCTTTCACCGAGCTGCTGTCCTGTAACTCTGAATTTCGGGGCAGCAGGTAGTGACCGGAGTGTGGCGGCTTGATGGCGGCACGAACGGCGGCGGCGGCGGCGGCGAACGATCACATAAGATAGAGGAAGAGGGGAAGAGGAATAAATTTGAGGGAGATAGAAGATTTAGGCTCAGATCTGAAGAAGAAAGGGGGAAGAAAGGGGGAAGAAGAGGGAAGAACACCAAGAACACAAGAGGGAGAGGGGGGGTGCGCCCAAATGATTTTCACATAAAATTCTTCATTAATTTTTTCCAAATGCCATAAGAGATAATATATATTCAAACCTTAGACCTAGCCAAATGACTTGGAATACCCTTGGTCAAGGGGGTATAATGGGGAAGGGAGATTAAATCAACAAAAAAAATCCTCCCATAAGGGACAAAAGAGGGGGCGCCCCTCCCTTAAGTCAATATAAGGGGCTTGGCTTATTTTAATCCCCATGGACCAAATTAATCCCCTTGGACCAAAATAATTCAAAAATACAAATACATGGTCAATTATTCTACTATTGACCCAATATAAAACCTAAGATAATACAAACCAAATACACACCAAATACACACCTAATATACACCAAATACGGCCAAATACGTATAAAATATAAATATATATAAAAATATGTACTGAAGTATCAATGCTCCGGCGGTGACTCCAGACTGTCCCCCAGCCACAAAGAGGTCGGTGTCGACCGAGTCGTGCTACGGGTCCGGTACCGACGGCTCACTGAGTCGAGCCGTACTCGTGCTCTGGTGTCCTCACCAATTCTCCCCGGGTGGGAGAAGCTCGACCCCGTCGAGTAAGGGTCCGGGTCGCTCTGGTATCGATCCATCAGATCTGGATCTATCCTCTGTAGCTCGTCCCGGGTGATCCAAGTGTCCTAAGACGCGGGTCGTCCCCTCCAACGCACCAAATAGCGCTGGTACACTCCGCCTCGGGTAGTCATCACCTGCTCGTCTAGTATACATTCTATCTGCTCTCGCTGCTGAGGTAACAAGGCTGGAGGTGGACACTCGAGGGTGGTGTCACTCACAATGGGTGGAGACGGCTCAAAGGGCTCACTGGGTATCACCGCTGGGTCCCTATAAGCGATGAGATCCGAGACGTTGAAAGTGGAGCTGATCCCGTAATCCTCTGGCAAGTCCACAACATATGCGTTTGATCCAACTCGCCTCACTACCCGAAAGGAACCGGCACCACGAGCACACAACTTCTTCACGGCTCCCGAGGGAAACCGTTCAGGTCGGACCCTGATCATGACATAGTCGCCCTCCTGAAACTCACGGTGGTGCCTATGGGCGTCAGCCAATTCTTTGTATCGTGCGTTGCGGGACTCAATGTGACGATGGATATGCTCATGCAACTGTCTAATGTGGTCGGCAAAAGACTCGACTGACTCGGACACACGGGACTGGATGGGAGATTGGACTAGGTCTATAGGCTTCCTTGGTCTACGGCCAATGACAATCTCGAAGGGGCTCATACCTGTAGACCTATTGACCGAATCGTTATAGGCAAACTCGGCGGGTAAGACCAAATCCCAATCCCTGACTTGATCTCGAACAAAACACCTAAGAAGATCCCCCAAACTCCTATTGATAACCTCAATATGACCATCGGTCTGGGGGTGGTATGCAGTGGAGAATTTCAATTGAGTGCCCATCATGTGCCATAGGGTTTTCCAGAAATAGCTAGTAAAGCGCACATCCCTATCAGACACTATGGTGCGGGGAAGTCCGAACCTGGAGACACAATGCGAAAAGAATAGACCGGCAACTCTAGAGGCATCCGAGGTTTTGGAGCACGGAATGAATAATCCCATCTTCGAGAACCTGTCTACAACCACAAGGATAGAGTCATGCCGTCAGAGGGTGCGGGGCAATCCCAACACAAAGTCCATGCAAATATCCTGCCATGGACTATTCGGGACGGGGAGGGGAGTATAGAGGCCGGTATTCTGCTTTCTTTGTTTGGCCATGGCACATGTGCGGCACTAGGCCACGATGCGAGCGACATCTCTCTTCAAGCTAGGCCAATGGAATCTATGCTCAACTGACTCTATGGTCTTGTTCTGGCCGAAGTGGCCAGCAAGGCCTCCCACGTGCATCTTTCACGTAAGAAAGTCACGAACAGAAGTCCGTGGGATGCACAACTTGTCACCCCAGAATAGGTGACCCTCTTGTAGCACAAACTCGTTGTAATCACGTGAGGGACCGGCCTGCAGGGCTGCATAGATCGGACCGAAATCCGGACAATCAACATAAGTATCCTTCAGCCGCTCTAAACCTACCACCTCAACACTCATGGTGGTCAACATCATCACCCACCGACTCAGCGCATCGGCGACCTTGTTCTCCACCCCTACCTTGTGCTTGAGCACGAAGGTGTACTCTTGGAGATACTCCCCCTAACGACTGTGGCCAGCGTTCAGCTTCTTCTGGGTATGGAGGAATCGTAAGGCCTCATGATCAGAAAAGAGGACAAAGTCCTGGTGCAAAAGATAATGCCTCCAATACCTCAATGCCTGGACAGCTGCGTAAAATTCTTTGTCATATGTGGAATATCGTAGTTTAGCATCATTAAGCTTCTCGCTAAAGAATGCTATGGGGTGGGACTCCTGACTCAACACGCCACCAATACCCACTCCAGAAGCCTCACATGTGACCTCAAACACCTTAGAAAAAATCAGGTAAAGCAAGGACAGGTGCATGGGTCATGTGCTCCTTAATGTCTTGAAAGGCCGTGGCTACAGCCTTAGTCCATATGAATGCCCCCTTTTTTATGCAATCAATGATCGGGGCAGTGATAGAACTGAAGCCACGAATGAAGCAGCGATAGAACGTCGTTAAGCCATGGAAGCTCCGGACATCGTGGAGGGTGCGGGGATCGGGCCACTCCCTGATGGCCCTAATCTTCTCCGGATTAGTGGAGACTCCATCTCTAGACACAATGAACTCGATGAAGGTGATCTGATCAGTCATGAAGGCACACTTCTTCGGGTTGGCGAATAAGCTCTCTCGCCTCAAAACGACACAAACCTGCCTAAGGTGGTCTAAGTGGTCTTCCCTAGTGCGGTTGTAGATAAGAATGTCGTCAAAGTAGACGACCAAGAAGACCCCTATCATAGGGCGTAAAACTTGGGTCATCAACCGCATGAAGGTACTAGGGGCGTTGGAAAGCCCGAAGGGCATAACCAACCACTCATAAAGACCATCCTTGGTCTTGAATGCTGTTTTCCATTCATCCCCAGGCTTGATCCGCACCTGGTGATAGCCACTATGAAGATCTATCTTTGAAAAGATAGTGGCTCTCGACATCATGTCTAACAAGTCATCCAATCGGGGAATGGGAAAGTGATACTTCACTGTGATCTTGTTGATCACACGGCTATCGACGCACATCCTCAATGTGCCATCCTTTTTCGGGGCCAATAATGCGGGAACAGCGCAAGGGCTCTTGCTGTCCCCAAGAGATCCCCGACTCATCAACTCCTCGACCTACCTTTGAAGTTCGGCATGGTCCGTGGGACTCATCTGTAGTGGGGGAGGTTGGACAAGGACGAGCCCGGGACAAGGTCGATCTCATGCTGGATGTCTCTCATAGGTGGAAGGCCTTCGGGGAGATCTTCTGGGAAGACATCGGAAAAGTCCCGGAGGATCGCAGCTACCTCTGGGGGGTGCTCTTCATCAGACCCAGGAGCGACATCCTCCACTCCTCGGACAACAACAGCAAGGATAGCGCTACCCCCGGTCACCTCTTGCTCCATCTCTCGCGGGCTAATCTTTTTAGCAAGCATCTGGCTATTGACGTGACCATCACACACTCCCGAATGCGCCTCTTCCACGACTTTCCAAGATTCATCATCATCTAGGCATCTTAATAAAACTCCGGTAAGACCTCTTCTGTAGAGCACACCTCCAATCAGGGTGTATCGCTGAGCAACTCTTCGAGTGGCTTTCTTTTCTTCAGCCGTGGCCTCCTCGGGATAGGATTGATCCTGGCAATACTTAGCAATCTCATAATACCACGGCTTTTCTTCATCGTCCAATTCTTCTTCTAAATCCAATAGTATGACCTCATTATTCTTAATGATTCCACCTTGCTTAACCTTCCTGAGCACCTCCTCCTTAACACTAAGGAAAGCTGGATCCTTAATAGCTGGAGTATAACTGTAACGGAACCAGACACCGCAGCCTGACCGGGATGGAAGTAGAATCCACCCAAGAAACCCTATAAGGTGCGGGGTGATCTACGGGCGTCAAACCCAGACGCTTAACTGTGCCCATAGAGATGGCGTTAATGCTGAACTCCCGCGATCAATGACACCCAAGAGGGGGGGTGAATTGGGTGTTTACAAATTTTAAGGAAACTTTTGGCCTTTTTAAAATATGTGATAGAATGCTAATTATGAGATTCAAAACTATTTGAACATAAATTGGATTTATCAAACTTTGTATGATGAGATATAGAATATGCAAGATATACGTAGATAAATCCGTAACAACAATTAACAAATACACTCACTTAGAATGGAGGTAGAAGAAAAGGACCAAACCACACAAATCAAACCATAGTGCACAACGGTTTTTAAGGTGGTTCAGATGCAATGACGGCAATCCTACGTCCACCCCTCACCAAACCCGGTGAGGCTTCACTCGGGGATAAATCCCCAAACGGAGACGACGCTCCAACCACACATGCAGGACGACGCCTGCCCACACACACGGGGACGCGCCCCAAAATACACACACATACGGAGATACAGTCTCCAACACGATCCAACAAGCGGATCAACAAGACACATACACGCTGCGACAAGTGCAGCACTCCACACACACACAAACACTAAGATCTGGATAAATGCACACACACACACAGAGATCTAAGAAGACCTATGCACACACGAATCAAGTACGACACACACACACACGACCACGGATCCAACAACGATCCACACACACACGAGTTTGCAGTTTATAAGAAACACAAATCTAAAACTATAAAGCATAAAACACAAACATGAATAAACCACAGTTTAGAAAGCTCCTGATTTAGGCTCCCCCTGAGTGTGTGCTCTGGATGTTCGCGTTGATTCCTTCTTCACTTGAATAGCTTGAGACTCAGCTTGAATGGTCTTGTATTTGATGTAGATCTTCTTACACGGAGTACTGTTCACGGCTACAGTACCCTTCCTTCTTCCTTGGACAAATCCATGTATCTTCTTGATGCTTGTGAGCTTGTTCTCTTCCTTTGAGACTACTGACTTCAAATGGAGCTAGAGTACCTTAAGATGATGCTTGAATGGCTCCTTCTTCCTTGTAGCATCCTTCTTCTTCTTCCCTTGGATAACCTTCCTTTTATCTCTTCTTGAAATCCTTGCTTGCTTCTTGATAGCCTCACCCTTGATCTCTCTTTGTTGGTTGCTTGATTCTTCACTTCATAGATGCTTGTTGGCTTGAGAAGTACCTTGAATGGGTTGGAAATAGATGAAGAACTTGCTGCACGAAGTACTGTTCATGGAGCTACAGTACTCTCTTCTTCCTCCTTGGACAGCACCCTCTTGATCTCCCTTGAAGCCATCTTGGATGGTTAGGGTTATGGCTCCAAATGAGATGTTTTATAGCCCTTGAATGGTCCATGGACATCCCTTAGACCAGATCCATATTTTGTGGGTGATTTGGTGTCATTAGGATTAAAGAATTACAAGGAGAAAGACTCTTCTCGAAGTGGAAAATAAAGTCAACATATGTTGGCTTGGGACTGGCGGTCGACCTGTGGAAGCTGGCGGTCTACCGCTACTGAGAATCCTATAGAAATATGATCCCTGGCATTTTCGGACGACCTGGGGCGGTCGACCTACAGCTACAGTAAACTTCAGACTTTTAGGTTTCACCCCCGAACTCCATTGCAACCCATTTAAGTCTGAGGCTTCAAACTCCTTTGATCTTGGGGAATATATGTTGAGTGTTTTGACCTACAAAACCATAGAAAAAAGGATTAGAAATTTGATCAATAATTCATGTGGTAATTGCATGAAGTACATGTATGAAACCCCTTTGGTCATTTGGCAATTTCAATCAATTAACAAGAGCTTATTGTAAACCGTTTGAGCAAGATATAAGTACCATTATTCTAATTTTCAAGCAAGTTTCTCATGAGTTATTTCAACATAATGCAAGCTCAAAATGATATGTGAAATATGTATTAGAGTTCAAGAAGTGATTTACATTGAGACCCAATTTCACATATAAGATTGGAACACTTGTTACTTTGACAAATGCATGTATGGTATGCGTAAAAATCAACCAAACAAGTTTCAAACTATTTGATCAGGATTTGAACAAAAGTGTTCATCAAAGCTCAAGTCCATATGTTCAAACATATAAAGGCTTGAAACCTCTTGTAGAACCAACATATGTAAACCAAGCATTAAGACCATGTAATCGTTGCCATTTGCCATCTCAAACATACATAGATAACATGAACATGAGCAATCAACCACAAGTTTAGTTATCATCACTTAATCACACATTAAGTTTAGTTATCATCAAAACCATAACTTAACAATCACAACAATCATCAAAACCATAACTCAACAATCTCGCCCTTTTTGATGATGACAAACTTGATGAGAAATTTCTTAGTGATGATACACTAGAGTGGATACAAAAGAATAGCACATATGTTCTTCTCCCCTTCCCTTGTCACACACAATCATCAATTTTTCTCCCCCTTTGACATAATCAAAAAGTGGGATAATGTAAATCTTTCTCCCCCTGTGACAGGATCAACAATATCAACAAGCTTATCTCCCTTTGAAACATCAATAGCCTATCTTATCAAATCAGAAGAAGCAAGGGCAAATCATGGATGAACAAAACAATATGATTCCAATCAGAAGAAACCAATTGGTGATTATTCTCACAAATCAATATGAAACCATCCAAAGCAAATACAGTCAAACATGTATCGATACCAATTGAAGGTGGTGATTGGCCTCAAGGATATGAACCAGTGGAGGAAGATGTTCACAGGATGAGGTGTTCAGCATGATAGCATACACGAGCTAGATCCCATGTCAGATTTTCACAATAAACAAGAGCAGGAGGGCATATCAAAAGGATTTTCTTTGATTTTCAAAATTTCTGATTTTTATATTTTGATTTGAAATGCATGAAATGCAACACATGCAAATGGTGACTCATGAAGTGCACACAATGCAACCAAACAGTTACATATAAACATACATGCAATCTCCCCCGTACATATATAAACAGGGAATGAGTATAAGAAAGATGCAAGAGAGTCATGCTAACCGGAATGCACATGTGTAGCACATGTGAGATTGTACAATCATATAGGAGATTCATGCAATTGCTAAAGTAGTCAATCAATTTTCTGAATACATATTAAATCAAATTTCCAGTTGTGTAAGTGAGTAACATGAAAAATGATAGTTGCAATATGGATATTCAGATTTTCAGATCAACACAAGGAGACATTTTACAGACTGCACTTTTATTTTGAGAACAGCGTATTGGAGGCTACGCTCTATCACAATGAGTTTTCACCAATATTTTTCAACTCAACCAATATCACATGATAATCAGAATTTTTCAAGAGTGATCAGGTTCAAATAATCCCTTTTTACGCGAGTAGACGCATGGAGCTCATGCCAGAATCCCCGGTTACTCAGAATACTGAACCATTTCACCTCATTTTGAACAGAGATACTAGTCAACACTTTTCATATATGAACCACATCACGTCTCAGGTGACATGTGCCCAGTTTACTTAGTGAGACCGAGCATTGCTCTATCTTACATTTTTATTCAAGATTTTTCAATAAGGAGAGGTAGGCAACTTTTTCCTCAACTATCTCTTCAACATACATGCAGCAAGTTTAACATCTCAATAGTGTTGATAAGAAAATCATATATCCTTATCTTTAACACTCATTTTCACATTTTATGCATGAAGTGTGCGAATTTGATTCAGCATGTATATCGAAAATATCATGAATACATAACAGTGCAACTCCCCCTAAATAGATGCACTTATGAAATATAAACTCTCCCAGAGTGTACGACATGAAACACTCCAATAATGACTCAAATGTAGTATTATTTATCAAGAAGACATAAGGCCATCAAAATGCCAAGGGATGGGGTGAATAGCATATAATATCAAACAAGCACACAGAGGGAATGTATGCAACATGCAATGCACATGTCTAACTGATGCCAAACAAATCGATACCAATTGAATGAAGTGAATGCAACTAATGCATGAGTACTGATGCAATGCAACCTGATCATATAGTAATGAAATAGAACATGCCAAGATAGAATGCAATGTGGTGCAAAACTTCTGATACCAAATGAATGAACTAACTTCAGCTAATGCATGAATTCATTCTAATACGTGCAACCTATGCCTAGATGAGCATGTGATGCAAGATGCAAATGTAGTATAGGAGGGCTTGATCTTCAAACCTAGAGGCAAATTCCACATTGGAGCATTCACATTATATTAATGTGTCAACAACATTTTTCATGACATGGCATTTATGAAAAAGGGTGCATAAATGCTCAAAATTAAGCAATGCAACCCAATTTTCTGAATTGTTCAAAAATAGATTTTCAAGAGCATTTCACAAGTTTTGAAATGAGAATTCATTCAACAGCCAAATGTATGGATCATTTAATCACAAGCATGATTTCAATTTACATAGCTCAGCTCAAGAATTCATTTGCATATCAACCAATCCCAATTTTCAAGATCTGGTACTAGGCGGAGATTTTAGTCCGAAGACCCAGCTCAACGCATAGGGAATGCTTCCAAGTGGATATAATCCACTTTTTCACAGACGCCATTTGATATACCAGATATGTAATTCAATTCAAGTGTGATCATGCAATTCAAATTGAGAATATTCAATATGCAACCACTTCATACATATCCTTCAAGATTTTCAATTTGATTCAATCAATTAGGCACATTCATCACAACATGCTGATAAATGACAATTCAAGTTTTTAGAATCAATACATGTCACTTGAGAGTGTCACCAAGTGACAAAGATGGTCATTGCATGAATTGACAAGGTTGAATTACCTTAGTTCAGGAGACAAGATTGGAAGCCTTCAATCACTAAAATCACCAACCTCACGAGGGTTGATATTTCAGATTTTGCTTTCTTACCTTTGCCTTGTGAATCTATTTTCTTCCAAGCCTTCCACCTGCAATCCAAAGAAGAGTGAAATTCAATGTACTCATTGAGATTTTTTTTAAAATATACTTGCACAATCCCTGCAAAATAATCATATAAAGCATTATTAGTAGTTCCAGAGATGATATTAATCACATATGCATGAACCACTAAAAAGACTTTACCTGATTTTCTCATGAAAAATTGTTGATCAACTTTACCTATGTAACCTATTCTCAATAAAAAGATGCGGGTTTTTCATACCATGCCCTGGATACTTGCTTTAGCACGTACAAGGACTTTCACCAGCTTGTGCTTAAGTCGATCCTGGAGATTGTTCTACACAAAGTATCCCATCTTCTTGTAGCAAATTGATAGGGTTCTCATCATTTTCATCATTGCAAGATATTCCTTTCATTGACTCAAGCTTGGCCATGACTAGCCCTGCATCATTTGGATTTTGGGAGTGTAATCTGTATCCAAGGACAAGAGGACTTGAGTTGTCAATTTTGATTCAAATTTATTGACAATGGCATGACAAATTATTTTAACAACCAACATGCCCCAGACAGCTCTAGATGCAATGCATGACTCATGTGTGAACTTAAACATAAAGCCCATATGACGAATCTGATGACTCCCCCTCAATGTGTGCATGACTGTGATATGTTCAGTAAAAATCTAATGCCATGTGCAGCCTGTGACTGATTGACTCATAGTACCGGGCGGAGAACTTAGATCTGAAGATCACCTCACGCGTAGTGATAGCTTTCAGACAGGCGTAACCTGCCCTTCCACATGTCACCATTTGATATACTATGTAGTCAAGGGTGGTGAAGGTAGGAGGATTGCTATGCATTATGACATGAATTCACAATATTCAATTTATGCAAGACAATACATGAAAGTGTATGCAAACTCAATATATGTAGTGAAATCATGATCTGAAGAATCTTCAAGCTCTCCTACAACAAGATACTATATGACAAGTGATATGCGCACAAATATGCAAACAACTATGAATGAAATGCATGTGCAGACATATGCAAGATTACATGACTATATGACACAAAGTGAGTTAAAACATGACAGAGTCACTACAAAGGTAGGAGGGATATCACCTGATCTTCAAATTCAGTTTTTAATTTTTCTTCCAACCTGACTTAAGCCACTTGACCTGTGTGCCTTACCTTCTTGATGAAAATAGATTTCATGCTTTACATTCCCAAGACACACCTGCAAAATAGATTTCTCATTTGCCATTCTTAGGTACCCAAATCTTTTGGGTCCTTGTGGGTTAGCAGCAACATTTGCACATAGTTTCCACTTTTTGACAGTATTCAAAGTATCTTTTTTCATCAAATGACAACCATGCATCAACTCACAATCATGCTTAGTATGCCCAGATTCACCACAATAGAAACAACGCACAGAAGCCATTTTCTCATGTGGTCTTTTAGCATGAACATAAGAATTCTCAAATCCATTTCTCCCAAATGAAACCTTTTTACATTTTTGAAAACATTCATTTTCTTGCATGCTCTCAAATCATCATTCTTCATAATGAAACAATCATGCATGGCATGTCCAGATTTACCACAATAAAAATATGAGAGTTTCTTTCTAAGTGGTTGTGTGTGTGTGGCAGAAGTATGTTCAACATGTATGGGTGTACTAGCAGTATTTTTAGATTTTTGATGCAAATTAATTTTCTTTGTGGATCCATGTGTGTGTGCAACATGATTTCCCTTTTTTAGATTCTCATTTGATGTGCTGGCTATGTTTGAATTGTGCACAAAGGATGTATAAACTTTATTTTAAAACTTCTTTTTGTTCACAGGATTATAGCCTAGCCACTCTCTTTGAAAGTTTACTTTTATTCCTAGCAATTTATCCAGGTTATTTTGACCATCCACAAATCTAGATAATGAAGCATTCAAGTCAGAGATTTCTTTTTCAAGTGATGAAATGTGCAATTCATAGGAAACAATCACATTTTCACAAGAATTGATTTTTTCATTCAAATGTGTATTGATGGTTTTGTGATTTTCCACTTCTTGTTCCAACATATGCACCTTTTCACATTCATCAACAAGTAAACTTTTTCCTTTTTCAAAAATAAGCAATCTTTTAGAAATGACATTATTCAACTGTTTCAATCCTTCATTTTCTTTTCTCATGCATGAAATGGCTTCATCATAGTTTTTGATGTCAGTCATAAGAGATTCATTTTCCGTTTTGAATTCCAAGCATTTATTACATGAAGAATTTTCTTTTTGAAGTTTTTCAAGATTTTTCACATTGCTTTCAAGTAAGGAGTTCTGAATTAACAAAATACTAATCTCATTTTCAAGTTTCAAGCATTTATCACAAGAAGCATTCTCAAGAAAAGCATGTTCATATTTATTTTTCAATTTTTTATTTTCAGACTTAGCTTTCTTGTACTTTTCAGCAAGCTCATCATATGCATTCAACAAATCTTCATAGCTAAATTCATCTTCATTATCAGAATCAGAATTTACCTTTGAGCTTGATCCCCTTGATGAGCTTGATCCACTTGGCTGATCACTCATTTGTTCACTCGTCCCTACCACAAGACATTGGTCTCCATCCTCTTCCCGAATTTTGGTTAGGCCATCCAAGATATCCTTCGCGGATCTGCAATGCGAAACAAAAAGGAAATAATTAGAATCAACTGCAGCAGTTAGCAACTTTAACACCACATAATTTTGATCATGTTTAAGCTTTTGATTTTCAGTCCAGACATTTTTGTCCTTAGGCAACTCATAAGGACCATATGAAACAAGCTTCCATAGCTTAGGGTCATATGAGTTGACAAGACTGCACATTCTACCTAACCACAAATCGAAATTGCAACCATCAAACACCGATGGAGAATTCAAAGTATACATAATGGTAGTCATTGATCTGGATCACTCTAGATCGTTAGATCTATAAATAATCGAGCCTTAGCTCTGATACCAATTGAAGTCCCGCAATCAATGACACCCAAGAGGGGGGGTGAATTGGGTGTTTACAAATTTTAAGGAAACTTTTGGCCTTTTTAAAATATGTGATAGAATGCTAATTATGAGATTCAAAACTATTTGAACACAAATTGGATTTATCAAACTTTGTATGATGAGATATAGAATATGCAAGATATACGTAGATAAATCCGTAACAATAATTAACAAATACACTCACTTAGAATAGAGGTAGAAGAAAAGGACCAAATCACACAAATCAAACCATAGTGCACAACAATTTTTAAGGTGGTTCGGATGCAATGACGGTAATCCTACGTCCACCCCTCACCAAACCCGATGAGGCTTCACTCGGAGATAAATCCCCAAACGGAGACGACGCTCCAACCACACATGCAGGACGACGCCTGCCCACACACACGGGGACGCGCCCCAAAACACACACACATACGGAGATACAGTCTTCAACACGATCCAACAAGCGGATCAACAAGACACACACACGCTGCGACAAGTGCAGCACTCCACACACACAAACACTAAGATCTGGATAAATCCACACACACACACACACACAGATCTAAGAAGACCTATGCACACACGAATCAAGTACGACACACACACACACGACCACGGATCCAATAACGATCCACACACACACGAGTTTGTAGTTTATAAGAAACACAAATCTAAAACTATGAAGCACAAAACACAAACATGAATAAACCACAGTTTAGAAAGCTCTTGATTTAGGCTCCCCCTGAGTGTGTGCTCTGGATGTTCACGTTGATTCCTTCTTCACTTGAATAGCTTGAGACTCAGCTTGAATGGCCTTGTATTTGATGTAGATCTTCTTACACGGAGTACTGTTCACGGCTACAGTACCCTTCCTTCTTCCTTGGACAAATCCATGTATCTTCTTGATGCTTGTGAGCTTGTTCTCTTCCTTTGAGACTGTTGACTTCAAATGGAGCTAGAGTACCTTAAGATGATGCTTGAATGGCTCCTTCTTCCTTGTAGCATCCTTCTTCTTCTACCCTTGGATAACCTTCCTTTTATCTATTCTTGAAATCCTTGCTTGCTTCTTGATAGCCTCACCCTTGATCTCTCTTTGTTGGTTGCTTGATTCTTCACTTCATAGATGCTTGTTGGCTTGAGAAGTACCTTGAATGGGTTGGAGATAGATGAAGAACTTGCTGCACGAAGTACTGTTCACGGAGCTACAGTACTCTCTTCTTCCTCATTGGACAGCACCCTCTTGATCTCCCTTGAAGCCCTCTTGGATGGTTAGGGTTATGGCTCCAAATGAGATGTTTTATAGCCCTTGAATGGTCCATGTACATCCCCCAGACCAGATCCACATTTTGTGGGTGATTTGGTGTCATTAGGATTAAAGAATTACAAGGAGAAAGACTCTTCTCGAAGTGGAAAACAAAGTCAACATATGTTGGCTCGGGGCTGGCGGTCGACCTGTGGAAGTTGGCGGTCTACCGCTATTGAGAATCCTGTAGAAATATGATCCCTGGCATTTTCGATTGACCTGGGGCGGTCGACCGCTGCTGGCGGTCGACCTGGGGCGGTCGACCTACCGCTATAGTAAATTTCAGACTTTTAGGTTTCACCCCCGAACTCCATTGCAACCCATTTAAGTCTGAGGCTTCAAACTCCTTTGATCTTGGGGAATATATGTTGAGTGTTTTGACCTACAAAATCATAGAAAAAAGGATTAGAACTTTGATCAATAATTCATGTGGTAATTGCATGAAGTACATGTATGAAACCCCTTTGGTCATTTGGCAATTTCAATCAATTAACAAGAGCTTATTGTAAACCGTTTGAGCAAGATATAAGTACCATTATTCCAATTTTCAAGTAAGTTTCTCATGAGTTATTTCAACATAATGCAAGCTCAAAATGATATGTGAAATATGTATTAGAGTTCAAGAAGTGATTTACATTGAGACCCAATTTCACATATAAGATTGGAACACTTGTTGCTTTAACAAATGCATGTATGGTATGCATAAAAATCAACCAAACAAGTTTCAAACTATTTGATCAGGATTTGAATAAAAGTGTTCATCAAAGCTCAAGTCCATATGTTCAAACATATAAAGGCTTGAAACCTCTTGTAGAACCAACATATGTAAACCAAGCATTAAGACCATGTAACCGTTGCCATTTGCCATCTCAAACATACATAGATAACAGGAGCATGAGCAATCAACCACAAGTTTAGTTATCATCACTTAATCACACATTAAGTTTAGTTATCATCAAAACCATAACTCAATAAATGCAACTCCCGCTATCAATGATTACCTTGCAGGCCTTTCCTCCCAGCCTACAAAATGTATGGAAGATGGTGGTATGACGCCAGTCGTCACTCACCTGGGGCTGGGTAAGGATGCACCTGACTACTCCCAGCTGTACATCACCCTGATGCTGGGTACCTGGGGCATCAACTGGTTCTCCCTCCATGAGTTCATCAAAGAACTCATCCGCTAAATCCTGATCAGCCTCGTAACTGATCGGCACCAACTCAGGTGTGGGGTCGCTGGTAGATGGATCAGAGATGACAAGCGACTCCCGAGTGGGACACTTGGCCGAAGAGTGGCCAACCCCACCACACCTATAGCAGGTTCCCTGAGTCCCGAAGCCCTGGGATGTTCCACTACCCATCGGCCCCTTACCCTTGTCCACAGGACAGACTGGGGGCGTAGGAAGCAGGGGTGGTCGAGTCGGTATGGCGGGTTGGGCCGGTCTCGGGGCAGGGACGGGTGCCTACTGGTGAAGGAGAGGATCCCTCGGTGGGAGGGGGCGCCTAGGAGCAGCAAGGTCCTGGCGAGGAGGTTCCTGGGGGCGGGCCGCAGGCCACTGAGTATAGGAACCAGGCGTGGTCCTAGGGTCAGACACACGCAGATATGGGACCCCCTGGGGCGGAGTAGGAGCAAACTCTGCCTCAAATTGCTCCACCTCAAGAGCAACCTGGTACGCATCCTCCAACTTGTCCACGTTGCGACGAAAAAGCTCATACTGTAGGTGTGGCCGCAGACCACGCCTAAAACGGGAGATAGTAAGGGAGCTTTCCTCCGTGGCGTCACATCGTAAAAAGTATTCATCGAACTCGGCGTTGTAATCAGAGACGGACCGATCTCCTTGGGTGAGACTCTACCATTTGTCTATGAGACGCTGGCGGTAGGAGGTAGGGAGGTACTTCTTCCTAAGTTTGGACCTCATCTCATCCCACGTCTCTACCTGGGGCTCCTGACGGTGAAACAACATGTTCTCCATGTTTCTCCAATAAGTTTGTGCCTACCCTAGCAGTTTCATTTTGGAAAACTTGACTTTTCAGTGGTCCGTCATCTCAAACCACTCGAAATATCGGTCCATGCCAATGTCCCAATCAAGATAGACCTTCGGGTCCAAGGATCCATCGAAAGTGGGAGGGTCTGCTCGTACCGTCCTAAGGACCCTCTCGTCCTCATCATCCCTTTGTGGTCGGTGACCACGATGGCGTCGGCCATCTCCCCCATACTCATTTTCGGACCCGTAGTCTTCAACATCGGGGGCACATGGCTGTCGCTCCTCAGCCCTAAGTGGGGCGGGCGGGATAGAAGGCGACAGAGAGGGCACCTGAGGGGCTGGGACAGCTCCGGGGAGCTCCTGGCGGGGGACTCTCTCCACATTATCCATTCTTCCAACCAGACCTTGGATAGATCGGTCGGAGACCTCAGCACGATCCTCCATGCTCTTGAGACGACTCTCCAAGCGGTCGGTGTTTTCTCGACTAATTTGTTCAAACCTATCCATGCGCTCCATGAGTAGAGCGACCACGTCATCTAGAGTTCGACCTCCCAGGTTGGCACCTCAGGGGGTTCACCCATAGTGTTAGGGTGATGGTACTGGGCACCTCCACGGGTTGGCATGCAATGGGCGAGGACCTAGAGGGAACTAAGGGGTGACTCACTACGACCTATATGGATGGACTAATGCAAAAGAGACGGACAACCTATACTCCAATATCCGGTACGAGGCGGAGGTTTGATCCGAAGATCACGCTCACACAAGTGTGCCCCTTTCCCAATAGGCGTAGTCTACCATTCCGGGAACACCTTTTAATATACCAGATGAAATGGAGCACCTGGGACCGACTACCCTAGACTCAAACCCGCTCTGATACCAATTTGATGCGGGACGACTACGGGACTCGACTCGGACGGGTTGCGACCTTGGACTCTAAAGGATGACGCGACTTACAAGACGACGCTACCAGTAACGACACCATAACGCAGCACCGAACGAGCTCCAGAAGAGGTGATCATGCCCCAAACAAGAAGTGCTAACCCACAGTCATCCCCGGCGAGGGAAACGTGATGATCTGCACGGTTGGGAAATCGACTTTGAGTCTCGGGTGGTCGGCTCACTCTCGTGCTCGGAACGAGTCACGGGACGGGTCTCGCACTCACAACTCACAGTGGTGATTAATATTTAACGAGCTGATAAAATATCCTACTCACATGCAGCGGCATCTAGAATGCATACTAAACAAGCAAATGCGACAAAAAGAGTGGCGAATGTACCTCCACGCTCGGGGCGTGGGGAAGACTTCCCGGCCGAGATCCGGAACTCCCGGTACAGCAATAATTATTAATTACAGAATTAATTCTATAGTCCACTCCACGCAGGGAGGTAATAGGCGACACGTGGGGCCCGAGAGCGCCAATCTCGGGTTGACGGTCAGCAGTCGGTGGCGCTCGGACGGACGCGGTCGGCCGGTTCAGCTCTGCTCACTTGGGCCCGCAGGACAGCACGTGGGACCTGCTGCTGGTACGACGACGTCCGGGGGGGCTCCTGGCTGCAACGACCGGGGGGCGTCTCTGGAGTGTCCCGGGTCGATCCCCGGGAGCGACGATCACCGGAGTGGAGTCGGGCGATTTCTTGGGATTTATTTCCCAAGGCTGTCCCGCAGCTCAGCTTCTGGCCAGATCTGCGCACTTGGACGAGAACGGCTGGTACGCCCGGCTCCAACGTCGGATCGAGACGCAATGGGTACCGTTGGAAAGAGGACTCAAAATCCTACAACATACTTGAATTAAAGATTTGAAAAAATGGATTTAATAAAAATGGGAGTGACTGCAAAGTGATTGAGCACACTGTCTCGAAATACAGATTAGGCTAGACAGAACATGAACTCCCTGATCAAAGGCTTTGACCAAGGATCAAATGAATGAATTAGGACCTGGGATTTTTATGGTGGGTAGAGGGGAGAATTCCGGTGACGCACACAATTTTTTTGTGTAATTTGGACAACATTTGGGGGGTGAAAAAATTCGGCTCCCAAGATCTATCTCACAGATCTGCATATAGGTAGACTTTGAGAGGGAAGAACAGGTGACTAGGAAAGGCGGCAAACGAACTTTGATCGACCTAAAAATTAAACTGGGAACGGCTTATGATGGGGGGAATCTACCCTCAAAGTTTCATCATGATCCAACGGTCGGATCTTCTATACCAGACCTTTCACCGAGCTGCTGTCCTGCAACTCCGAATTTCAGGGCAACAGGTGGTGACCGGAGTGTGGCGGCTTGATGGCGGCACGAACAACGGCGGCGGCGGCGGTGAACGATCACAAAAGATAGAGGAAGAGGAGAAGAGGAATAAATTTGAGGGAGATAGAAGATTTAGGCTCAGATCTGAAGAAGAAAGGGGGAAGAAAGGGGGAAGAAGAGGGAAGAACACCAAGAACACAAGAGAGAGAGGGGGGTGCGCCCAAATGATTTTCACATAAAATTCTTCATTAATTTTATCCAAATGCCACAAGAGATAATATATATTCAAACCCTAGACCTAGCCAAATGACCTGGAATACCCTTGGTCAAGGGGGTATAATGGGGAAGGGAGATTAAACCAACATAAAAAATCCTCCCATAAGGGACAAAAGAGGGGGCGCCCCTCCCTTAGGTCAATATAAGGGGCTTGGCTTATTTTAATCCCATGGATCAAATTAATCCCCCTTGGACCAAAATAATTCAAAAATACAAATACATGGTCAATTATTCTACCATTGACCCAATATAAAACCCAAGATAATACAAATCAAATACACACCAAATACGACCAAATACGTATAAAATATAAATATGTATAAAAATACGTACTGAAGTATCAATACTCCGGCGGAAACTCCAGACTGTCCCCCAGCCACAAAGAGGTCGGTGTCGACCGAGTCGTGCTGCGGGTCCGGTACCGACGGCTCGTTGAGTCGAGCCGTACTCGTGCTCTATTGTCCTCACCATCTGTTCTTCCAGAAGCTTTCAAGCTTGTTGTCTGTCAAGTCAATGGAAGAGCCAGAGAGAGAAAATAGATACCGTAAATGTCTAAATTCATGGATTTTGAGGTCTAGATGGGGTACCCGGGTTTGACTTTTATCCCTATCAACATGTCACTTTCTTGGAGCAACTTGTGTCAGAAATCCAACTGGAGAAAGGACACCTCACAGTCTGCCACTGGGAAAAGTCAATATAGTCTATCACCCCATGTGACTTCTGTGCACCAAATTTTCTTGGAAAAGAACACCACACAGTCTACCACCTTAACTGATGTCATGTGACTTCTGTCCTAGCAGTCTTCAACCAGACAAAAAGCAGGCTTCAGCCCATGAGAACTCAACACCTCAAGAGGGCATTTAATGTGAAGACCTGAAATTGACTAAAGGGAGATTTGGTCTGTTCCTTCTCATCAGTCTGCCACCGTCCTATCCTCGGACAAGAAGCAATGCCAGCTCAAGCCAAATCCTACAGAGTATCTTCCTCAAAGACTAGAAAAGCTTTTGGAGGAAAATTTTGGAGGGAAAGTTTTTTCATCGCATTTCCTTGTGGCTCGGCTATAAATACTAAGCTTCCTCAAAAGAGGAAGCTACTGCTGCCCAGAGAGTGCCAAGTCCTAGAGCATATGCAAAGAACATCCTTGAAAGGCGTGAGAGTGCAGCCCAGCACTGATTCTCACTTCAGTGCTGTGAAAGAAGAAAAAAGAGAGAGCATCCTTGAGAGAGAAGAGAACACCCCTACAGTCTACCTGAGCCTGAAGAATCAGATATTTAGATCTGGAATATGTAGCGGTAGTCCCCAGTTGGCAAATCATCATCTAAAGCTCCAGCTGGCGTTTTTCTTCTTGTTCTTGTGATTCACCCACTGCTCTTGCAGTGTCTTCTGCTTGTGTTTTTCGTTCCACTCATTTCAACCTCATACCTTGTTTCATCCCTACTGCTTGTGTGTAGGAAGACAGACGGAGGTTTGCTCCGGTCTGTGGAGAACCGTCCCTAGCGGTTTTGTGTGTAGGAAGACAGATAGAGGGTTTTTCCTTTCTGTGATTTTGGGACGTGTCCCCTGTCAAGCTGTGAGCCAGCAGGAAAGCCTCACCGGGTTTGGTGAGGGGTGGACGTAGGTTGTGGGTTTACAACCGAACCACCTTAAAATCCTTGTGTTGTGGGTTGATCATCTTGTGGGTTTGCTCCGTATCTTCTACCCCCATTCACAGGTGTGTGTGTGTTTGCTGTATCAATGGAATCCTAATTACTTTCTATAGCACACATTGTCATATTGCTCACACACACATGCACAAGGTTCAACGAGCAATCAACTTCAATTCATGACATTCTGGTTGATCTCCAAGGTTCATACATACAGCTAGTTATCACACTTAGTTGATATGTGTTTCACTTAGGCCATTCCGTTTCATTCCGCTATGCATTGTGCTTAAGTGATTCAAGTAATTTATAGGAGAGGTTCATACTTTTGGAAGTCAAGATTTAAATAGGCCATAGTTCGTGAGAGGATCTATTCAACCCCCCTTCTAGATCCCTTTGCACCGCCCGGGACCCAACAAGTGGTATCACAGCGAGGCTCTGCTATTCCCAGATCCTACGATCTACAGGGAAACATCCCAGTGCATTTTTTGAGAAAATGTCTTCATCTGCTATACATGCTTCGATGGCTTCTCTGCCTATGTATGATGGTTCAGATTTTTCTATATGGCTAGGGAGAATGTTTGTCTATATCAAATCCATAAATCCACAATTGTGGAACCTTATATACATTGGTCCTCATGAGCTACCATCAAATTCAGATGAATGGTCTGCTGAACACGAGACCAAACATATTAATAACCTTGCGTCATTCAACTTGATAAAAGCTGCAGTTGACTTCAGGTTACTTCATCTTGCATCCACCTGCAGCACATCCAAGCAAGTTATGGATGTGTTGATGAACATCCATGAGAAGGGAGAAGAACAAAAGCAGGAATGCCTCATGGCCAACCGATCAGAGTAGTCAAGCAATCCATCCTCATCTCAGGTAAGCTCTGACTCAGAGGACTTTACTTTTGAAGAACTCATGAAGGCCTATGATGAGTTGATAAAGCAGTACAAAAAGGTGAAGTCTGAAAATAAAAAGTTGAAAAAAGATTTGAAGAAAAACAGTCAAGGTGATAGTTCCTTCTGTAAAAATTATTTTGCTTTTGAAGAGCTCAATGATACTATTATGGTTGATATAGATGTACATAAAGAAACCATTGCTTGCCTAAAAGATGAAAATAGAATCCTTCAAGCTGAGATCAGTAGATTAGAAGAAATAATAAGAAGGTCTAAAGATAAGTCTCAATCTACATCAAATGATCAAAGCTGGACTGAAAACAAAGCTCTCACCGAAGTAAATCAAAATCTTAAGAATGAGAATGAAAATCTAAAAAATGAAAGCATTGAGTTGCTTGAAAGACTGTCTATCTGTGAAAAAGGCAAGGGCATTGTTAATGATAGCCCTAAGAATTTGAATGAACTTCAATTGAAAATTGAAAATTACAAGGGGGTGAATGCCATGCTCAATGAGCAATTGGCTGAGTGCGAAGAGGACCTTGCTGAGTCTGAACTACATGTCTCCTCATTGGAGAGTGATAACAAAGACTTAAAGAATTCTCTGTCAAAATTTGATCTGGGCAAAGATAATTTAAACAGAATTCTGGGAACTAGGGTCAACCTTCAAGGAGAAGGTTTGGGGCACAAACCTGTGAACAAAAAGTCCCTTGGAAGCAAGGTGTATACCTCATTTGTCACTGGCTCACTTGAAGCCAACACTTCTTATGGTCATCCAAAACCGCATGTTGTTCAAAGGAAAAACCAAAATCAAAATGACAATCTGAAAAAGAATGTCTCCTGGCATGAACGGAAATATGATCTTGCTAATGTGGAAATGCATGCTACGAAATCTCATGCTAAGTACCATGCTACTCATACAATGAATGGTTATTGTTTCCATTATGGTATGCTTGGTCACACTGTGCATGATTGCCTCACCTTGTGCAATGATGAACTAAGAGCAGGCAAAAATAGAAGATTTGTTGCTGAAAACAATGGCAAGGGACAGGTCAACACTGGGAGGAAGCATCTTCTGCACACTCATGCACAAAAGCTCAGGTATGACCCTGCGTGTCGACACACTCATCTGAACAGGTCAACACTCTTCAAGGCTGAACAATCAACAAATAGAAGAAACCATCCTCCTTGTTGCTTCCACTGTGGAAAGATTGGCCACACAGTCAAAGACTGTTGGCGTCTGAAAGGTAAGACTCACCCTCATGATCAACACAGTGGTATCCATGCTCACCCACCAAGATTCAATGCACCTGTACGAAGAAAGAATGGTAAATTCCTCGTGTGTTGCTTCTACTATGGTAAATATAGACATACATCCAATCACTGTCCTTGGACGAGAGTGAGTGACCAGAAAGCAGTAAAGAAAATAAAGTCATTTGCAAGAATTGTTGCTAACCAACCAGGACCCAAGCAAGCTTGGGTACTAAAAGATTTCAAATGAGAAGTTTAGGTGTAGGGTGCCTTGGAGCTGAACATTGGATGCTCAAGTAAATAAAAGCTCAAGACACAGGTATGTAAATAATTTGTTTTGTTCAAAATCTTGCATGATAGACTTGCATTTTAGTTTCTGCATCATAAGTCTATCTTGCTGTCAATAAGTGCTGAAAACTGAATTGATCTCCTTGAACTGCTAAAGTTCCCCCCATGGTGTGAGATAAACATCTAAGCTAGATTACTTGCTCACACCTTGTCTGACCACTGGTATATCAAATGGTGCAGAATAGAAAGGCAAGTCAAGCTTGCCAGGAACTCTCACTATGCGTGAGCAGGGTCTCAGATCCAAACCTCTGCCATGTACCAGAGATCAATTAATTCAGCTACGTAATCCATGAAAAATTTGTCATGCTGATAGAATTGAATTGATGATTGAGTTGTTGGTTGATCCTTTCTATCATTTAACAGCCATGTGAACTTCTTGCTTAGCATTGTTTGATCATTGTGTTTGATGATGTCATCCATGGCTGCACATATCCCAACTCATCATTCATGTGGACAAATAACATGTTGATTGTCTGTCTTAACTTCCATGAGCATTCAACAAAGGGGGAGTTTAAGAGTTTGCACCTAAGTGTAGAAATGCATTGCATATGGTTGAATCTGTATGTGTTGTGGTCATTAAGCATCATCTTGGAATTTCATGCATTATCATGCATTTCATGATCAAGGGACCCAACTCTGCATGACCTCTTGGTATATAAAAATGGTAAGCTGAGAGAAGGGAAGATCTCTTCTGTCTGGAAACCCACATCATGCGTGAGGTGGTCTTAAGACCTCAGTTCTCCGCCAGGTACCAAGGGTCAACCAATCATTAGAACAGTCTAGATGTTTATCTGAATAATTCATCACATTCCCTCCATTGATTTCATTGCATATGTTGTACTCAGAATTCAGACATTCAATGCATAAAGTCAGGGGGAGTTCCTGAATTTCATAGTTTACCCATGTGCATTTGGTATCATGCATATACTAATTTCAGAATTGATTGCACACCATATTGAGATCATCAAAAAGAGGGAGTAAGTAGCATGTATCCATCTGCACATTAAAAGTTCTGTCTGCATTTCAATTTAGGATGCATTTCAAATAATCCATGATTTCATCATATTGTGGTCTAATACACGCCAATGCACACCATGTTAAAGGGACACAAAGATTGCATATCAAATGGAATCATGGTTAATGCATAGTGTGTTCACTTAAGCCATAGGTTGCATACTCCATTGTCAACCCATGCACATGTTTAGGGGGAGTCAACATCAAAATTTAGTCTGCATTCATGCACTCTTTTTGTTGACATTTGCAAAGACTGCATCCTCTTGGAGAGTTGATCAGGTAGACCTTAGACCTACTCAGGTCAAACTCTCAGTTCATTCTGTTCAAAAATTGCTCTCTGTCTGAGCTCAGTGTGTCGACACCATGAAAAGCAAATGTCGACACTCCTTTGAGGCTGCTGGTCCTATCTCACTTAATTCAGCCTGAGCTCACTACATATCCTCAGGAAGAGTGTTCCTTATTCCGTCTCACTGTGTAATCATCTGTCCTCCATATTGAGATCAGACCCTGCTTCATAATGTTGTTACATTATATTCCATCTTGGGTCTAAATTAATTTGGACTGTCTAGAATCTGCTATTCCTTGAACCATTAGTTGAATGTTTCCAGAATTCCTTGAATGCCTTGATCTTCTTGGAGGATTTTTGATCTATTGTTGAATTCATTTATCAGAGTAAATCTTCTAGAAGAATCTTCCTTTATGGAGCTTTATGACTTCCCTAAAAATGAAAAACTATTGGTTTAAAATTAATGATTTCTTGAGCTTTAAAGTTTAATTGTCCTAAAAGTGGTTGCACTCGGTCTTAATAGACTTAAACTAGTTTTTCATATTTTGACATGATATGCTTTCTTATATCTCAAAGTTTATCTTTAGTACAAAGGATTTCTTGTTTGAGAAACTTCAGCTAAGTATTGTCTTTAAACAATCTGATTTTCTAGAATTAATAAGAGCTAACTGTCTCAGAGCAATGACACTAGTTCACTGAGAAATATGTCTCCTCATAGAAAATGAGGTAAGATATGTCATGAAGTGCCCTTGTTATCTCTGCAGTAATGTAAAAGAAAAATCAAGGCAGAGCAATGGCAAAGTTGCTAAGAAATATGTCCCCTCATCAACAAAATGAGGTTTGTTATGTCATGAGGTGACAATGCTATCTCTGTTTCATTCGTGGCATGACAGTCAGTCACACCAAGTACCTAGGGATACTGGCGTCTAACCAACGTGTATCCTCAAGATTCAAGGCATGACTAGACTTAAATGTTCGTAAAAATCCTCTTGTGCTCAATGAAAATTATGAGTGTAATAGCAAAAGTTAAAAGTAAATCTACAGAAATTCTAGAATTCCAATTAGTCTTCATGCTTGTTTAATCTCAATACTTTTCGTAGTAACTCTCAAAGGAGCTAATGGAATTGAATGAGTAAGGTAAGTGGAGGTTAAACTTGTTTCAGTATGAATTTCTGGTTCACTTCTATTAATATTGCATGCAGATGCTTTCAAGCGGTTTTATTGAAAAGATTAGAATTCATCAATGTTAAACCAATCTTACCGTAAGGGTTGCTTCACTAAAGCTCCACAACTGGAAATTCTGAAAAAAAATCTGTAACTCTGTATTTATGAACTTGGCTTCAGAATGAGGAGCTCTCATCTTATCAGTCTTGGATTCACTGCCTCAAAAATCTCCAAGAGTCAACCCTTAGCGTTGGCCCCATGTAACCAGAATTCGGTCTAGTTGTCATGACATCTGCCATTAAGGCAAACTGGCCTCATGTCGCTTCATGCTCCAATGATTTCTACCCTCTCTTCACATCTGCATAACTCATTCAGGCTGCCATAAATGCATCTTCATTCTTAACAAGTGGTATCTGAATTCATTGATGTCTCCATCATGCCCTTGGGATGCCTGCATTTCTCATCTCCCTGCATTGCATAAAGAATCTGAAATCCCTAAAAATCTAAAAACCAGAAAACCACTAAAAACTCGAAAAATCTGGAAAACAAATCTGGTTTATGGCTGCTACATCTCTCACGTACTGCATCGTGTCTCTAATGACTCAATTCATGCTACTGTTCATGATCTGCTCCTACCATGCCAAGGGACATAACCTTGTTCTATAATTGCTCATCAACAAGTGGTATCATGTTCCTAAAGCTATTGACTTCAGTTCGTCCAGCATATGGTTAGTGTGCATTTTCCATTTCCATGCCTTGCATAGAAAATCTTAAAAATATGGAAAATAGAAAACTAGTAAAAATTTGAAAAACCTTCAAATCAAATTTGCCTTCTGACTGCTATGCCTCTCTCACACTGCATCATGATTGCCATGGTTAAATGTCATGTACATGTCTGCCTCTCATTATTCACTATATGTTGTTGTGCTGAGCCTTCATGGCATATGATGTCTAATTGTGTAAATATGTTTCTACCATGCCAAAACACCTAACAATCTACATTATATAGATTATTAACAATTGGTATCACTTGCTCTCTAAACACTCAGCATCACTCCCTAACAAGTGGCATCATCTCCTTGTCTGCACGGTCTCCTCTCTGCATATTACTTGCGTTACTTGCATTCACAAGGGACCCAACTATATGCTATTGTACTATGCCTTCAGTGTACAACCATTGGCATGTCTTTCCATATCAATTTATGTACACTGACAAGGTATCTCAGGTTGCTGCACGTTTAATTGCACCCGACAGGTATATACTCACCTTCACGTTGAACATCCTGTGCTAATAATCTCCTACTTTCCTCCTCTCTTTCCTAACTGTGCCATATATTCTCTCTATTGTGTTATTTTGATGATGTCAAAGGGGGAGCAAATTTATATGTGTCATTAACTAGGGTATGCATAAGGGGGAGAGAGTCTTGAATGCATAAAGGGGAGACTAATATGGGGAGAGAAAGTCATTGTGCTTCAATTTATGATTATATTTCTTTGCACCTTGACCCAAAATGTATTCATAATGACTCATAGTTGCCATCATCAAAAAGGGGGAGAATGTGGGAGAATGTTGTGCATGTATGGTACACGCATGATTCTCTGCCTTAATGTGGTTTTGATGATGTCTGCCTATGAGTTACTGATAAGTCTGACCTGCATTTGATAAACACATATTCATACATTTCAGGTCATGACAACATAAGCAAGAAGATACACCTTTGTGCCATCACTGATAAGTGTAAGAAATCAAGGCATTGGCAACACAGAATTCAAGGCAACAGGTTTCACAGAAGTCCATGCAGTCAGGTCAGTGCAGTTGCTGAAGTTGGTGCACATGCTGAAGAAAGAAGGTGTTACAAGAGAAGTGCCGACTGTGGAACGTGTCAAATAGACATGTTTTGAGATAAAAATTTATGTCAATTCATATGAGGATTAAGAAAGAGAGCATGTGATGCTCTAAAGGAAGGGTGATCGCCAGAGGGTAGGGAGGCCCTCAAAATAGGAGAATGTGATCGCGTAAAATACCTGGTAAGCGGGAGAGATTGGGTTTTTTTCTTCCTCCTTCAATCGGCCAGCCGACGAAGTGGGTTTTTATTGTTGATTACCTGAAAAAGATAGCATAAAAAAAAATTGAATGGATTAGCCAAAAGTGTAGAATCAAATTCTAAGTGTTTAAATAACATGCAATTGAAAGTGGACACACCTTGTGGGTTTGTTTTAAACCCCTAGGAGGAGTGTAGGATGGAGGTAATATGAGGGTGCAAATAACTAATTAAGATTATGATGCAAAGATATCTAATGGAGCTGGTATGAATCTAACATGATGAGTTAATGTGATGAAGAAGAAGAGAGTGCGTGTGATTTGAGTGAATAAAAAAAGAGAAAGAAGTAAAATCTCTCTTCTGCTCCTATGAGCAAGACCAAGAGAAGAGCCCCCTGAACACTAGGAATTCAATAGCTGCAGGGAACAGCAGGAACAAGTTTAACAGGGTGCCTTCTTTCTTCAGGCTCTCTCGCGCGCGAAGGAGCATATGAGGGGTATTTATAGGGGTTGAAGGGAGATCAAAGAGAGGAAGGGCCAGAGACCCCTTTCTAAAGGTGAATAGGGTGTTAAATAATAGCAATACTCAATCTGGGAAGGTATAATGGAATTCGGACACGAAATAGAAATCGCGACCTGGTCACGGTCGCTATTCACAAACAGCGCCCAAGGGTCAGCCGCCTATTAGGTTTACAAATTCAGACTTTTCATATTTACAAACATGACAAGCGTCCAAGTGACGAGCGCGTTTTCCCATTAGCGTCCTAAGAAAGGGCACTTCTTTCTTAAATTGATTTTCAACCGGATTCGTAAGGCTCTATTAACACGCCTGAGATTCAGGCGCTAATTAATAATAGGCGACCGGACCAGGGGCGTGTTTTAGAAAGAAATGACCATGTGACAGTCGCGAATTCTTGAAAAATCATAAAAAATGAGAAAAACCTATTTATTAAAACAGTGATGAAGTCCACTTGGGACATTATATTGTAACATGAAATTTACTCAACATAGTGTCAAATTTAGCGTGTCTACAGCTGTCCCGTCTTGGCGTCTGCTTTGAAGGGGAGCGAGACGTAATGAAGCGAAAGGGGAATGAAGTGAAGCGGACTGAAAAGTAGACGCCAAGGTGTGATGTGACATGCCTTAGACACTAAGCGATGAAAATCTTTCCAAGATTCTTAATGAAACAACTTAGATTGACTTCGAGAAAGTAATAAATATCTGGACGAAAAACTAAGCTATCAAAAGGATGTGCGCGCAGGCACGAAAAGGAAACACCATTGGAGAGCGGTTACCAGCCAGTGGACGTGCTACAACCAAGGTGGATTTGCAAAGGGTAAAGTGAAATGAGGTAGGAATCCAGATAAAGATACTTTCAAGGAATTAGCCTTAGCGGCTCCAAGGAGAACAAAGTACTCGATTTGGAATAGAATATTTCATGTTAACTTAATTCAGAGCGAATGAAACTTATCACCGATTTAATAAAGAGATTTTCGCGTTGAAACTCAAAATCCTACATGATGCATGCTGGGCTAAAAGGAAAATTAAAACAAACTAAAAATAGAAAATAATCAAAGATAATATTGCTAAGCTATCCAGACTTTAGTCAAGAATCCATATTTATAAGTTGACACTTAGTCGAAGCTCATTTATCCACGCATCAACTTAAAAATAGGAACCATCGTCCCAAGCCTTAGATGACCTAACGGCCTATCCGTGTGATCAAGACTCCCCTGGAATTATCACTATTTTTGATGAAGGGGAACTCAAACTCCAGGTTTATCAGAACCATAAGGTCCTTGATATGCTATATAGAGTAGATATTCTATAGTAGCAATACTTACAGAAAGGATACATGATCGAGGTGTCACTTCATGGGCAGTGCACTAATGCTTGTATTGCCTGCTTCAAAAGATCATCAGCATCAAAATGCACAACAAGTGTAATCAGTCAAAACCTTTAGATGAATGAGAAATAATTTTCCTCAAATAGCAACCAGTACCCAGGCGCTTCTTCATAAGTCGCGACCTTGGGTAGGGCGCTCTCTTTTAAGTCAAATCTGTATCAAATTCAAACTACTTATTGAAATAACGCCTGACCAAAGGGCATTTCTTCAAAAGTCGCGACACTAAAGTGGGCGTAGCTGACCGACCGGATCCTGTTTCAAACTAAAACTATTCATGTAAATGACGCCCGAGAAAGGGGCATTTCTTTATTAGCCGCGGCAATGAAGCGGGCGCTGTTTAAAGAACAGCAGCCAGATGATGGGCGCTATTTAACTGTGCGACCCGAAACTCCAGGTTCTGCTCGAAAAGTGTTCTTCAAGGGCCTCTTAGCTGTTCTAAAAGTTGCATTTTGAGTTCAGGGAGTATTTGGAGGCTAATGTGACTATAAAAAGGGAACCATGGCTCTCAAATTTCTACAACAGAGAGTATATTCGACCGTGAGACCTTACTTTCAACAGGGAGTTCCATGGCAATTGGAGAGTTTTAAACAAGGACTTTGAAGAAGTTTGATTGATTGATAGCCATGGAGAGGATGATTCAAAGACCATTGAAGAAGAGCAAGAGGAGCTCCCCAAGAATTAATGATATTGGTGGGCACATTAGTGGAAGAATCATGGCAAACCAAGTAAGTGTTCATATTGTTGTTATTCTTCCAACTTCCTCTTCCTTCCTTCTTCTAATCTCTCTTGTAATTCAATTCTTCTACTTCTTCTTAATTCTTCTCTTCTCTTTCACTTACTCTTTCAATTCTTTTCCTTCTTCCCTTATAAATCATCTTGAATTCTCCTAATTCTCTCCTTTTTTCCTTCTTTTTTCAGAATTTTCCCATCATTCCGGGTCCTAGGAGATTTTTGAAGATCAAGTGGCTTCCTCTACTTCTTTCAAAATTATCCTTAGATATGAGGTCCTTCCTCTCAAAATGGCACCTACTAGGCCTAGTAACCCATGCCACTCATTATAATGACATCCACTTAGATTGGGCCTCAATTGGAGCACTTGTAGAACTATGGCACCCCAACACCCATACTTTCCTCTTTCCCTCCTTTGAAGCTACCATTCTCCTAGAGGAAGTAGAGATGCTCATTGGCTTAAGAAAGATGAAACAAGGAGAAGAATCAAAGATGGCTAGTATGGCAAGAAAAATAAGTGCCCATGACATGCTCACTAGCCTCATACCAAGTCCAAATCTAGTGAGCCAAATCAAAGCCCATGAGGGAATCAATCTTTTAAAGCTAACATCATGGGTGTACAAGAGTATGGATCAAGCCCAAGAGGATGAGGATTTGTTGGAGAGAGTGATAAAGGGGTTTGTTATATGTATAGTAGGAGCTCTCCTCTTCCCTTCAACGGAAGACCACTTAGAGGAATGCCACTTGAGTGCCATAGCTAGCATATGGGAAGGAAAAAGGATAGGTCCGGCGGTATTAGCCAACCTCTATAATGGGCTCACCTCCGCCTCCATGGGACGGCCTCTCCATGGGTCAATGTTACTTCTCTCTTGTTGGGTGGACCTCCACTTAAAATTTGATCCATGCAAAGAAACCCAAACGGCCTCAAAAATTTCTCAAAGAGCCCTCTCCAGTACATGATGGATTCCTTGGGCCTATGTGAGAGAGTGACCAATCGGGTGCCCAAGCTAAAGAAGAGGGTTGATTGGAGGAATTACCTTAAGACCATGCCCAAGGATGGTTTCACTTGCACACCGGGGTTCCTCAAGACCCAGGAGCTACACTCAAGACTCTCCTCCGGCATAGAGCTACGTCTAATCGATGGGAGCGACTTCATCCTTTACAATGCTCACCGGTGCCTTCCACAACTTGGTCTTCCTCGGCACAAGTTTGAAGAACCTTCTCACCTTCCACCACTCAAGAGGAGAGAACTAGGCTCAAGTGGAGATCAAGAAGAGATCAAGACAATCATGGCTCAATGGAAGGTTGGACTTCTACATAGGTCCAAGACACATGTTGAAGAGGAAGGGATGAAATGTAAATCTTATGTATTGGCTCTCAAAAGGATAAGGCCCGTGATGGCCCAATAGCCATGTAATGAATTTCTTTCATGAATAAAAGTTGTTCTTTGTTGTTAAACTTTATGCTTATGCAATGTGAATGTGCAAACAAAGTCAATCTTGGTTTTAATTCTGCAAAATAAGAAGGTTCTGTTTGAAGTTACTGATACCGCGCCCAATTGATGGGCGATATTCAATGAACGACGACCAAGGCAAAGGCACCTACCAGAAATTATCAGAATTTTAAATTTTTGAAACATTTTTAAAAACGCGCCTTAGATAAGGAAGTTGGTCATAAACAGCGCACATACCACCATCGCCTATCAGAAAATATCTTTTCTTTAAAAAAATTATTTTATCAATCAAGATTACTAAGAAACGCCCTGGGTACAGTCGCCTACTGCTAGCCCACGCCCACCATAAGGTCGTCTATCAAAAACGCGACATGACAGCTGCAATGATGATTTCTGCCATTTCCCATGCAAACTAAGACACACCCATGGCCTTGTCGTGCTAAAGTTTAAAGGCGCCCCGATAACGGACGCGAATTCAGTTCAAAATTGAAACGAAAAAAATGCCCGTTAACCTAGCAGCCCTCCATCTCCCTCTCATTCTCTACAACCCTCTCGATCTCTCTCTCACCTTCTCTCTTTCACATCCTCTCTCCCTGCGACCACCACCGGCGACCCTCCCGTCGACGATCGCCCTCTTTCTAATGGACGTCGGCGGTCCTAGCTCGTTGAAACGGCAGCGGACGACCGCCCCCGCGGTGGTTCTTTTAGAGGACGAAGAGGGTGCAGCCGTGGAGGAGGCTCCTCCCGTGGCGGCAATGGAGGAGGCTCCTCCGGCGGAGCACGTCGATGGTGTGGAAGGAGAAGACGGCGGCGCAGGAGCGGATGCCCAAGACGGTGGCGGCGACGGTGGGAACGACGGCGGCGCAGTCGCCGGAGATGGAGAAGAGGGCGACGGCGAGGGAGAAGCTGACGGTGGGGCACCGCCCTCCCGTCCTCCTCAACTACCCGAAGGCGGCGGTTCGGCGAAGAAGAAGGTAAGTAAAATTTTTTTATTTATTTTATTTCATTTCCTATTTTCGGGGAGGGGCATAGAAAGAATTGAGGGTTTAGGGAAATAGTGACCCCTATCGGGGGCCATTCCCGGATACGCGTCCACGAAGGTGGCGTGTCTTCAGAAAACGCGACCCAGACCCGGTCGCATTAAAACATAGCGATGTAGGTTGACAAAAAAAGCCCTAGGAATAGGCACCCTTGGACCGGTCGCCCCTTATCAGGAAGCGACCCAGCCAAGGTCGCCCCCAAACAAAAACCCTGGGTGGACCATTAAGCTCTTAGAAATAGCGCCCTGACCCCAGTCGCCTCTCACTAGATAACGCCCAGACCCCCGACGCGCCTTAAAAATTAGTGTCTAAGGCCCAGTCGCCTTCTAAATGCATTCATTTTTTATATATAAATTCCAGACCATTTTATAAGCAGCGCCCTGGTCGCAGTCGCTCCCTTAGAGAAAACGCCCAGAGCCCGGTCACCATTTTAAAAAACTGAGTCTACCAGGCAGTCGCCCTTTTAATTAACTACAATTTTCATTGCCCTTGTTATAAATTAATATTCTAATCATTCTTTTTTTGTTGTAGGGACTGATACGGACCCGCATTTCATTGTTACAAGTGATGGCGGCTCATGACGGTCTGCCCGGCTTTAAGAGGGTAAGGTTAGAGGCGATGGGCTTCGGGCCCTTCCTTAGCATTGAACCGGTACGCCCTGACCTTATCCTTATTCAGGTTTTGAGGGAGCGCTGGGATAGGGTGAGTCAGGCATTTCTGATGCCTTGGGGGCACATGGTCCCCAGCCTGGAGGATATCACTAGGATTACCGGGTTGAGGGTGGATGGAGAGGCAGTGAGCGGGATCACCCTACTCGACTATAGTGAGCTAGCTGTGAGACTCCTAGGGATAGACACAGTCTATGAGCCTCCCTGTAGGACGATAGCCCGCACTGACCTGACGAGGGCCATGGGGTTAGGGGATGCTAGACAGAGGTCCAGGGAGTCCTTGACAGACTACGTAGCCCGTCTGACCACCAGTGCCCGAGCTACCTATCGCCAGGATCTAGCTGATAGGGTAAGGGCAGACCTAGATCTGAGGAGGTTCTTGTTTCTGATGCTCGGGAGGTTGCTTCTGGGGACGAAAGGTAATGACATAAACTGCAAGTTCCTGGGAGTTTTAGAGGATCTGGAGGGAGTAGGGAGGAATGCTTGGGGGGCCGCCCTGCTGGCACACCTGATAGCAGATCTCTCCACGGGGACCGGTCGAGAGACGACCGTCAGCGGCTTCTCACCCTTTCTACAAGTATGCATTTCTTTTAATTTCTGTTCAATTCAATTATGATTTACAATTACATTTATGATTATGAATGTGACTGATGAATGCTGATGACCGCAGGTGTGGGCTAACATTTACTTTCCGATGGATCGGGCCGAGGTTCGATCAGGAGAGGAGGCTGCCTACCCCCTGGCTCGACGGTGGTTGCCGTGCTTGTCTGGAGCGCCTCACGACTATGAGCTAATGGTCACGAGGCGGGAGATACGAGACTTCCCCCCTTCACTGGTACGTAAATGAATTCAATGCATTGCTTCTAATTTCCTGCTATATATAATGCTTCTGATTTGGGACATGCAGGTTTTCTGGAGACCCTACGAGGGGATGCCCGATGAGGACCAGCCGTGGGTTGCAGTGGGCTGACCTTATTTTGGGCGTGACATCTGGGTTCACTGCCTAAATGTGATCAAGCCGCTGCGGCTTCAGTTGGTCATGAGGACTCTTGGTTTCCACTAGGAGTGGGTCGACGTGGAGGAGCCTCGCGGGATTGGGCGGAAGACCCGTGGGTGGACCAAGGCGATCGACTGGAGGCTGCAGTTCCCAGAGCAGTACTCGGACTGGCAGCGGCACGGTGTTCCAATCATCTCCTACGCCCTGGACAGCTCAGCCTACCTCCGGTGTTACTGGGAGACCTACGGTAGACGAGACCAGATGAGGCCGATAGGGGTACGTATGAATGCTTTTCTAGTTCTTCCCTTTATGCATTTGAGATATGTTGCCAAATGAATGTGTTATGCAGGATGCACGAGACAGAGCGGTAGTGGATTTGCATGCTCACCTTCACGGCTTGGAGGCCCAGTTGGCGACCACCCGCACCGATCTGGAGGTCCTGGTAAGTATGCCCTACCCTTATATTCTTTCCTTTTTAAATGATTAATGTGATGTTCAGCCACTGACAGTCCTAATGAATGCAGCGTGCCTAGCAAGGAGCAGTGGTAGTGGGAGGTGCCGGAGGGGCATCGAGTTCGCGGGGCCCGGCACCCGAGATTGCCGTTCTAGAGGAGACGCTTGCGGGAGCCATAGCGCGAGCTGAGGCAGCAGAGCATGATCTCGCTGAGCGGGTAAGTTTTAAATGATTTTTAAGTTAATTCGAACTTAAGTTGAATTATGCACTGATGGATGTGGAACATTACAGGTGGTCGAGCTACAGACCGCACTTGCCGAGGCTATTGCCCGCGATCGCCGGATCGCGGAATTAGAGGAGGAGGGGAGACAGCACGAGATAGATGTGAGTAACGCTAGTATTACTATCAATTTATCTCTTAAAATGTTTTCCTTTAATTTTGCTGATAATGATGTTAAATGATGCAGGGCGCACAGCTACGAAAGGCTTATGAGCAGGCTGCGATGGCAGGCGCCGAGCTCACGTTTCGTGACCAGCAGGTCACGGAACTAGAGGAGGCGTTGAGACGTCGAGAGACCCTACCTGCCGATATGGTGGAGCTGAGGATCGCCCTCGACATGGAGAGGAGGGAGCGCACTCGGGAGCGAGAGGAGCAGCGAGCGGAGCGGCTGGCGCGAGAGCAGGAGCACCGAGCAGAGCGACTAGCACGAGAGCAGGAGCTAACAGAGGTGAGGATGCAGATAGCCACCCTTCAGGAGCGGCTACGGCTCATGGAGGAGCGTCTACAGTGAGGCAGGGACAGAGCTCGGGCGGCAAGACTCTCCTTCACCAGTTCTACCTACGTGGCAGGTTCCTCTCTCCGACAAAGGAGCGAGGCAGAGGAGTAGGCTCGAGCTCCAGCTACTTCTCGGGGGCCCATGCCCCCTCCACGGGCACCTTACCGGGATGACGAGGGTGAGGTTGAGAGTCAGAGAGAAGAGGGTGGAGGCGAGAGCTGAGGGAGGGTCTTACTTGTACTCCTCCACCTTCACACCTTTACTCAGATCTTCATATATATATATATATATATATATATATATATATATATATATATATATATATATATATATGAGATTTTTGTTACCTGAGTTACTTCGAGCGGTTGAGCACTTGTGTACTTGCGTTGTCTTTCCTTTTCTTTCATTCCCTTTTTTTTGTTCTTGCCCTATACCTGTAATTCACACATAGACAAACAGATTAATTCATCTGTTCGGCTTGGCCCCTTGCTCAATAAGCAAGGGGTTGTCACTACTTTGACCTTGTTGACGGGTCAAGGGGCCAAGCCTCTAATTAATAAAAGTAAATATCAAAAATATATAAGGAAATGCAACATGCAAGCACACAAATGCAAACTTGAAATAAAAATGCCCACGCAAGAATGCAAACAAGCGTATGGGGTGGGGAAGCAGTGGGCTAAAAATTTTTATCATCATTTTTTCTCTTTGTTTTCTTTTTTCTTTCATTTTGTTTTTCTTTTTCTTCCTTCTTTTTTCTCTTGTTCTTTTCTCTTTTTTCTTCTTCTTTTTTTCTTCTCTTTTTTTCTTCTTTTTTTTAATGTAATTGAAAATGACGACATAGATAAGAAAAAAACTTTCTTTTTCTTTTTCTTTTTATTATTATTATTATTTTTATTTTTGAGGAATGAGGCTGAGCATAGTACAAGGGTCCTGAACCTTACTCAATCACCATCTTAAATTCATCAATTTTTCTTAAATAAATTAACAACGGGTCAACGTGCTTAATGACTTGTGCATTTACTCATATCCTCTTGCGGCCCATCCTCCTTAGTCGGTCTTCGCCATCCTTTGAACTTATAACCTACCATAGAGGGGGAAGTGAAGAATAAGTCGAGGAAGCTCACGAGAGTTTTCAGAGAACGGGGAAACTTTCCTCCCCTGCCCTGATGCCTGTTGGGGTTCGGTCTTTGGCTTAGGAAAATTTTGTTGCTCTTTTTGCCCTTATTTTTTGCATGCTTACGACCAGGGTTTTCCCTGCGGGGCCTTTTGGGCCCTGACTTCCACCTACTAGGGCAGCGGGCAGGTTTGGTTAGCAATCCTTGACTCGTACTCCCTCTCGTGAGCCGAAGAGGAGAGAATAGGTAAAATTTTTACACTCTTAGTTTGTGTCTGACTTTCCTCTAATTCTGGACCGCTTGAGTTTAAGAGTAAAGCGTGTAGTGTGTGCGGGTGTTGACCCCAAGGTTAAACCATCAAGACTGAAGAATGAATTATAGATTTTGATTTTTGAGTCATGCCTATGCACTATGCCAGCTTGTCATTTTTTTATTTGATTTATTTTTTTTGTTTTTGCTTTTTTTTCTCTTTTCTCTTTCTTTCTTCTATTTTCTTTTATTTTTTTCTTTCTTTTTTTTCATTTTTTAAGGACTTAGGGGTAGTATTTCTTTAAATAAAGACCATTCCAAAGGTGAGCCAACTCTTCCCCTTCGGCATTAATTAATTTGTAAGCGTTGCCATGATAAACATCTTTTATCACGTAGGGCCCTTCCCAATTTGGTTGGAGTTTTGAATGGGATCCACCAGGTTTTACAAAGATTCTCTTGATTACCATTTCACCGACTTTAAATTTTCTCTCAATTACTTTCTTTTGATAGAAACGTGAAAGTCTGTTTTGATATGCTTTTGCATGTTCAGCGGCGACTAAACACTTCTCGTCTAAGAGTTCCAATTGTGCAAGTAGAGACTCGCGGTGCTCATCAACATGGAGCTCCTTGTCCAATTGTACTCGTAGAGAAGGAATTAGAATCTCATAGGGTACTATCGCCTCCATTCCATAGGTAAGGGCGAAAGGGGTTTGCCCAGTAGGAGTCCGGATAGATGTTTGGTAGGCCCATCGAGCTTCAACCAGCTTTTCTGGCCAATCCACAAATTTATTGGTTTTACATGTTTTCTAGATGATTTAGATCAAAATTTTATTAGTTGCCTTTGCTTGGCCATTGCCCTACGGATAATAAGGATATGAATGATGCAATGTAGTGTTATACCTATTGCAGAGATCTTGGAGCTCCTGAGAGATAAATTGAGGACCGTTGTCGGTGATGATGGTACTTGGAATGCCGAATCTTGCAATGATGTTCTTCATGATGAACTTGCAGACCGTTGACGCTTTGATCTCCACGTACGCTTCCGCTTCCACCCACTTGGTGAAGTACTCTGTGGTCGTGAGTATAAATGCTTTTGATTTCGTGAGGAGATTTGAATCACCAAGAGGTCCAATGATATCGAAAGCCCACATGGAGAAAGGCCATGGGGATGATATAGGATGAAGTGAAGAAGCAGAAGAATGAATTTTATCGACGTGCAGTTGGCACTTAACAAACCTTCGAACATAGATAGAACAATCCTCTTCTATAGTAGGCCAATAGAAACCTAGCATAAGGATCTTCTTTGCTAACATCTGACTATTCACATGACCACCACACACTCCTGAATGTGCCTCTTCCACGATCTTCCAAGATTCATCATCATCCAGACACCTTAATAAAACTCCGGTGAGACCTCATCTATAGAGCACACCTCCAACTAAAGTGTATCGTTGGCCTACTCTTCGAATGGCCTTCTTTTCTTCCGCAGTAGCTTCTTCTAGATAAGACTGATCATAACAATATTTAGTAATCTCATAATACCATGGCTTTTCCTCGTCAGCCAGTTCATCTTCTAAATCCAATAGCATGACCTCCTTATTCTGAATAATTTCACCTTCCTTAATCTTCTTAAGCACCTCCTCTTTAATGCTAAGAAAAGTGGGATCCTTAATGGCGGGAGTGTGGCGTTTATGGACAATGACAGAGTGGAAATCCCGTTCAGGAAGGAAAGTTAACGAGGAGGCCAGTGATGCTAGAGCATCAGCTAAGATATTCTGATTGCAAGGAACATGGACAAAGATCAGTTTGGTGAAAAGCTTGGCATAAGCAGAAGCAAGCTCCTGGTAAGGTTTAAGCTTAGGATTGAGCGTGCGAAATTTGACAAGCACTTGGAGCAAGATGAGCTGACTATCACCAACGATGCGAAGCTGGGTAACACCGAACTGATGGGCGGCCTGTAGTCCGGCCAGAAGTGCCTCATATTCAGCTATGTTATTTGTAACAGGGAAGGCAAGCTGAGAGGCGAGTGGAATAGTGATACCCTCCGGTGTTAGAAGAACCATGCCGATCCCTCTTCCAAGAGAATTCATAGCCCCATCAAAATGTAATGTCCACATGGGGTCTGAAGGTTGGTTAATGGACATTAATTCCTCATCTGGGAATTCTGAACATACCGGATCAAATTGGGGTAGAGGCTGGTGAGCAAGGTGTTGGGCAATGGCATAGCCCTTAATTGCTTTTTGCTGGATGTAAGTGATGTCAAATTGAGAAAGGAAGTTTTGCCATCGTGCTAATCGGTCGGTAAGGATAGATTTTTCAAGAAGGAATTTAATGGGATTCATTCGAGCAATGAGGTGAACCTCGTGAGCTAAGAAGTAATGTTTAAGTTTCTGAACAACCCAGACTAAAGCTGCGCAGGTCTTCTCCATAGCGGTATACCTCTGCTCACAGGGGTTGAGAAGCTTTGACAAGTAGTAGGCTGCCCTTTCCTTCCCTTCTTCGTCAACTTGCGCGAGGACAGCGCCTACTGAGTCATCCAGGACAGAGATATAAAGAACGAATGGTTTGCCTGGAACTAGCTGATGGGAATCAACTCTGAGCATGTACATTTCATTTTTATATTTGTGTCCTTTAGTTTATTTTTATATCCTTGGGAAAGTATATGTGCAATTGTAAGGCTTTATAAGCCAATGTGTCATTCCCTTGGATTCTTTGAGTTTTTGTGCAAATTGTCAATAGGTCCAGCAAGGGGGGCCTCACTCCTTCCTCATTGGTCCAAGTGCCACCATTTGGGTCCATGTGGGGCTGGTCAAAGTCCTAGGTGGCATCTATAAGGTTAATTGGACACATTGGAGACAAGTGGTTAAAAAATTCAAAGATGCCACCTACCTTACCTACCTAGTCAAGGGGGTGCCCCCCATTTTTGGTCCAATTTTAATTTTTTTAAAAAAAATGCTATTAGAACTAATTAGTTCTATACCTTGTATGCCCCTCCTAATTTTAGATCTGAGGGCATTTTGAGTCATTTTCCATTTATTATATAAGGCATGTATTTCCATTTTCTATGAATTAATGAGAATAAAATATTGCATTGTGTGCATTGGAGCTTGGTGCGCCCCCTCCTCTCTCCCTCTGGTTCCTCCCTCATCCTTCTACATTTCATGGTATAGAGCACTTCTATCTTAGCCCCTCCACCTCTAATTTCTATCTCTGCCGCCTCCGCCGCCGTTCGCGCCGCCAACGAGCCACCGCGAGCATCCTTCTGAAATGCTATCCAAGTTCTATTTTGCTAGATAGGGGTTTACTCCGAGAATTTTAGCTCCCAACGCCGACATCATCTAGAGCTGATATTTTCAGAGTGAGTTTTAGAGGTCATCACCACATCCCAAAAAAAGTAAAAAAATTCCAATCATCGTTTTCCATTTTTCCATTTTCGTGCTTCCCAATCCATCAGTTCTGCCTACAGTCTGTCCAGTGTTACAGCCACTCTGAGTTTCCCCCTTTTGACCCACTTCTTGATTTTTGTTTGAATCCCCAAATTTATTGAAGGTTCTTCCCACCACCCCCACCATTCACAAATTTTCTTGTGAATTTCAAATTTCGTTCATATTTTCTAAACATTCACTTTAGATCCCAAGTTCTGTTCTGTCTCTGCTGTCCAGATCCGACCACCTAGTGCTATAAAATCATTTTTCCCAGTCAAATCTCCACCAAACCTTTCATAAAATATATCCCTATTTTTCTCTCTTCGGCCTCTACCACTTTTATGAAGAGCTCAACAGTTGAATCGGAGGTCTACATCACGGTCAATGCCAACTCTCAGGAAAAAGCACTTCTGTCCTGAGTTTTCAGATCCTGTGAGCCAACAGCTTGAATATTTGACAAAGGCCATCAATGGGAAATTCAAATTTCTTTCTCCAGTTATATATCAAAGGATTTTGAGTTAGCTTTCCGTCGGTACCTCTTGTGCGTCGATCCAACGTCGGGGCCGATCGCAGCATCAGTTTTCGTCGGGACGCGCAGATCTGAAATAGAATTCAGATCCGTGGACAGCAACTCCAACTCGCAGCGATCGGAGCCTCCTCGCCTTCCGTGAGGTGAACCAGCATGCCGCCTTCCCAGGGAGCACCCCTCCGGACGTCCCCGTCACAGCAGTGCCGCTCCGGGCCCACACGGCCCCACTGACCAGCACGTGGAACCCACGATCGTGAGTACGTGTGCCGCCGAAGCTACACAAGAAGCTGCCCATCAACCCGAACCTGCTACTCCCGGGTCCCGCTGTGTCACCCTTTACCTCCCTGCCTGCAGTGGGCATTCATATTCATTACTGTAATTTAATTACTTACTGTTTTAGGAGTACGAGATCAGCCGGGGTCGTCTTCCCCACGCCAGGCGCGTGGAGGTATCGTGTTCGCTCCTTTACTCGGCATTTGCTTTATTCGTATATACTTGTTTATGCCGCTGCTAGAGAGCATGTGTTAGGGCCATTAGCTCAATATATTTATTTCACCGCTGCTGCAAGAGAGAGCGAGACCGTCCCGTGACCCGATCCGGGCACGAATTTGTGAGTTGACCACCCTAGCTCACTGCCAGTTTCTCAACCGTGCACGTCTGTACGCTTCCCTCGTTAGGGGCGATCGTGAGCTTGCTTAGAGTCCGAGGGTCGTATATCCATTTGGAGTCGAGTCCGTGGTCCGTCCCGCATCAGTTTGGTATCAGAGCGAGTTTGAGTCTAGGGTGTTTAAAATCAAAAAAAAAAGTGTCATTTACGTCTAGTCATCGTCTAAGGTCTAGGTTGCATTTGCATACCATTAATCGGTATATCAAAAGGTGTTGTCCGAACGTTAGGCTACGCCTATCGGGAAGGCTGCACACTTGCGCTAGTGATATTCGGGTCGATTAACTCTGCCACGTACCGAGTCTTGGTTGTGTCTAGGTGTGTAGTCGAGTCTGCATTCCAACTTTGCATCGCATAGTAGGGTCGTGTCTAGTCCACGAGAGTCCGATCTTGTCACTGTGTGCCTGCATGTCCACTACTCGCCACCCCCATGGCCGTTCCCCAAGACCATGCGTCCGAGTGGTCATCCCTGGTGGCCCAACTCAATGCCTTCATGGCCCGACCCTTGGATTTCACCCATCTCATTACTAAAGTCACTCTACCCAATGGGTCCACAATGGAACTCCATTTCACTAATAGGGAGTCAGATAATTGGGTTTCTCTTGATATCGTGGAGTCCCTCTCCAAGACGGGCGAAATTATCCGCGACGGTGATTTTGCGTGTGTCGAGTTCGAAAGGAGGATCGGCTCCGAATTTTACTGTGATGGTGTATGGTGCAATATTGGTACGCTAGCAGGACCGTGCATTGTATTAGGGCGACCATGGTTGGAAGAGAGGAGAGCGACCTTTGACCGGGATAGGAGGACCTACACCTTATATCCACCTCACCTACCTGGCCAGTTCATCTTCCACGACGGCATTCAGCCGACCACCTCTGTGTCCCCAACCACCCATCCCTATCAGTCCGCTCCGCCTACGGACTCATGCTCACCACCTCTCCCGGAGCCCAACCATGTGGGTCCTAGTCATTTCTCCGATCCGTGTCCTTCACATTCCCCTACCATAGAGGGCACACATACCGAGGACGTCCCACCCATGCTTATTCTAGTGGATTATGAGGCTGACCAAGAGTTGGTCGAGGAATACCACGCTGATGTTTTTGGGTGAGAGAGTGAGCCAATAGAGGGACAGGGATTGTTGTTAGCGCAACAAGAGTGATATAGAAGGGGGGGATGAATAGATCACTCCCGATTTGAACAACTTCAGCGGAAAATCACTACTTCGAAAATCACCCTACCGAATATAGCTAAACAAGATAGCTAATGTAGTGAGAAACTAAGGCAGAGTAATAAGATGCGATTGGAAGAGGCCGTCCACACACAAGCACATTGCCAAGCAGATAGAGAGCATCAACGATTGCAGCAAACCACAAAGAAGACAAGAGATTTTAAGGTGGTTCGATTGTAGTCCACAATCTACATCCACCCCTCACTCCAACTAGAGTAAGGATTCCACTAGCCAATGCTAGAAACCTGCAGACTCAGTCTGCGAACAATGTGCTGCCACACAGCTTGAATAACCAAAGGAAACAAATCCCTCAACCAAACTCTGCTACCCACAGAGCTTGAAACCTGTTCCAACTACCAGCTAGAACAGAACCGGAGATAGCTCTCCCTTCCTCCAACCCGGAGGGATCCTGCTAATGATAACCCGTCACTAGCAAAACTAGAGATCTACGATCTCTCTTCCTCTGCAGTCCAGAGGGAAACCGGAGTAACACTCCCTTCCTCCAAACACTGGAGGGTACCAACTCGAGATCAGATATATGAAGAAATAAAAGGAAAAACAGAAATGCAAACAAGACCAACGATGAACACAAATCGTTTCAGAAAAATCAAATACAAATGTAGCTTCCGAAGAAGCAAATAGACTCTTCTCTCTCACTCAGGCTTTTCTCTCACAGGACTGCTCTCTGATCTTTTCTCTCTATCTTCTTTCTGGAACGTGGAGGCTCTCTCTCTTTTCTTCTTCTGCTCAGGAATTCTGCTCTTAGGCTTTTTCTCCAGTTCACACCATCTCATCGCAGAAGGCACCTTTTATATGGCTTTCGACCTGAGTTTTAGGCCTTCACACGAGGGAGTTTCATTCCCTCCTTTTCCAGAGCATTCTCGGATCACGTGCCAGGTATCATCCTCGATTCACGTGCCCAATCATTGACCTATATCACCTGCAGGCTGAGACAAAGAACTGTGATTAGTTAGATCAGTCAGATACGAATGTATAGACATTAGGATATCAGATTAAGTAAGTGTGTACACTGAGGGAGTGTATAGACTTATGAGACTTCAAGCAAACTCAGTGTATAGACTAGCTGAAGAATGCATTAGCACAAAGGATGAAATGTGTGGACTTCAGTGAAGTGTATGAGGCCCTCGAGTGTATAAACTCAGGGATGCCAAATAGGCAAGTGTGTCACAGTGTGAGAGTGTATAGAGTTGAGGTTCTTCAGCGAGCTTAGTGTATGGACTTGTAAGTGTTCATGCGATCTCAATGTGTAGACTTCATTCAGTAGACAAGACAATGGATGTATGGACTTGGTCGAGAGAAGGAGAATGAGTGTAAAGGCTTGTAATGAAGAGGAGCAGTGTGTAGACTTGAAGCACAACAGTATGCACTGTATGGACTTCAATGTATAGACGATGATGTATAGACTTCGAAGAGAACAATGCTTGAAGGCATCGAATGTGTGGACATTGAAACAGCAGTTTAAGCAAGTGTTTCAAATGAGAGAGTGTATAGACTTGCAGTTAACAATCGAGTGTATAGGGTTGAAAGCCTAACAATCGAGTGTATAGACTTGTAGGCTAACTGAGTGTACAGACTTCACCAGTTAGCCAACGAGTGTACACACTTTGTTTTGAAGTGGATGCACAATAGAATGAAAGTATGAAAGTTATGCGATGTACAGACTTGCTCTGCCTAAAGCAATGTATAGACTTCAGCCCAAAGCCAATGTATGTACTTGGCGTTTTGAAGCATGCAGGCTGTAGAGGCTTGAACACGTGCAAGCAGTGTATAGACTTCCTATGTGAAGAGCTATGCGATGTATAGACTTAACCAGACTTCACTCGATGTACAGACTTCAAAGTGCAACGTAGGTAAAAGGCTGCCAATGTACAGACTTTGGTAAAGGCATTAGATGTTCTCAAGACGATGAAGTCTGTATAGACTTTACAGTGAATGGATGCTCAGTGAGACGCAAGTTGAGACGGTGCAGTGTATACACTTAGCCTTTGAGGAACGATGTATAGACTCTGAATCGTGAAAGCAGACTGTATAGACTTGGAGTGTTCGAAGGACCATTATACAGAGTTGGAATGTTTGAGCCAATGTATAGACTTCTGCAGGGCTGCCAGTGTATGGACTTGTACAGTGTAGCGACTGTATAGACTTTGAGGCCGAAGACAGTGTGTAGACTTGAGAAGCTCAAGGCCACTGTATAGAAATGGGGTTCAGCTGAGAATGTATGGACTTTGACGGAGTGAGAAAATGTTCAGACTTTGAAGTTACACTGTGGATGTATAGACTTGAATGAGCATGGAGTGTATAGACTTGAAGGTCTGAAGGCAATGTACAGACTTGGAGTGTTGAAGACGATGTACAGACTTGCAGATGCGAAGCCAATGTACAGACTTTATGATATGAAGCCAATGTACAGACTTTATGATATGAAGCCAATGTACAGACTTGCAAATGCGAAGCTGATGTACAGACTCGTAATGCGAAGTCAATGTACAGACATTAAAGGCTATGAACAACAAGGCATGCTGTACAGACTTACTCAATCAAACCGATGTATAGACTTTGAATGAATTCAACGGAAGAATGTATAGACATGGCCCCTTTCCAGATGTATAGACTTTCAGATAAACAGGCTACAGTCCTGTTGTATGGACTTGGATAGAAAGGCCAATGAATGGACAGACTAAGATGATTAATGTACTGATGCGTCGACTCATCAGCAAGGAGGGGTCGACCCACCACTATCCAGACTCTGCAGATAGAGTGTAGACAGAATCAAGTAGAGCATATTATCTGACAACCATATGAACTGCACTCATTTACATGATGAAACATGAATTAATCTAGAGATAGAAGATTGATTTATAGTGTGAGACATCATCAAAACCGTAGGGATGCAACAATCTCCCCCTTTTTGATGATGGCAACACTATGAATCAAGCAATATCATGGCATATCAAGCAATTAACTGCAGCTTTAATAGACAAAGCAAATTCAAAGCAAGTGCAAGCACAGACAAATTAAATACTACTGCAGAATTATTTCTTTCTCAAAAACCACTCCCCCACAACTCACTCTCAGCTCTTTTCCTCACAAGACAAGTTATTTCCTTAGCTCAAGAACATATCTCCCCCAAGACTCATGATCTGATCTACTGATATTGCTAAACTTCTCTCCCCCTTTGACATCAGCAAAAGGAAATGTAGAATATATGAAAGTGCTGGAGACATGAGGACGAAGTGCAGTAACTGCTTAGTGCAGAAAGTCATGAGTAGGTCTTAAGAGAATAAGTGAGGTTCTAAACTCAAGTAAAGATTCTGTAAACTCCAGTACACAATTGAGTCATAGAATGATAGAAAGGTTTATCAGCATACAAAGTGTATGATTTAGAGCGGGAGTTAACAAGTATGGCCTGATATAGCTGAGCATTCAACTATCCTACAAGGCAGCAAGAGACAAATTCAGAGAGGTGTTCTCAAGGTATTGAGGACAAGCAATCCATTAGTTGCACAACAACAAGGAATTTTTGAGATGATTTTCAAGAAGATCAATGAGTAAGTTGGTGATTCACTCTTTTGACATTAGAGAGACACATTGATTAGAGGCCTGAATCCCCAGTTACTCAGAGTGAGTACCTCATTACTTCCCCTTTTTTTTATTAAGGAACAGAGTTAGTAACTGTGGCTTTTGACATGAGAAAACACCTTGATTAGAGGCCAGAGTCCCCAGTTACTCACCAGCAAGCCACCATTGCTCTGTCATGTCTTTTCATTCATTTTTAAGCATTTGACACCTCATGACATAGGAGAAATATTCATTTCATTGATGAAACTCCCAGTTTCTCAGTGCCCAAAACAAGACATGTTTGTTCAGTTAAGCCCTTGTGTTAAAGAGATAGAATGATTGAAAACAATACCAGAAGGACTATTTCTTGAAGTGAGTCTTGAAGCCTAGATTTCAAGCTGATTGGGTCAGATATCAAGACATACAAGTTTTGGCCTGAACCAGAATTATTAACAATGTAGGAAGATATACCTTTTACAATTAATCCAGATCTCTGAAAGAATACTAAAGGAAAGATTCTGACTGGATTTTAGAATCACTGACTTATAGACTTAAGAATTAAGTGACATTCTACTGTCTAAGAGAACCACACTAGATCTGTCATGAAAGCCAGCAAAGACACATATCTGGTCAAACTTTTTGAATCTGTCAAAGAACTCTTCCTCTCACAGCTCAATCAGCTCCCCCCTCAATCAAAGCAGTCCTGAAAGCTAACCGGCAAATAGACAGAACTCCCCCTCACAAAAAGAACAGACTTCACATTTAAGACAGTTTGTATAAGCCTAATTCTCTTCTCAGTGTTGTGAATTTTTCATTATCCAAAGGTTTAGTGAAGATGTCAGTAATCTGATTATCTGTGCCTAGATGAATCAGTTCAAAATTGCTTTTAGAAACCTCATCTCTTATGAAATGATGCCTTATCTCTATGTGTTTGGTGCGTGAATGCAAAACAAGATTTTTGGCAAGATTAATGGCACTTGTGTTATCACAATAGATAGGTGTGCACCCCAGGTCTACTTGGTAGTCCTGAAACTGGTGTTTAATCCATATGACTTGTGTTCCACAACTCCCTGCAGCTACATATTCAGCTTCTCCAGTGGAGAGGGCCACAGAATGTTGTTTCTTGGAGCCCCAAGACACTAAACACCCACCCAAAAATTCACAATGACCACTAGTGCTTTTCCTGTCTAGTTTACAGCCTGCATAATCAGCATCTGTGTATGCAACTAAGTTAAATGTGTGTGATGCAGGAAACCATAAACCAAGAGAATGAGTAGCTGACAAATATCTGAAAATTCTTTTCACTGCAGCTAAATGTGATTCAGTAGGTCTAGACTGATACCTTGCACACATTCCTACACTGAATTGTATATCAGGTCTAGAAGTTGTCAAGTAAAGAAGAGATCCAATCATACCTCGATAAAGTTTGGCATTTACTTCTTTACCTGTCTCATCTGCATCCAGTGAGGTATTGGTACCCATGGGTGTTGTAATGTGCTTTAGGTTTTCCATACCAAACCTCTTGAACAGTTCCAATGTGTATTTGGTCTGGTTGATGAAGCACCCATCCTCTAGCTACTGTACCTGTAGGCCAAGAAAGTATTTTAGTTCACCAACCAAACTCATTTCAAATTCAGCAGACATCATTTTAGAAAATTCATCACATAGTTCATGCTTAGTTGATCCAAACACAATGTCATCTACATATACCTGAACTATGAGGAGATCTTTATTTGTACCTTTGGTAAATAAAGTTTGATCTACTTTACCTCTTTTGTAGCCTTTGCTGATCAGAAATTCAGTCAATCTTTCATACCATGCTCTTGGAGCCTGCTTTAGACCATACAAGGCTTTGTTTAACCTGAAAACTTGGTTAGGTTGAGGAGAAAATTGAAATCCAGGGGGTTGTTCAACAAAAACCTCTTCTTTAATGACTCCATTTAAAAAGGCACTTTTAACATCCATTTGTTGGAGTTTTATGTTCTTTGAGCATGCAAAAGCAAGCAACAGTCTTATAGCCTCCATCCTAGCAACAGGTGCATAGGATTCATCGAAATCTACACCAAATTCCTGACAGTAGCCCTTGGCTACTAATCTGGCCTTATTCCTAGAAATGATTCCATCTTCATTCATTTTATTTTTGAACACCCACTTAGTTCCTATGATATTAACATTATATGGTCTTGCAACAAGTTCCCAGACATTATTTCTTTCGAACTGGCCTAATTTCTCACCCATGGCATTGACCCAAGCTTGATCGGCCAAGGCCTCTTCTATTGATTTGGGTTCAATTTGTGAGACTAAAGCAATTAAGTCTTCATTATTCACATTCCTAAAATGAGACCTAGTCCGAAGAGGATCTTCAGGATTGCCTATGACATTATCTATCGGATGGTCTTTAAGAAATCTAACATTGGTTGAAGACTCACCTGTTTCTCTTGGCCCTTCCTGATTGAGGGGATTTGTTGTTCCACTCGGCTGAGTCTTCTCTTCTTCTTGGTCTTCTAGGAATTCCCCATCATGATTGGAGTCCCTGTCAAAATTTTCAATGTTAGACACACCTTTCTTTTCACTGAAAATAATGTATGGGGACTCTTCAACCTTTTTGTCTGTTATGTTGAAGACTCTATATGCCCTAGACACTTCTGAATATCCCAAAAATATTCTAGGGGAGCTTTTAGCTTCAAACTTGTCTAAATCTTTCTTGTCATTATTGTGAATAAAACATTTTGCTCCAAAAATTCTAAAATGAAACAAGTTTGGTTTCTTACCTTTTAGAAGCTCATAGGGTGTTTTCTTGTGAATGGGTCTTACCATGGCCCTGTTGATTATGTAAGTTGCTATATTGGCCGCTTCTGCCCAAAACCTTCTAGGTAACTTACTTTCAATCAGCATGGTTCGGGCCATCTCCACCACAGTTCTATTTTTTCTCTCCACAATCCCATTCTGTTCAGGTGTCCTGGGAGAAGAAAACCTGTGAGTTAGTCCCTCTCTTTCACAAAGATCAAAAAACATGGAGTTTTCAAACTCACCTCCATGATCAGATTGAATAGTACAGATCTTGTGTTTTCCTTCTTGTTTGACCTTATTGAAAAACAGATTAAACTTTTGAAATGCATCACTTTTATTTGCTAAGAAGAATATCCATGAATATCTAGAGAAGTCATCTATGATGACATAGCCAAACCTGTTTCCATTAAGACTCTGAGTTCTAGTGGGACCGAAAAGGTCCATATGGAGAAGTTTCATTGGTCTAGAGGACAATGGCTCAGATCTTAATTTGAAAGAGTTTCTGGTCTGTCTGCCTAGAGCACAGGCATCACATGTTTTTGATATCGAATTGAATTTAATTCTAGGCATGCCTCTAACTAAATCATGCTTGACCAATTTATTTAAAGTAGTAAAGCTAGCATGACCTAGACGTCTATGCCATTCAAAAACATCATTTTCAGAATTGGCAGATAAACAAATATTAGATTGAGATTCCTCATCTAAGTCTACTATGTAGACATTATTAATCCTGTTCACTACAAATTTAACCACATCAGAATTTATTTCAAAGATTTTGCATGAATTATCATCAAATACAACCCTGTGACCCTTGTCACATAACTGACTAATGCTAATCAGGTTGTGTTGCAGACATTCCACAAGTAGAACTTTTTCAATGGAGTTTGTGGAAGTCTTACCTACTGTGCCAACTCCAATTATCTTACCTTTGTTCTTTCCTCCAAACTTGACCAGATCCCCTACCTTCATCTCTATCTTGCTGAACTTGGATCGGTCTCCTGTCATGTGCCTGGAGCAGCCACTGTCGAGGTACCACTTGTTATCTTCAGCTGCCAGGCCGATCTACACAACAAAGTCAAGCAAAGTGATTTGGAACCCAAGATGAGTTGGGTCCAAAGACATTGTTCAATTCACTGATCAAATGTTTAGGAATCCAGATTTGCTTCAACATTATTTTCTCTGGCACCTTTACTTCTGTTTTATTGAAATTATAGCCGGCTGGTATGCAAAAGTAAGTTTTATTCCATTCATTAGGCTTGCCATTTCTAGAATATCTCCTGTAAGTTTGTTGATCAGCAGATTTTTGAAGATGATGATCATTTCTCCAGTAGGTCCTCTTTGGACCCATTTGATTGTAGTACTTCCATCTTTTCTTCTGATCCCCTTGCTTGGTCCATTTATCATTTATGTTCTGATTTGTAGGCTTAGTGAAATTTTTCACAAAATTCATTCCCATTTTAAAATGTTGGTCAGCACTGTTTTTAGAATTTTCCTTCTGACCTTGAGTTCCCTTACTGCTGTTTGAGCTGGATGGTGTGTCCAGCTTTTCTTTTCCCTTCTCTGAGCAGAAGGTAATGGTTTTGAATTGTAAGGGTCTTTTGTTAGATGGGTCATAGCCTAGACCCTCCTTATTGAAATTAACCCTAGCCCCCAGTAATGCATCCAGACTGGATTTTCCTTGGACAAACTTTTCCAAGACTTTTTGTTTGTCTTCCAGCTCCTTTTGAAGGGACTCAGAATTTTTTAGAAGTTCACCATTGACTTTCTTAACAGCTTCGTATTTTTGTGAGTTCACTCTACTTTCATTTAAGCTTTCTTCAATTCGTATTTTGAGTTCATTCAGCTGATTTTGATTGTCTTGGTTTTCTCCCTTGAGCTTATCATTTTCTTTTCTTAATGAGGTCATTTCTTCTAGTTGCTCTTTTAGTTTCTGATTTTCCTCACAGACCTGGGTTTGTTCTTCAACAGTGGTATTAAGTTTTCTTTTCAGAACTCTATGCTCTTTACTAAGAGAATTAAACTTATCTAACAATTCACCATAAGCATCCTCCCAGTCATCAATCGAGAAATTTTCAAAGACAGTTATTACCTCTTCCTCGCTGTTTGCCATTAGGCAAATTCCTTCTTTATATTCCTCTGAGGAAGTGTCTTCGGGATCTTCTTCTTCCTCGCTCCATGTGCAGACCATCGCCTGAGGTTTTTTCTTCTTCTGCACCTTTGTGTTCTTCCTCTGAAAGTAGGGACCCTTCTTCTGAAGATCTGGACACTCGCCTTTCATGTGTCCCTGTCTGTTACAATGAAAACAAGTAAGTCTCTTAGAATTTCTGTCCTTATGATTGCTAGATTCAGCATTCTTGCCAAAGGAATATGGCTTCTTTCTCCTAAAGGTTTTCCCCTTTTTCTTCAAAAATTTTTTGAACTGTCGAGTGAGCATTGCCTGCTCCTCCTGGTCGAGATCAGAAAAACCATCAAGCTCGGACTCAGACTCAGGGCTACTGCTACTATTCCCGCTGTTGCTACCCTTGTTGCGGGACGTCCTTAGAGCTACATTCTTAGCCTTCCTATCACTTCCTTCACCGCCTCCTTTGAAATTCATCTCATAGGTCATGAGGGATCCTATGAGTTCATTCACAGTCAAGGTAGTCAGCTCTTTTGACTCTTCAATCACAATGGCCTTAGTGTGCCATGTCGGGGATAGAGATCTCAGAATTTTCCTGACAATGTCTGCCTCAGCTAGCTCTTTCCCTAGCCCCTTAAGAGTATTTGTGATCAAAGATAACCTAGCATACATTTCAGTAATATTCTCCTCTGGTTTCATTTTAAATAGTGCATACTTAGAGGTGTAGACATTTACCTTTGAGGCTCTCACTTGAGCTGTACCTTCGTAGATTAGCTGCAGCTCGTCCCACATTCGTTTGGCAGTCTTGTAGGTAGATATGCGAGCATATTCCTCTGGGTGAACAGCACACTGGATGATGTTCAGCGCCATCCAGTTGAGTGAAGATAGCTTGACATGGTCATCTGTCCACGCGTCCTCGTTCGGTGGCAGATCATACGGCCCAACAGTAATTACTCTCCATAGCTTATGGCTCTGAGCCCTAATAAACACTTCCATCCTGTTCTTCCAAAACAGATATTTATTACCATCAAAAAATGGAAGGTGACTAATGGATTGACCTTCAGCCATGAAGCTTCTAGGACCATTAGCATTTCCTTGACCGTTCATCCACATGGTGCAAACCTGCTCTGATACCAAATGTTAGCGCATCAAGAGTGATATAGAAGGGGGGGATGAATAGATCACTCCCGATTTGAACAACTTCAGCGAAAAATCACTACTTCGAAAATCACCCTACCGAATATAGCTAAACAAGATAGCTAATGTAGTGAGAAACTAAGGCAGAGTAATAAGATGCGATTGGAAGAGGCCGTCCACACACAAGCACATTGCCAAGCAGATAGAGAGCATCAACGATTGCAGCAAACCACAAAGGAGACAAAAGATTTTAAGGTGGTTCGATTATAGTCCACAATCTACATCCACCCCTCACTCCAACTAGAGTAAGGATTCCACTAGCCAATGCTAGAAACATGCAGACTCAGTCTGCGAACAATGTGCTGTCACACAGCTTGAATAACCAAAAGAAACAAATCCCTCAACCAAACTCTGCTACCCACAGAGCTTGAAACCTGTTCCAGCTACCAGCTAGAACAGAACCGGAGATAGCTCTCCCTTCCTCCAAACCGGAGGGATCATGCTAATGACAACCCATCACTAGCAAAACTAGAGATCTACGATCTCTCTTCCTCTGCAGTCCAGAGGGAAACCGGAGTAACACTCCCTTCCTCCAAACACCGGAGGGTACCAACTCGAGATTAGATATATGAAGAAATAAAAGGAAAAACAGAAATGCAAACAAGACCAACGATGAACACAAATCGTTTCAGAAAAATCAAATACAAATGTAGCTTCCGAAGAAGCAAATAGACTCTTCTCTCTCACTCAGACTTTTCTCTCACAGGACTGCTCTCTGATCTTTTCTCTCTATCTTCTTTCTGGAACGTGGAGGCTCTCTCTCTTTTCTTCTTCTGCTCAAAAATTCTGCTCTTAGGCTTTTTCTCCAGTTCACACCATCTCATCGCAGAAGGCACCTTTTATATGACTTTCGACCTGAGTTTCAGGCCTTCACACGAGGGAGTCTCGTTCCCTCCCTTTCCAGAGCATTCTCGGATCACGTGCCAGGTATCATCCCTGGTTCACGTGCCCAATCATTGACCTGTATCACCTGCAGGTTGAGACAAAGAACTGTGATTAGTTAGATCAGTCAGATACGAATGTATAGACCCAAGGATATCAGATTAAGTAAGTGTGTACACTGAGGGAGTGTATAGACTTGTGAGACTTCAAGTAAACTCAATGTATAGACTAGCTGAAGAATGCATTAGCACAAAGGATGAAATGTGTGGACTTCAGTGAAGTGTATGAGGCCCTCAAGTGTATAGACTCAGGGATGCCAAATAGGCAAGTGTGTCACAGTGTGAGAGTGTATAGAGTTGAGGTTCTTCAGCGAGCTCAGTGTATGGACTTGTAAGTGTTCATGCGATCTCAATGTGTAGACTTCATTCAGTAGACAAGACAATGGATGTATGGACTTGGTCGAGAGAAGGAGAATGAGTGTAAAGGCTTGTAATGAAGAGGAGCAGTGTGTAGACTTGAAGCACAACAGTATGCACTGTATGGACTTCAATGTATAGACGATGATGTATAGACTTCGAAGAGAACAATGCTTGAAGGCATCGAATGTGTAGACATTGAAACAGCAGTTTAAGCAAGTGTTTCAAATGAGAGAGTGTATAGACTTGCAGTTAACAATCGAGTGTATAGGGTTGAAAGCCTAACAATCGAGTGTATAGACTTGTAGGTTAACTGAGTGTACAGACTTCAACAGTTAGCCAATGAGTGTACACACTTCGTTTTGAAGAGGATGCACAATAGAATGAAAGTATGAAAGTTGTGCGATGTACAGACTTGCTCTGCCTAAAGCAATGTATAGACTTCAGCCCAAAGCCAATGTATGTACTTGGCGTTTTGAAGCATGCAGGCTGTAGAGGCTTGAACACGTGCAAGCAGTGTATAGACTTCCTATGTGAAGAGCTATGCGATGTATAGACTTAACCAGACTTCACTCGATGTACAGACTTCAAAGTGCAACGTAGGTAAAAGGCTGCCAATGTACAGACTTTGGTAAAGGCATTAGACGTTCTCAAGACGATGAAGTCTGTATAGACTTTACAGTGAATGGATGCTCAGTGAGACGCAAGTTGAGACGGTGCAGTGTATACACTTAGCCTTTGAGGAACGATGTATAGACTCTGAATCGTGAAAGCAGACTGTATAGACTTGGAGTGTTCGAAGGACCATTATACAGAGTTGGAATGTTTGAGCCAATGTATAGACTTCTGCAGGGCTGCCAGTGTATGGACTTGTACAGTGCAGCGACTGTATAGACTTTGAGGCCGAAGATAGTGTGTAGACTTGAGAAGCTCGAGGCCACTGTATAGAAATGGGGTTCAGCTGAGAATGTATGGACTTTGACGGAGTGAGAAAATGTTCAGACTTTGAAGTTACACTGTGGATGTATAGACTTGAATGAGCATGGAGTGTATAGACTTGAAGGTCTAAAGGCAATGTACAGACTTGGAGTGTTGAAGACGATGTACAGACTTGCAGATGCGAAGCCAATGTACAGACTTTATGATATGAAGCCAATGTACAGACTTTATGATATGAAGCCAATGTACAGACTTGCAAATGCGAAGCTGATGTACATACTCGTAATGCGAAGCCAATGTACAGACATTAAAGGCTATGAACAATAAGGCATGCTGTACAGACTTACTCAATCAAACCGATGTATAGACTTTGAATGAATTCAACGGAAGAATGTATAGACATGGCCCCTTTCCGGATGTATAGACTTTCAGATAAACAGGCTACAGTCCTGTTGTATGGACTTGGATAGAAAGGCCAATGAATGGATAGACTAAGATGATTAATGTACTGATGCGTCGACTCATCAGCAAGGAGGGGTCGACCCACCACTGTCTAGACTCTGCAGACAGAGTGTAGACAGAATCAAGTAGAGCATATTATCTGACAACCATATGAACTGCACTCATTTACATGATGAAACATGAATTAATCTAGAGATAGAAGATTGATTTATAGTGTGAGACATCATCAAAACCGTAGGGATGCAACAATTATCAGTCATCCCACTCCCACCGGTCATCCTGGACATGTCCATCTTGCCAACTTTGTCCTCCGTGGACCCCGCCATCCCATTTATACCCGTCTCTCCTACGGTAGCGCAGCCACTAGTGACTACCGTACCACTGTCGACACCCTATGTTGACACGGTATGGTTTGATTTCTACCATGCGTACGAGAAACAATATCCGGACTTCCCTTTTGTCGTGCTTCACACTAGACGTCCGGATTATATTCCCGTCACCCACCCCCTGATCCTCCCACATTTCTATACCTGAGGAGGAGTCTTCTCGAACTGGAGACGGTTGACGAGAGATGGAACTCATGGCATTAAGTTGTGGGTTATTCTTTCTTTACACTTAGTGTATGTAGACGGTGACCATCCTCCTTATCGAGCCTTCCTTCGTATGTCCCTTGTGTTTGTGTCTCTTTGTCGTTAATGGGTCATGTGTGTGAGTCTGTGTTTTGTTTTTCGTATGGTTTGTGGTTTGTTAGGAGTCTGCATGTTGTGCAAGCTCGTTGATGTCTGTCCCTTGAGAGGCCAGTGGACTCGCTCGAGGAGTATGGGATCAACTCTACATCTATGCCCCGAATCTAGTCACCTACAGGGACCCAGTGGTGATTCCTAGTGAGTCTTCGAGCCGCCTCCTCCGTTTGAGAGTGACCCCACCCGGAGTGTCCACCCCTAGCCTCGTTCCCACAGCAGCTTGTGCATATCGAGTATATACGGAATGAGCAGGTGACGATCACTTGGAGTGGAGCGTACCCGCACTACTTGGCACGGTGACGGATCTGCTGGAGATACTCGAGCAGTCACCCCTTTACTCGACGGGGTTGAGTTCTTCCCACCCGGGGAGAATTGATGGGAATCAACTCCGAGCATGTACATTTTATTTTTGTATTTGTGTCCTTTAGTTTATTTTTATATCCTTGGGAAAGTATATGTGCAATTGTAAGGCTTTATAAGCCAATGTGTCATTCCCTTGGATTCTTTGGGTTTTTGTGTAAATTGTCAGTAGGTCTAGCAAGGGGGTCCTCACTCCTTCCTCATTGGTCCAAGTGGCACCATTTGGGTCCATGTGGGGCTGGTCAAAGTCCTAAGTGGCATCTAGAAGGTCAATTGGACACATGGGAGACAAGTGGTTAAAAAATTCAAAGATGCCACCTACCTTACCTACCTAGTCAAGGGGGCGCCCCCCATTTTTGATCCAATTTTAATTTTTGAAAAAAATACTATTAGAACTAATTAGTTCTATACCTTGTATGCCCCTCCTAATTCTAGATCTGAGGGTATTTTGAGTCATTTTCCATTTATTATATAAGGCATGTATTTCCATTTTTTGTGAATTAATGATAAGAAAATATTGCATTGTGTGCATTGGAGCTTGGTGCGCCCCCTCCTCTCTCCCTCTGGTTCCTCCCACCTCCTTCTGCATTTCATGGTATAGACCCCTTCTATCTTAGCCCCTCCACCTCTGATTTCTATCTCTACCGCCGCTGCCGCCGTTCGTGCCGCCAACGAGCCACCGCGATCATCCTTCTGAAGTACTCTCCAAGTTCTGTTTTGCTGGACAGGGGTTCACTCCGGGAATTTTACCTCCCAACTCTTACATCATATAGAGCTGAGATTTTCAGGGTGCATTCCAGATATCATCACCACATCCTATAAAAATTAAATAAAATTCCAGTCATCTTTTTCCATTTTTCCATTTTCGTGCTTCCCAATCCATCAGTTCTGCCTGCAGTCTGTCCAGTGTTACAGCCACTCAGAGTTTACCCCTTTCGACCCACTTCTTGATTTTTGTTTGAATCTCCAAATTTATTGGAGGTTCTTTCCACCACCCCCACCATCCACAAAGTTTCTTGTAAATTTATAATTTTGTTCATATTTTCTAAAAATTCACTTCAGATCCCAAGTTCTGTTCTGTCTCTACTGTCCAGATCCGACCACCCGATGCTATAAAATCATTTTCCCCAGTCAAATCTCCACCAAACCTTTCATAAAATATATCCCCGTTTTTCTCTCTTCGGCCTCTACCACATTCATGAGGAGCTTAACAGCTGAATCGGAGGTCTACATCACGGTTAACGCCAACTCTCAGGAAAAAGTACTTCTGTCCTGAGTTTTCAGATACTGTGAGCCAACAGATTGAATATTCGACAAAGGCCATCAACGGGACATTAAAATTTCTTACTCCAGTCATAGATCTAAGCATTTTGAGTTAGCTTTTCATCGGTACCTCTTGTGCGTCGATCCGACGTCAGGGCAGATCGCAGCATCAGTTTTCGTCGGGACGCGTAGATCTGAAATAGAATTCAGATCCGTGGACAGTAACTCCAACTCGCACCGATCGGAGCCTCCTCACCTTCCGTGAGGTGAACCAGCGCGCCACCTTCCCAGGGAGCACCCCTCCGGACGTCCCTGTCGCAACGGTGCCACTCTGGGCCCACACGGCCCCACTGACTAGCACGTGGGTCCCACGATCGTGAGTACGTGTGCCGCCGAAGCTGCACAAGAAGCTGCCCGTTAACCCGAACCCGCTACTCCCGGGTCCCGATGTATCACCCTTTACCTCCCTGCGTGTAGTGGGCATTCATATTCATTGCTGTAATTTAATTACTTACTGTTCCGGGAGTACGAGATCGACCGGGGTCGTCTTCCCCATGCCAGGCACGTGGAGGTATCGTGTTCGCTCCTTTACCTGGTATTTACTTTATTCGTATATACTTGTTTATGCCGCTGCTAGAGAGCATGTGTTAGGAGCATTAGCTCGATATATTTATTTCACCGCTGCTGCGAGAGAGAGCGAGACCGTCCCGTGACCCGATCCGGGCACGAATTTGTGAGTTGACCACTCTAGCTCATTGCCGATTTCTCAACCGTGCACGTCTGTACGCTTCCCTTGTTAGGGGCGATCCCGAGCTTGCTTAGAGTCCTAGGGTCGTATATCCATTTGGAGTCGAGTCCGTGGTCCGTCCCGCATCACTGGCGGCCTCAGGACAAGAGGATTTGAGAGATAATCCTTCAATCCGTCAAAGGCTGCCTGACATTTGTCGTCCCAATTAAATTTGACTCCCGACTTAGTAAGCTCGTAGAACGGCCTACACCTTTGTGAGTGCTGGGATCGAAATCGGTAAATAAATTGCAACCTCCCGATCAATCCTCAGACCTCTTTCAAATTCTTGGAGGAGGCATTTCTCTTATGGCCTTCTCCTTGTTGGGATCAATCTCGATACCCCTCTTACTGACAATGAATCCAAGCAACTTCCCTGATGAAACGCCAAATACGCACTTCTTGGTGTTCATCTTTAATTGATACTCCCGTGCTCTTTGCAAGACTTTGGTCAGAACCCCGGGATACTCGATCCTTGTCCTCGATTTTACCACCAGGTCATCCACATACACCTCAATATAAATGTGGATGATATCGTGAAAAATTGCCATCATGGCCCTTTGATAGGTGGCTCCGGCATTCTTAAGTCCAAAGGGCATGACCACATAGCAGTAGGTACCCCATGGTGCAGTGAACGATATCTTTTCTTGATCTTCTTCGGCCAAACGAATCTGATTATAACCTGAAAAGCCATTCATAAAAGAAAGAGTCTCATATCCTACCGTATTGTCAATCAAAACATCAATATGAGGGAGGGGGAAGTCATTCTTAGGACATGCGCGGTTGAGGTCCCGAAAGTCTATGCAAATCCTGACCTTTCCATCTTTCTTCATGACTGGGACAATGTTCGCCACCCAATTAGGATAGAGGATGACTCTAACGAACCTAGTCTTATGGAGCTTATCGACCTCTTCTTTCATTTTTAATGCCATGTTAGGGTGGAAATGTCTCAACCGTTGTTTGACCGGAATGGACCCTGGCTTAAGTGTATGTCGATGTTCAACGAGCGCAAGGTCTAGTCCTGGCATATCTTCATAACTCCACGTGAACGCATCCTTGTATTCTTGAAGAACCAAAATAAGCGCCTCTTCTTCAGAGAGCGGCAGGTTCTTGCTAATGAGGACAATCCTAGGGTTTTCCTCAATACCCAGATTTATTTCTTTTGTAGGTTCTTCTACTGAGACTGACGGCTCGTCGAATCTTCTCATGCCACTAGCAAAGGCGTCAGCCTCGTCCTCATATTCTTCATACTCTTCATCCCCCTCTTCAATGGGGTCCTCATCATTCATTATCTCGTAAACACCAAAACCCTCATTAAAAGCACATGTATCTTCGTATTCTATTTTCGGCAGGATAATTGGATTCTCTACAAATTTGGGAATGGCTAGACAAGCTTGACATCTGATAGCTAATTCTTTAAGAAATCTACGGGGAATCTGCTTACCCTTGTATTTTCTAATAGCTACCCTGGAACTCTTAGAAGTAGGAGAATAAGAACAACTAGCCTGATCACTAGAACCTGACGAAGAGGAAGGAGGAGGGGAAAAGGTGGGTACAGAAGGGGATACCAATGAAGACCCCTCACTGGAGGGGTAGAGAAGGTCCACTAATGAATCCTGGAAGAGCGGCCCCTAGGTCGGGACACACTTAGAAAGAAGATAGGCGGTCTCCTCAAAAGAGATGGAGGATTGGGAAATTGGAAATTTGGCGTTTTTTTTTCGTTTTCGATAATGAGGCAATGAGAGGAAGGAATAGGAGGCGGTGTTGAAATTGATAGGTTTGACAAAGATTGGATGAGTGATTGCCCAGTCGGGGGCGTGATAGAGAGTTTAGAGAATGGCTCGAGGAGCAAGGGAGGAATTGGAGGAGAAACTTGAAGTGAGTCTGGAGAAAAAGTTATCAAGACCGCGGGCGGTCTAGGGATATCTGAACAAAATATTTTATCAAGTAAATGGATAACAACTTTTGGATAGATGGATTTGAGAGAGAAAAGGCCGGCCCACAGCCTATCTACGGTGAAGCCTTCTTCGTATGGCACATCTGGCTCTCCGGTGTCTGTGTAATTGCTTAACAGCTGTCTCTTATCAATAATTACCGATGGCTTTTCAATTAGTTCATGAATCAATGGCGGCCACTCCCGATCAGTTGGCATGAACAGACGACTCAAAGCAATGGTAATGTCATTCATGTCGAACCATCTATACCAGTCGCATTCCGGGTCATCGATCTTTCTTCTTTTGTCTGGTCGTAAAGATTCCAGGGCTTTATATGTGACCAATGGGGCTATGTGGCGAGCAAACTGTCGTGCATGTATATCTTGACAGTCCAGCATGGAAGTAACTAGCATGGTTTGCTCATCATTATGAGTACCCCCTCTCACAAAGTGTGTTTGTAGGGTCCATGTAAGAGGCTGCTGGTCTGTTTTAAGAGTGGAAGTCATGACGGCCCATGGCCCTTGTTCTTCTTTGCATGGCCCTTTATACCCTAGGCCACCATGGGGAATCATCTTCTAGTGCCTGACAGGTTTGACTCGGCCTTGAAGGTTAACGCCCAAACCTTTGCCAGTTTTGTACCCCATTTTCATCAAGATACTCCATCCTGGGGTATTCAACACATTTTTCTTTTTCTTCTCCTGGGGAGGTAGGGGTGTCATCACAGCTGGTACCGGCTTAGTAACTGGAGGCCTTAACAAGTCCTGCCACGGGTCGGCAACATCCAATACTGAGAGCAAAGGCCTATTGGAAGGCCATATAGAAGGCATTGATGTTGCAGAGTGTATATCCTCTGCCGGCAAAATGGGCATACTGGTAACTTTGATAATGCGCCCTTTGTGTGGAAATTTTATACATTGATGGTTCGTGGAGGGCACAGCATCAAGCTCCTGAATGTAAGGATGGCCCAAAATACCGTTGAATGTCGGATCCATGTCTAGAATGTGGAAATCTGCTGTAATTGTGACCGAACCCAAACCCACTTTTAAAGTGATCATCCCCAGGGGAGATTTCTTAGTATTGTCATAGGCCGTGACGGTAATAGTAGATTGCCAGATTTGACTTTCCGGAATGCCACACATTTTCAAGGTACTTGGTGGCAAAACATTAATTGATGCCCCGGTATCAACCAAACATTGTTTTACTGCCACTTTGTTAATATCAACTGTAATGCACAGTGCATATTTCCTGGCCGGCTGCGGAGCCAATTCATGTTCATAAAAAGTAATGGCTGGTTGATTGCTGGCTGGACTTAGAACTATAGTGACCAGTTCAACTGGAATATCTTCATTCACCATTACTTTCTGCAGGTATTGCTTTATGGCTAATTGATGTATAGTAGATCTTCTAATTAATTCCAGAATGGAGATCCGGGCCGGTGTTCTGTCAAGATGCTTTAATAGATCATATTCCGTGCCCGGTACAGACTCTTGTTCCTGTTCTCCCTACTCTTGTAGCGGCTCCTGCTCCCGTTGGGGAAACACTCGGTGGAAGATCCGTCCACTACGGAGCACCATTGTCTTCGGCGTCTCTGTTGGGCCTGGAGTAGGTGAGGGGTTAGAGGAGGTGGAGGAAACAGTGGAAGGTATCTTGGGTGCTGGGGCAGGATTGGTAGAAGAAGGGGTTATTATAAGGGGGCTCGCTGGCTGAGGGTTATTGGAAGGTGGAGGTGGAGGCCGGGTGACTGGTGTGACGACTGGACGAACAAGGAGGGGCCTCGGAAGCATGGTGGTGGTAAACGGGGTAGGTTGTGGTGGAACGGTTGTAGGCGAGGGGCGGATAATGAGGGGTCTATTGGGTGGTGGGTTTTGAGGTGAAGGAGAATTTATGGGTTGGCGTATAAGAAGAGGTTGTGAAGGAGTAGGATTAGGGTTAAGTGGCCCTGGAGTGGTAGAACGTATGAGGGGACGTGGCGGTTGGGAAGAGGGTACATGTTGGAGCCTTCTTAACAATTGTGGTGGTTGACTGGAGGTTTGGTGAATGGCCCCAACAGAGGCACGCTCTTCATGCCAGCCCTATCCTCTCTCCACTTCGTGGACTGAGGTGACAGGGTTCACTTGTTGATTTTGAACCGGGTGCTCCGGTAGCGGATTATTAACGATCCCCATATTTGGCTGGGGTGCAGGAGCCTGCTGTTGCTGCTGACCTTGTTGCGGCTGCTGCTGTGGACCTTGTTGCTGACGGGGAGGCCTTCTCGCCTTCATAGTGGCCACGAACTTTCTCATCTCATCCCAATCTATACCTCCTTGGTCATTCAAATCATATATATAATCTTTGAAGTGAAAGCAGTGGGTTATACTATGACCCGGCTGCCTATGGAAAACATAATATTAGGAGGTATCGACATTTTGCGGCCATGCCGTTCTTTCTTTTGGCAAGACAAGCAGATTGGCGGCCATGAGGACATTAAAAATATCTGGAAGGCTTTCTGGCAATGGTGGGTATTCGGCTCTTTTAGGGCCCATGGGCCTTCTAGGTTGCTGGGGATCATAGTTAGCAGGTGGAGGTACATTGTGGTAATGCTGGGGAGCAAGAGGGTTATGAGGCATATTCTGGTTTGGTGGAGGAGGTGGAGGTCGAAAGGTTGCATGGGATTGTTTTGTTGAGGTGGTGGTTGGGGGAGAAAAGAAGGTTGTGGTTGTAAGGGTTGCAAAGGTCTGGGATTGGATGGATTACGGAAGGATGCGGGATTGCCAACTGCTCCCACCTGCTCATTTGTAACAGTCCCCTCGGTGGTGGCACCATTAGGGTTTGCATTGTTATTCTTTCTTATAAGCCTTGGCCTCGGTTCGAACATGCCTATGATAGGTGAATCTTTCATTTGAGTTTGAATATACCGGGCCCGTTCATATAGTTCCTCCATTGTACTAAGTTTATTCATGGCCAGAATGTGCCGGAATTGTGGAGTTGAGTTAGAGATTATCATCTTTACCTGCTCTGGCTCTGACAATGTATCTTTCAATTTCTCTGCCATAACTCTCCATCTATCAACAAACTGTATGAAATCCTCATCGGACCTCATTTTCTCAGCAACAAGATCAGTAACCGACAAAGACGGACCAACACGGTCCCGGTACTTTTGCAAAAACTTCATCTTCACCACATCGAAGTCTCCGGCCTCAGTCGGTTCTAATGAGTAAAACCACTCCACAGCTGGACCATCCAGGGACCTTCTGAACAAATAGGCCAATGAAGCTTTATTATTTTGCCAAAAGGAGGTTTCATACAAAAAGTCCTTCAAATGAATTAACGGGTTGCCCGTTCCATTATAACGGCGAAAGGTTGGCATTTCTGAAGGTGGCAAATGAAAGGGTGGCATGCCGGGTACGGCGACTTCTGGCGGATCCTTAGAAACTGACATCTTCCTGATTTGTTCTTCCATATTGGCAATCTTTTGGAGCAGCATCGTGCTTGTATTTGACTTCATCGGGGCCGGTCGTTCAAAGAGAGGATCTGGCATAGGCCGTTTTGAAGGCTAGGGAGGTGGGGTTGATTGTGGCCTAGCCACAGAATGACTTGCCAAGTAAGCTGGCATATTCATGACGGGGGTCCTTGGACGGGATGGGACCCTTTGGGAGACCACCTAGTCATTGGTGATATGAATCCGAAGGCCATCTGCGGCCTGAGGGGGATTAGAAGAAGAGGAAGGGTCTGACTTTCCTTTAAGGGCGGTTTGTATCGCCTGGCATTGAGTCTCATCTAATTGTGACAGAGCCCTGATGAGGTCATTGACGTTAATAGATGAAGAGGTGTTCCCAGAAGTGGTGTGCGTGATGGGTTGAGTTTGAGAAGGGGAATCAGTTCCCTAGTTGGTGGCGTCCACCATGTAGATTTGAGGATGAGAAATGGAGTAGTTCCCCTCGGATCGAGTGAAGCCTTGCGGGAAGTCATCAAACTCATTAGGGGGAACCTCTTGGACTTGGTCATATTGACCATCCTCATAATCATAAGAGTATTCTTGATCAGCCATTTGGACGATTTTACCTAAATGGAGTCTCATGATTACACTAAGAAATCAATGTAGTAAACAAGATATAATGGACAAATAAACACTTCAAGTAAATGATCAAAATGAACCATCAAACAAGTTGTGATGATCAGGGAAATTTTTAGTGTTCGTTGCGTTTAACAAATGGATTTTTAATAAAGTGTTCAACTCTCGATTCAAGGGAGATCCTAGTTTCAATTTGGGAGTACTCCGGGTCAAACTAGGTTCTTCCTCTCTCTTCTCACCAACGCAAGGGTTATCTAATCTTCGGGGTACTTCAAAGGGTACAACCGGCCTAGCGTCCGTGAGGGAATCCACGGTGCGAGGACTTACGGAGGCCTTGGTTAAGGAATTCTCGATCAAAAGAGACGGAATGCTCAATGGAGGGTCGTTCCTTTCCCAAGAAAGTGTGAGAATATCCTATGGGTGTAGAGAGAGGAGGTCTCTCAGCCGTATGCTCAAATGCAAATGTGCAGGTAATCAATAATAAGAATATACTGACAATAAACTCAACCAGGAAGCAATTCGGTTAACACACGGATAAATGGCGCCCATTGCAGGGTCGCTATATCATAAACGGCGACTATATGTCAGCCGTGTAACAGAGAACAGCGCCTGGGTGCAGGGCGCGACCAACAGAGAACAGTGTGTTCCCTCGGCTGCGACGGTAGAAATGGTGCCAGTGAATGTGGCACTATAAATGTGAACAGCGCCCTTGGCAGAGGTACGACTCACAAAATAGTGTACCCACGGGGGGGGGGGGGGGTAAAATGAGTGAAACACGCCCTGGTGTTGGGCGCCGATTAGAAATGGCACCTCTAATAGAGGCGCAGTATATAGCAAATGGGATACTCACAATGGGTAAAAATGAATAACGGTGCCCTGGAGTTGGGCGCGTACCACAAAATGACGGTTGTGTAGCAGTCGTGGTATCAGTAAAACAGACAGAGAGTTTATCTTTCCCTCAAAACATGCTATAGGTGGTTCCCAAAATGGCTAATATGGTGGTTAATCGCACGTGGTGCAGGAGAGGAGGGTGCTACGTGGAGCACAAGAGGAGGGGTACGCGTGGGTATCAAAAGTAGGGGCACATGAGGGTGCCAAAGAGGAGAGGCACGCGAGAGTGCCAAAGGGAGGGGAACGCGAGGGCGCCAAAGGAGGGGCCTACGTGGGTGCCAAAAGGAGGGGCACACGAGGGTTCCAAAGGGAGTGGTAATCAGAATAAAAACATAAAGTGTCCCACCGTGATCGCCAATTTGTGGAACGTGTCAAATAGACATGTTTTGAGATAAAAATTTATGTCAATTCATATGAGGATTAAGAAAGAGAGCATGTGATGCTCTAAAGGAAGGGTGATCGCCAGAGGGTATGGAGGCCCTCAAAATAGGAGAATGTGATCGCGTAAAATACCTGGTAAGCGGGAGAGATTGGGTTCTTTTCTTCCTCCTTCAATCGGCCGACCGACGAAGTGGGTTTTTATTATTGATTACCTAAAAAAGAAAGCATAAACAAAAAAATTGAATGGATTAGCCAAAAGTGTAGAATCAAATTCTAAGTGTGTAAATAACATGCAATTGAAAGTGGACACACCTTGTGGGTTTGTTTTAAACCCCTAGGAGGAGTGTAGGATGGGGATAATATAAGGGTGCAAATAACTAATTAAGATTATGATGCAAAGATATCTAATGGAGCTGGTATGAATCTAACATGATGAGTTAATATGATGAAGAAGAAGAGAGTGCGTGTGATCTGAGTGAATAAAAAAAGAGAAAGAAGCAAAATCTCTCTTCTGCTCCTGTGAGCAGGACCAAGAGAAGAGCCCCCTGAACACTAGGAATTCAATAGCTGCAGGGAACAGCAGGAACAAGTTTAACAGGGTGCCTTCTTTCTTCAGGCTCTCTCTCGCGCTAAGGAGCATATGAGGGGTATTTATAGGGGTTGAAGGGAGATCAAAGCGAGGAAGGGTCAGAGACCCTTCTCTAAAGGTGAATAGGGTGTTAAATAATAACAATACTCAATCTGGGAAGGTGTAATGGAATTCGGACACGAAATAGAAATCACGACCTGGTCACGGCCGCTATTCACAAACAGCGCCCAAGGGTCAGCCGCCTATTAGGTTTACAAATTCAGACTTTCCATATTTAAAAACATGACAAGCGTCCAAGTGACGGGCGCGTTTTCCCATTAGCGTCCTAAGAAAGGGCGCTTCTTTCTTAAATTGATTTTCAACCGGATTCGTAAGGCTCTATTAACACGCCTGTGATTCAAGCGCTAATTAATAATAGGCAACCGGACCAGGGGCATGTTTTAGAAAGAAACGACCATGTGACAGTCACGAATTCCTGAAAAATCATAAAAAATGAGAAAACCCTATTTATTAAACCAGTGATGAAGTCCACTTGGGGCATTATATTGTAACATGAAATTTACTCAACATAGTGTCAAATTTAGCGTGTCTACATCGACATCTGCTACAGAAGTGTCGACACCACAATCATTCCTCAGCAAAGGAAAGTCGATGCTACATTGCTGTCAAGGTCGAAACACACAAATGGTCAACGCAGGTCAATGTAGTAAAGTCTGTGCATGTTCATGACTTGGTCATCAGTAAGGTCAGTGCTTGTTTGCTTCTCAACGCAGCAAAGGTCAGTGCACATCCAAGACTAGCACAGACCATGGTCGATGCAAACTTCCGGCTAGCGCAACCAAGGTCGGTGCACATCAGTCAAAGTCAGTGCACATTTGAAAACAAGGTATGTGCACGTTGCTGAAGGTCAGTGCACGTTTGGTTTCAATGCTTCAAGGTCGGTGCACATAGCCGAAGTTTGAGCACATGTGACCTCCAGAGTCGGTGCAGGTTTTTGCTTCGACATACGAAGTCTGAGCACATGTGACTTTAAGGTCAGTGCATGTTTTGGTGTCAACACTATAAGGTCCGTGCACATTCACTATTTGACAAATCAAGGTCGGTGCTTGTTCTCCTTCAACACTAGAAGGTATGTGCATGCTTACCTTCTGGCAAGATAAGGTCTGAGCACATATGAAATCAAAGTCTGTGTAATGTCTGCTTCCAACCTGAAAAGGTCTGAGCATATTCGCAAGAAGGTCGAAGCACATCTGCAAAGAAGTGCCGACACTTCACTTATAGAGTGTCGACACCTTGTTCCAGCGTGCCAACACATTGGCCCTTCCAGTAAGCATTGAAGATCGCATCCTTAAAAGAAGTGTCGACACCTCTGATATCGCAGGTCGACACCTTGTGCTTCCAGAGATAGTCATATAAGAAAACTTGATAAGAAGTGTCGACACGTCCTTCACAGGAGGTGGACACTATGGAATTCCAGAGAGCGTTATATTGGCTGCTTCACCAAGAAGTGTCGACACTTTTTTTACAGGAGGTCGACACCTCTATTCTTCTAGAAGCTTTCAAGCTTGTTGTTTGTCAAGTCAATGGAAGATCCAGAGAGAGAAAATAGATACCGCAAATGTCTAAATTCATGGATTTTGAGGTTTGGATGGGGTACCCAGGTTTGACTTTTGTCCCTATCAACATGTCACTTTCTTGGAGCAACTTGTGTCAGAAATCCAGCTGGAGAAAGGACACCTCACAGTCTGCCATTGGGAAAAGCCAATATAGCATGTCACCCCATGTGACTTATGTGCGCCAGATTTTATTGGAAAAGAACACCACACGGTCTTCCACCTTAAATGCTGTCATGTGACTTCTGTCCTAGCAGTCTTCAACCAGACAGAAAGCAGGCTTCAGCCCATGAGAACTCAACACCTTAAGAGAGCATTTAATGTGAAGACCTGAAATTGACTAAAGGGAGATTTGGTCTGTTCCTTCTCATCAGTCTGCCACCATCCTATCCTTGGACAAGAAGCAATGCCAGCTCAAGCCAAATCCTGCAGAGTATTTTCCTCAAAGACTAGGAAAGCTTTTGGAGGGAAATTTTGGAGGGAAAGTTTTTTCACTGCATTTCCTTGTGGCTCGGCTATAAATACTAAGCTTCCTCAAGAGAGGAAGCTGCTGCTGCCCAGAGAGTGCCATGTCCTAGAGCATCTGCAAAGAACATCCTTGAAAGGCATGAGAGAGTAGCCTAGCACTGATTCTCAGTTCAGTGCTGTGAAAGAAGAAGAAAGAGAGAGCATCCTTGAGAGAGAAGAGAACACCCCTGCAATCTACCTGAGCCTGAAGAATCAGATCTTCAGATCTGGAATATGTAGCGGCAGTCCCCAGCTGGCAAATCATCATTTAAAGCTCCATCTAGCATTTTTCTTCTTGTTCTTGTGATTCACCCACTGCACTTGTGTGTCTTCCGCTTGTGTTTTTCGTTCCACTCATTTCAACATCATACCTTGCTCCATCCCTACTACTTGTGTGTAGGAAGACAGATAGAGGTTTGCTCCGGTCTGTGGAGAACCATCTCTACCGGTTTTGTGTGTAGGAAGACAGACGGAGGGTTTTTCCATTATGTGGTTTTGGCGCATGTCCCCTGTCAAGCTGTGAGTCAGTAGGAAAGCCTCACCGGGTTTGGTGAGGGGTGGACGTAGGTTGTGGGTTTACAACCGAACCACCTTAAAATCCTTGTGTTGTGGGTTGATCATCTTGTGGGTTTGCTCCATATCTTCTACCCCCATTCATAGGTGTGTGTGTTTGCTGTATCAATGGAATCCTAATTGCTTTATATAGCCCACATCATCATATTGCTCACACACATGTAGACACGCTAAAATTGATGCTAAGTTGAGTAAATCTCATGTCACCATGTGATACCCCAAAGCGGACTTCAATATTGATTTAATATGAAGTTTTCTATTTTTTATGAATTAATTGTGATTTCTTGGCATTTTTCTTTGATGATTGGAATTGACGCCCTAATCAGGGGCGCTATTTAAATTGATGGCCTGGCCAAGGGCGCCTCTTTGAAAAATGGACGACTATCAATACGGGCGTCATTTTCTGGATTTATTGGAAATTGCTGATTACAAATAAAATGGGAAATTGTATAATTAACGTCTCTCCTGAAGGCGTTTATTATGTGACGCCTTGTCGACATGCGTCAGTTCATCATTTTAAATAAGGAAAATTAATTGTTGCTATAAATAAATTTAGAAATTGACGACTTGATGGGAGTCGTTATTCTAATTAACGCCTTTGGATGTGTCGTCATTTTCAAGTGACGCCCTTCATTCGGTCGTCATTTTCAATTCCGTCTCCCTTTCGCCTGCTTCTTTCCAGTAATGGTTCCTTCCTCATTTTAAGCCTTGTGTTCGATTGGGAAGGGACTTTCTTGATGGAGGTTTATTACTCTGTTTTAATCCTTGTTTAACAAGGATGTTTCCCCCTATAAATACCCCCTGGGTCTGTTTCGCGCGGAGGAGACACACAAAAAAAAAGAAAAAAAGAGAAGAATTAGAAGAGAAAAGAAAAGAGAGGAGAGGGGAACAGAAGAGAGTTAACAGAAAAGAGAGTTTGTTCTTTTGCAGGTTATTATTTTCTCTTCATCCGAGCACTCTCTTCTTCAAGGGCATTTCTTCTTCTTCCACACAGGCTTCATCTATTTGCTGATGTGCTATCAAGCATATTGAAGCTCTTTCCCCTCTACTACTGCACACACAGCAGAGAGGAGCTCCCTCTCTCCCTTTTAGTTGTTCGGTTTTTTTTATTAGCATACCATCATTATCATCTTATATCCTTTTTCTCTAGTTCTCACTAGATCTCACCCACATATTATTGTTTAGCATTATGCATCCATGTCTTTCAAAACCTTGTTCCTTTTAGGGGTTTAAAACCAAAACACACAAGGTAATCAAGACTAAGAACCCCCTTCATCGGCCGGCCGGTAGAAGGTGGAAGAAAGGATTCACAATTTCTCCCGCTCAACACAAGGTACACGCGATCATCCTTTTTCTTATTTGAGGTAACCCCTCTGGCGATCATATTCCCCTTTAGCATCCCACGCATGCTCTTCCTTTCGCCATTATTTTTTAAGCTTTAGAAATTGAGTTTGGTTTCATTTCTTAAGTGGATTTTCTTAGAATCTACAAATTGGCGATCACGGTGGGACTTCTTTTGTTTTTAATTTGATTACCCCTCCATTGTGCTCCACGTAGCACCCTCCTATTGACACCCTAGCGTGTCCCTCCTTTGGTACCCTCGGTACCCCTCCATTGTGCTCCACGTAGCACCCTCCTATTGACACCCCCGCGTGTCCCTCCTTTGGTACCCTCGGTACCCCTCCATTGTGCTCCACGTAGCACCCTCCTATTGACACCCTCGCGTGTCCCTCCTTTGGTACCCTCGGTACCCCTCCATTGTGCTCCACGTAGCACTCTCCCATTGACACCCTTGCGTGTCCCTCCTTTAGTAGCCTCGCGTACCCCTCCCTTGTGCTCCACGTAGCACCTTTCCTATTGTGCACCACGTGCACACCTCCCACTGTTTAGGCCATTTTGGAGCCCCCATATCATCTGTCATATCATCTGTTTAATGAGAAATCTATTTTCTGTTGACTATCAGGGTTTCGATTTATTGAGCTGAAATAACGCCCTCGTTGCTGTCGTTATTTTATAATTCACGCCTCTGTCAGAGGCGTCATTTATTCATTCGACGCCTTACCGCAAGGCGCCATTTGCATTATTACTGTTCCTGTCCCCGCTCCCCGATCGATGTTCATTGGTTTTGACGCCCTAACTACCGGGCGTCATTTTATATTTGGACGCCTTACAGAAAGGCGTCATTTGCGTTATTACTGTTCCTGGTTACCCGATGTGATTCACGCTCTTTACAGAGGCCTTTCTTCATCATTTAACGCCTCACCCCAAGGCGTCATTTGCTATCTCACTGCCCGCAGTGACTAGCGCCTGCATCCCATGCGTTATTTATTTATTTGGCGACCCCATCTGAGTCGTCATTTTGTTCTGTGCCCACAGAACTGCTGTTCTTGTCTGTTTATTTGGCTGATATTATCTGATCATCATATCTGTTGATTGATATCACCTGTTTGCATTCATCTTGGCATACGGTTTGGGAGACCTCCTCTCCCCACACTTGTTAGGAGTTTTCACCCCTCTTGGTGAAGGAAGGACCCTCCATTGAGCATTCTGTCTCTTTGGACCGTAAATTCCTAAGCCAAGCCTCCGTAAGTCCTCGCACCCGTGGATTCCCTCACGGACGCTAGGCAGTTTGTACCATTGAAGTACCCGGAGTATAGTTGACCCATTCGTTGGAAAGGAGAGAAAATATAGATACCCAAAGATTATACCCAAATTTTCAACCAGGATCCACCTTCGAAAGAAAGTACCTAATATTGAATCCACCCTAATTTCCAAGAAAAATCTTAAAATCTTGCGCTCATTACAACTTGTGTGTTTCTTTTGAAAAGGTTATATCTTATTGGGTTATATCTTATTGTGAGCATGAAATTGCGTTCAGGTAAAATCATCAACATGGCCAACTACGGGTACACATATGATGACTATGAGGAGGGTCATTTTGACTCGTTTAATGAGAACCCGTCTCAAAATCCTCTTTACTGTGATGGGAACTATGTTCCCTCTCCTACGCATGTCCACATGATGGACTCTACTCTTCCGGAGGTTGACCCTCCTTCCCAGGCTCAGTCTGCCACTTTGAACACCTCTAGGGATACTCCCTCCTCCCTCAATTTTAATGATGTTCTCAAGGTCCTTTCCCAGCTGGATGATTCCCAGCGCTATGCGGTTCAAGCCGCTTTGAAGGGAAAGTCTGTCCCCTCATCCTCCAATCCTCCCCAGGCCATGGCTGGTCATTCTACCAATTTTCCTAACGACCAGGCGGTCGCATCCAGGGTGCCCTCGCGCCCCCCTACTCCGATCATGACTATGCCGGCGCAATCGGTAAGTCATTCTGTTGCTAGGCCTCAGCAACCTTCTGCTCCCCAAATCTTGAGGAGGCCTACGCCACCTATGCCAAATCCATATTCTTTCTGACCGGCCCCAGTTGAATCTGATGATCATACTTTGCTTTTCCAAAGGCTGGCCAGTATGGAGGAGCAGCTTAGAAAAGTCACCACATCAAATGCCACTCCCGAAATTATGCTTCCTCCATTGCCGGTTTTCCACCTTCCATCGTCCGAGATGCCCAACTTTCGACGGTATAATGGCAGGGGTAACCCGCACATCCATTTAAAGGATTTCTTGTATGAAGCATCCTTCTGGCAGGGCAACAAAACTTCACTGGCTTATCTTTTTAGGCGGTCTTTGGATGGTTCGGCGCTTGAATGGTTTTATTCCTTGGAGCCGGCTGATGCTGGCAATTTTGATGCAGTTCAAAGAAAGTTCCTGCAGAAGTATAAGGACCGTGTGGGTCCCTCCTTGTCGGTTACTGATCTGGTTGCTGAGAAGATGAAGCCCGAGGAGGACTTCGTCATATTTGCTGATAGGTGGAGGGCCATGGCCGAGAAATTGAAAGACACATTGTCAGAAACGGAACAAGTCAAAATGATTATTTCAAATTCTACTCCACAATTCCGTCATATCCTGGCCATGAATAAACTAAGCACTATGGAAGAGCTCTATGAAAGCGCTAGATATATTCAGACGCAAATGAAAGATTCGCCAATCATGGGCATGTTTGAGCCTAGGCCGAAGGTGATAAAGAGGAATGTTAATATTGGCAATACTGGGGCAACCACTGAAGGCACCGTTACCAACGAGCAGGTGAGCGCGTTTGGCAATTCCACACCCTTCCGCCACCCTTCAAACCTAGGGCCGTCACCACAACAAGTCCACCAGCCAAATAACAACCCTCCTCAGACCTTACGGCCTCCTCCACCTCCTCAACAACAACCCCACATTGCTCCACCAAATCAAACCCCACAATATCACCAAGTGCCCCCACCGGCCAATTATACACCACAACAATTTCAACAAAGAAGGCCTTTGGGTCCCCGAAGGGCACAGTACTCCCCTCTTCCCGAAAGCTTATTGGATATCTTTAATGCCCTCATGGCCGCTAACCTGCTCACATTGCCAAAGGAAAGAGCAATATGGCCCCAACATGTGGATACATCCCGGTATTGCGTCTTTCACCGACAACCGGGACACAATATCGATCATTGCTTTCACTTCAAAGATTACATACATGACATGAATGATCAAGGTGATATTGATTGGGATGAAATGAGGAAGGTCATTGCTTCTCTAAAAGTCCGAAGGCCTCCTCGGCAGCCAGCAGCTCAACAGCATCAGCAACAAGGACAACCACAAGCTCCACAACAACAACAGGTTCTTGCTCCCCAACCCAATATGGGGATTGTTAATAATCCACTACCAGAGCATCCGGTCCCAAATCAGCAAGTGAATATTGTCACCTCGATCCATGAAGTGGAGAGAGGACAAATTTGGCACAATGAAAATGCCTCTGTCGGGGCTATTAATCAGAATTCTAATCCACCACCCTCATTGATAAGAAGGCACCAGCCTATCCCTCCTTCCCAACCACAATGTCCCCTTATACGCTCCCTCACTCCTGGGCCATCCAATGCCAATATCGTCCCTTCACGTCCCCTTCTTTTGCGCCAACCCACAAATTCTCCATCACCCCAAAACCCTCCACCAAACAGACCTCCTCTTATTCGTACCTCGCCGGCAGCTGTCGCCCCTCCCATTCCACCTCCATCTACCGCCACCATGATTCCAAGGCCCCTTCTTGTTACATAATCACCATCACCTCATTCCAATAATCCACGGCCGGCGAGGCCCCTTATAAGAACCCTTCCTCCTACCAACCCTGCGCCTACACCCAACACCACTCCCTCTACTTCCTCCACCCCTTTACCCACACCGGTCCCGACAGAGGCGCAAAGAACGATGGTGCTCCGTAGCAGATGGATGTTTCAACGAGTGTTTCCCCAGCGGGAGCAGGAGCCACCACAGGAACAAGGAGAGCAAGAACAAGAATCTACACAGGGCACGGAGTATGATTTATTGAAGCATCTGGACAGAACATCGGCCCGTATTTCTATTCTGGAACTGATTAAAAGATCTGCCACACATCAGCAAGCTTTGAAACAATACCTGCAAAAAGTAATGGTGAATGAAGATATTCCGGCCGAACAGGTTACTACTGTCTTAAACCCAGTTAGCAATAAGCCGGCTATTACTTTTTATGAACATGAGTTGGCTCCGCAGCCGGCCAGGAAATATGCACTGTGCATCACCATTGATATCAACAAAATAGCCATGAAGTAATGTTTGGTTGATACTGGGGCATCCATTAATGTTTTGCCACCAAGCACTTTAAAGATGTGCGGCATTCCGGAGAGTCAGATTCGGCCGTCCACTATAACAGTCACAGCTTATGATAACACAAGAAAGCCACCACTAGGAATGATTACTCTGAAAGTCGGTTTGGGTCCAGTCTTAGTCACGGCAGATTTCCATATTTTGGATATGGACCCGACATTTAATGGCATTTTGGGCCGCCCTTACATTCAGGAACTGGATGTCGTGCCTTCCACGAATCATCAATGCATCAAATTTCCACACAAAGGACATATCATTAAAGTGACCAGTATGCCCATTTTGCCGACCGAAGATATACACTCTGCAACATCAGTGCCTTCCATGTGTGATGGGAATCGACGCCGAGCATTAACTTTTATTTTTACATTTGAGTCCTTTTATTTACTTTTATATCCTTGGGAAAGTATATGTACAATTGTAAGGCTTTGTAAGCCAATGTGTCATTCCCTAGGATTGTGTGGGTTTTTGTGCAAATGTGTAGTAGGTCCAGTTAGGGGGCCCCCTCCCCTTCCCCATTGGTCCACCTCATCCATGTGGGGCTGGTCAACCATCCTAGGTGGCCATCTAGAAGGTTTGAATGCTAATTGACCACATGGGAGACAAAGGGGTTAAAATTTCAAAGGTTGGCCACCTACCTTACCTACCTAGTCAAAGGAGTGCTCCATTCATATGTAATTTATTTATTTTGAGTTTTGACCACATGGGGGATGAAAATGACATATTTCTCACGAAATTATCAGCCCCCCACCCCTTGCTATTTTCTATATAAGCCTATGTATAGTGTCATTAGAGATTAATGAAGAAATGAAGAGAAAATTGTTGAAAAATCAAGAGTGTTCTTGAGCCCCTCCTCTCTCCCCCTGGTTTCCTCTCCTCAAACCCCCAGATCTAGAGTGTATCCCTCTTCTATCATCCGCTCTCAACCTCCGGTGATCATCTGTGCCGCCGCCGCCGCCGTTCGTGCCTCCTTCGAGCCGCCACGGGATCGTCTTCGGTTTTCTGTCCTACTGGATAGAGATGCAGTTCGTGAATTCTTAAAGCCAGCCACGAGCTCAGATCGATTTGAAATTTTGAGGGTTGGTTCTTATCTTCTATCCAATTCTCCACAAAAAAATCCAGGTTCAAAAGCCACCGTTTCATATTTTTACCATTTCGTTCAACCCTCTATCTCAGATCTGTTCTATCACTGTCTACAGTGACAGTAGCCATGAGTTCTCCACCTTCGACCACCCTTTTGATTTATGTTAGACCTTCCAATTTAACTGGGTGTTCTGTCCATCGTCCCCTACCACCATAATGTTTTGTAAATTTTTATCATCCTTCTACCTATTTTTAATAATTCATGTTCTACCGGAGCTACAGTACTTTCAGTCAGATCCCAGATCCGACCTTCGTCCCGTAAACAAATCACACAAAATCATAGACACATCCAAACGTGTCCAAACCAATTTTTCTGTATTCCCAACTCTATTTCCAACAACTTCTCTGAAGAACACAACCCAAGATTCGGACGTCTACCTCGTGGTCAAAGGCAATCCATAGTCAAGTTCTCTGCAGGTCTGAGTCTTCGGTTACTATACAACAGGAGATTGAAAATTCCATAAGTCAAGATCCGAGCAGATCCAGGCCAGATCTTTGGGCCTAGGTTGAAGAGCTTCGCTAGCTTTCCAACGGCGCCAGTCTCGTGTCGATCCGACATCGGGGCTGATCGCAGCGCCCAGTCTCGCCGGAGCGCGCGCCGAAATATAGAACCGGTAGATTTTAGATCGGGTTTTCCGATCGGTGCCGAACGGAGCCGCCGGGCCTCAGGCCGGCGAACCAGCGTGCCGCCATCCCAAGGAGTGACCCTCCGGGCATCCACCACTATAGCGGTGCCACCGGGTCCCACACGGCCCCTCCGGACAGCACGTGGGCCCCACCGTCACGTGTTCGGGTGTTGCCGAATCAACGTGAGAAGCCGCCCGTCATCCCGAATTCGGTCCTCCCGGACCCCATTGTGTAGCCCTTTACCTCCCTGCGTGGAGTGGGCAGCGAGTTGCATTTCTGTAATATCCGTGTATAATTGTTCCGGGAGTACGACTTCGGCCGGGTCCGTCTTCCCCACGCCGAGCGCGTGGAGGTATCGTCTTCGCTCCTACACTTGGCATTTCGCTTATTTCATATATGCTTGTTTATGCCGCTGCTAGAGAGCATGTGTAGGGATATCTAGCTCGATATATTTTCATATCACCGCTGCTGCGAGAGAGAGTGAAGCCGTCCCGTGACCCGATCCGGGCACGAAAGTGCGAGCCGACCACCCTAGCTCTTGCCGGTTTCTCAACCGCACACGTCCGACGCTTCTCTCGTTGAGGGACGATCGCGAGCTTGTCGTGTCCGTGCCTCGTCCCGCATCAATTTGGTATCAGAGCGAGTTTGAGTCTATGGTGTCAAAAAAAAAGAGAGTGTCATTTACGTCTAGTCATTAGTCATTGTCTACGTCATGTTTAGGGTCATTATTGTTTTAAAACAAAAAAAGTGTCTTTTGGGTCGCATTTGCATACCATTAGTCGGTATATACAAAGGTGTTGTCCGAACGTTAGGCTACGCCTATCGGGAAGGTCGCACACTTGTGCGAGTGATCTTCAGATCGGTTATCTCCGCCACGTACCGAGTCTTGGTTTACGTCTAGGGTCCTTAGTGTGCATGCATTCCAACCTTGCATAGTCGGTCTAGTGTCTTGTCACCGTGTGTATGCATGTCCATGTCCACTACCCATGGCCGATCCCCAAGACCATACGTCCGAGTGGTCAACTTTTGTGGCCAAAATGAATGTCATCATGGACCGAGCCTTTGGTTTTGCCCCTCTCATTATGAAAGCCGCTCTACCCAATGGGTCCACAACGGAACTCCATTTCACCGATAGGGAGTCGGATAATTGGGTTTCTCTTGACATCGTGGAGTCTCTCTCCAAGACAGGCGAGATTGTCCGCGATGGTGATTTTGCTTGTGTTGAGTTCTATAAGAGGATCGGCTCTGTTCTCTACACCGATGGCGCATGGTGTAGGATCGGCACACTTGCTGGTTCATGCATCATTTTAGGGCAAAAGTGGTTAGGAGAGAGAAGGGCCAATCTTGACTGGGACAAGAGGACTTGCACCTTATGCCCACCATACCTACCCGGTAAGATCACCCTTAGGGACCCCGTATGTCCAGCCACCCAGCCCCAGCGGCCCACTCCACCTTCGGATTCGCGCTTGGAGCCACCTCATCCCGAGCCACCCGTATTTCTAACGGGTACATTATACATACCCGAGCCGCTTCTTAGTTGGCTCAAGGATGACTTGGTCCCACTCCCTTACCCGTCTATGGACCCTACCCTACCTTTGGTGTCCATCAACTCCTACCACACAACTTTTCGGTCTAGTCACCATGTTGATACTTTGGATGACCTTATTATGGGATTAGATTCACAATGGGAGTTGATGCATCTTTTGGCCCGAGGCTTTGACCAACCCGCTAGTCTTAGCTTCACCCATCCGGCCTTAGGATCCATTACCTCCGTGTGCACCGTGGGGTGTGTCACCACGGAGATTCTTCTACTCCTCCCGATGCCGGCCGAGTCCGACTTCATTTCCTTTTGCCCGAGGGAGGAAGTTTATTTTCTTCACATGACCATTGTCCCGTTCACTATGACGGATGAAGGTGAGCATTCACACCTTCAAGAATTTCACGATTGGGACCGTGTCATGGAGGAACCCATCTCCCGGGGTCATACCTTCTTTGACCCTTTTGACCCCTCCACTAGTGAAGCTCCCGAGCTATCACATTCCCTCCACCTCTTCCAAGGAGTTCACTATTCCACCCATACCCCTCGGTCTAGTCGGCAAGCCGTCTCTACATCTAGGGATGATGACGAAGGTAGTTTTGGATCTCCTAGCCCCTCTTCACCCAAATCCCATCGGTCACCAATGCATGAGTGGTACATCTTAGGGTGTCTAGGAGTCCTCCCTTCCATCAACCATCGTGTACATCTAGTATATGCATGGCACATATTCGGGTTTCCTGGTCCGCCGTCACCCATGTACGGGTCGGACTAACATTGTGCTTTTTCTTTGTGTGGTTTGTTTTGAGTGATTTGTTTGCATGGTTTGTGTGTCGTTTGTTTGTCTGCATGCATCTTGTGCAAGCTCGTTGTCGTTCTCTTATGAGTAAGACGCGAGTGGACTCACTCGATGAGTATGGGATCGGTTCCACATCTATACCTGGATCAGTCACCTACAGGGACTCAGCGGTGATTCCTAGTGAGTCTTCGAGCTGCTTCCTTCCCTTTGAGAGTGCCCCACCCGGAGTGTCCACCTCTAGCCCATGGCAGCTTGCGCATATCGAGTATATATGGAATGAGCAGGTGACGGTCACTTGGAGTAGAGCATACCCACGCTACTTGACACGGTGACGGATCCGCCGGAGTACTCGAGCATCCATACCCCTACTCGACGGGGTCGAGTTCCTCCCACCTGGGGAGAGTTGATGGGAATCGATGGCGAGCATTAACTTTTATTTTTACATTTGAGTCCTTTTATTTACTTTTATATCCTTGGAAAAGTATATGTACAATTGTAAGGCTTTGTAAGCCAATGTGTCATTCCCTAGGATTATGTGGGTTTTTGTGCAAATGTGTAGTAGGTCCAGTTAGGGGGCCCCCTCCCCTTCCCCATTGGTCCACCTCATCCATGTGGGGCTGGTCAACCATCCTAGGTGGCCATCTAGAAGGTTTGAATGCTAATTGACCACATGGGAGACAAAGGGGTTAAAATTTCAAAGGTTGGCCACCTACCTTACCTACCTAGTCAAAGGAGTGCTCCATTCATATGTAATTTATTTATTTTAAGTTTTGACCACATGGGGGATGAAAATGACATATTTCCCACGAAATTATCAGCCCCCCACCCTTTGTTATTTTCTATATAAGCCTATGTATAGTGTCATTAGAGATTAATGAAGAAATGAAGAGAAAATTGTTGGAAAATCAAGAGTGTTCTTGAGCCCCTCCTCTCTCCCCCTGGTTTCCTCTCCTCAAACCCCCAGATCTAGAGTGTATCCCTCTTCTATCATCCCCTCTCAACCTCCGGTGATCATCTGTGCCGCCGCCGCCGCCGTTCGTGCCGCCTTCGAGCCGCCACGGGATCGTCTTCGGTTTTCTGTCCTGCTGGATAGAGATACAGTTCGTGAATTCTTGAAGCCAGCCACAAGCTTAGATCGATTTGAAATTTTTAGGGTTGGTTCTTATCTTCTATCCCATTCTCCACAAAATAATCCAGGTTCAAAAGCCACTGTTTCATATTTTTACTATTTCGTTCAACCCTCTATCTCAGATCTGTTCTGTCACTGTCTACAGTGACAGTAGCCCTGAGTTCTCCACCTTCGACCACCCTTTTGATTTATGTTAGACCTCTCAATTTAACTGGGTGTTCTGTCCGTCGTCCCTTACCACCACAATTTTTCTTAAATTTTTATCATCCTTCTACCTATTTTTAATAATTCATGTTATACCGGAGCTACAGTACTTTCAGTCAGATCCCAGATCCGACCTTCGTCCCGTAAAAAAATCACAGAAAATCATAGACACATTCAAACGTGTCCAAACAAATTTTTATGTATTCCCAACTCCATTTCCAACAACTTCTCTGAAGAACACAACCCAAGATTCGGACGTCTACCTCATGGTCAAAGGTAATCCATAGTCAAGTTCTCTGCAAGTCTGAGTCTTCGGTTACTGTATAACAGGAGATTGAAAATTCCATAAGTCAAGATCCGTGCAGATCCAGGCCAGATCTTTGGGCCTAGGTTGAAGTGCTTCAAGCTAGCTTTCCAACGGCGCCAGTCTCGTGTCAATCCGACATCGGGGCTGATCGCAGCGCCCATTCTCGCCGGAGCGCGCGCCGAAATACAGAACCGGCAAATTTCCGATCGGGTTTTCCGACCGGTGCCGAACGGAGCCGCCGGGCCTCCGGCCGACGAACCAGCGTGCCGCCATCCCAAGGAACGACCCTCCGGGCATCCACCACTACAGCGGTGCCACCGGGTCCCACACGGCCCCTCTGGACAGCACGTGGGCCCCACCGTCACGTGTTCGGGTGTTGCCGAATCAACGCGAGAAGCCGCCCGTCAACCCGAATTCGGTCCTCCCGGACCCCATTGTGTAGCCCTTTACCTCCCTGCGTGGAGTGGGCAGCGAGTTGCATTTCTGTAATATCTGTGTATAATTGTTCCGGGAGTACGACTTCGGCCGGGTCCGTCTTCCCCACGCCGAGCGCGTGGAGGTATCATCTTCGCTCCTACACTTGGCATTTCGCTTATTTCATATATGCTTGTTTATGCCGCTGCTAGAGAGCATGTGTAGGGATATCTAGCTCGATATATTTTCATATCACCGCTGCTGCGAGAGAGAGTGAAGCCGTCCCGTGACCCGATCCGGACACGAAAGTGCGAGCCGACCACCCTAGCTCTTGCCGGTTTCTCAACCGCGCACGTCCGACGCTTCCCTCGTTAAGGGACGATCGCGAGCTTGTCGTGTCTGTGCCTCGTCCCGCATCAATGTGGCCTTCCAATATGCCTTTGCTCTCAGTGTTGGATGTTGCCGATCTGCGGCAAGACCCGATGAGGTCATCATCTCCTTCAACCCCTTCCACCACACAGCTATCCAAGGGCAAGAAAAAGAAAGGTTTGGTGAACACGCCCGGATGGAACATTTTAATGAAGATGGGGTATCGAACTGGTAAAGGCTTGGGCGCCAATCTCCAAGGGAGAGTTAAGCCTGTCAAGCCTCAAAAGATGATTCTCCGAGGTGGCCTCGGATATAAAGCACCAGGCAAAGAGGAAAAAGAACCGTGGGCCGTTATGACTTCCACTCTCAAGACTGACCGGCAACCTCTTACATGGACCCTTCAAACACATTTTGTAACAGGAGGTATTCAGAATGATGATGAGCATACTACAGTAATCACTTCTATGCTAGATTGTCAGGATGTGCATGCACGGCAATTTGCTCGCCATATAGCGCCACTAGCCACATATAAAGCTTTGGAGTCATTAAGGCCAGATAAGCGAAGGAAAATGGATGATCCTGAATGTGACTGGTATAGGTGGTTTGACATGAATGATATCTCTATTGCTCTGAGCCGCTTGTTCATGCCGACTGATCCAGAATGGCCACCACTAATCCATGAGTTGATTGAGAAGCCAGCAGTGATTACAGACAAGAGGCAGCTTCTGAGCAACTATACAGATACTGGGGAGCCTGATGTGCCGTTTGAGGAAGGCTTCAATACAGACAGGCTGTGGGCCGGCATTTTCTTTACCAAATCCATTCATCCAACGGCTGTTGTTCGTTTAATTGATCAGGTGTTTTCCTCAGATATCCCTAGACCGCCCGTGGCCTTGATAAAATTTTCTCCAAATTCGATTCAAGTTTCTCTTCCGATCCCTCCCTTGCTCCTCGAGCAATTTTCCAAACTCTCCATTACACCCCCACATGGGTTATCATCCATTCTGTTCTCTGACGATCTGTCGATTTCAACACTCCCCCCCATTTTACCCTCTCATTGCTTTCTCCTTGAAAATGAAAAAAAAAACGCCAAAATTCAAACTTCCCAATCCATCTCCATTGAGGAGACTTCCTATCTTCTTCCTGAGAGTGTCCCAATTCCGGGGCCGCTCTTCCTAGATTCATTAAGTGACCTCCCCTATCCCTCCGGTGAGGGGACTTCGTCTGTATCCCCTTCTGTACCCACTTTTTCCTCTCCTCCTTCATCTTTATTGAGTTCTAGTGATCAGGCTAGTTGTGCTTTCTCTTCTAGTGTTCAAAATCACGGGGTAGCTTCACATAAGAGATCCAAGGGTAAGCAGATTCCCCGTAGATTCTTATTGGAGTTAGCTAGAAGATGCCGAGCTTGCCTATCCATCCCAGAATTTTTGGAAAATCCGATCATCCTGCCAGAGATAGAATATGAGGATATTTATGCTTCTAATGAGGGTTTTGGTGTCTATGAGATTATGAATGATGAAGACCCTATTGAAGAGGGGGATGAAGGATATGAAGAATATGAGGACGAGGCCGATGCCTTTGCTAGTGGCATGAGGAGATTCGATGAACCATCAGCCTCAGTAGAAGAACCTACCAAAGAAATAAATGTGGGTACGGAAGAAGACCCTAGGATTGTCCTCATTTCAAAGAACTTGCCGCCATCCGAAGAGGAGGCGCTCATTTTGGTTCTTCAAGAATACAAGGACACGTTTGCATGGAGTTACGAAGATATGCCTGGACTAGACCCTGCGCTCGTTGAACATCGACTTACACTTAAGCCAGGGTCTGTCCCGGTCAAGCAACGGTTGAGACGTTTCCACCCTAATATGGCTTTAAAGATGAAAGAAGATGTCGACAAGCTTCATAAGGCTAGATTTGTTAGAGTTTTCCTCTATCCCAATTGGGTGGCTAACATCATCCCAGTCATGAAGAAGGATGGAAAGGTCAGGATTTGTATAGACTTTCGGGACCTCAACCGCGCGTGTCCTAAAGATGACTTCCCCCTCCCTCATATTGATGTTTTGATTGACAACACGGCAGGATATGAGACTCTCTCCTTTATGGATGGCTTTTCAGGTTATAATCAGATTCGCCTGGCTGAGGAAGACCAAGAGAAAACATCGTTTACTACACCATGGGGAACTTATTGCTATGTGGTCATGCCATTTGGACTTAAGAATGCTGGAGCCACCTATCAAAGGGCTATGATGGCAATTTTTCATGATATGATCCACATTTATATAGAGGTGTATGTGGATGACCTGGTAGTAAAATCTAGAACAAGGATTGAGCATCCCGGGGTTCTAACAAAAGTCTTGCAAAGAGCACGAGAGTATCATTTGAAAATGAATCCTAAGAAGTGCATATTTGGTGTTTCATCAGGAAAGTTGCTTGGATTTATTATAAGTAAGAGGGGTATTGAGATTGATCCCAATAAGGCGAAGGCCATAAGAGAAATGCCTCCTCCCAGGAATTTGAAAGAAGTTCGAGGATTGATCGGGAGGTTGCAATTTATTCGCCGATTTATTTCTCAGCATTCACAAAGATGTAGGCCGTTCTACGAGCTTACCAAGCCGAGAGTCAAGTTTATTTGGGATGACAAGTGTCAGGCGGCTTTTGACGGATTGAAGGATTATCTGTCAAATCCTCCTGTCCTGAGGCCGCCAGTTCCAGGCAAACCGCTTGTTCTTTATATTTCCGTCCTGGATGACTCTGTAGGCGCTGTCCTAGCCCAAGTTGATGAAGAAGGAAAAGAGAGGGCAGCCTACTACTTGTCGAAACTTCTCAACCCCTGTGAGCAGAAGTACTCAGCCATAGAGAAGACTTGTGCTGCTTTAGTCTGGGTAGTTCAGAAACTTAAGCATTATTTTCTAGCTCACGAGGTTCATCTCATTGCTCGTATGAATCCAATCAAATTCCTTCTTGAAAAATCTGTTCTCACTGACCGATTGGCGCGATGGCAAAGCTTCCTTTCTCAGTTCGACATCATCTACATTCAGCAAAAAGTAATTAAAGGCTACGCCATAGCAGAACATCTTGCTCACCATCCCCTCCCCAGATTTGACCCTGTTCGCTCAGAGTTTCCAGATGAGGAACTAATGTCGTCAATCAGTCCGATTCGATGTGGACGTTACATTTTGATGGAGCTTTGAATTCAAAAGGGAAAGGGATTGGTATTGTTCTTCTATCACCTGAGGGTATCACCATTCGCTCGCCTCTCAGCTTGCATTTCCAGTTACAAACAATATAGCTGAGTACGAGGCTCTTTTGGCCGGACTGGAGGCCGCTCATCAACTCGGTGTTACCCAATTACGAATTGTAGGTGATAGTCAGCTTATTCTTCACCAAGTGCTATCCAAATGTCGCACGCTCAATACTAAGCTCAAGCCCTATCAGGAACTGACCTCTGCTTATACCAAGCTTTTCACTAAATTAATCTGTGTTCACGTTCCTCGTGATCATAACATTCTAGCGGATGTTCTTGCTTCTCTCGCATCTTCCTTGGTTCTCCTTCCCGAAAGGGATTCCCACTCCATCACTATTCGTAAGCGGCTCACTCCCGCTATTCAAGATCCCGCTTTCCTTAGGGTTAAGGAGGAGGTGCTTATGAAAGTTGAGCAAGGCAGGATCATTGAGAATAAGGAGGTTATGCTATTGGACTTAGAGGAGGAATTGGATGATGAAGAAAAGCCATGGTATTATGAAATTGCTAAGTATTGCCAGGACCAATCATATCTTGAAGAAGCCACAGCGGAAGAAAAGAAAGCCATTAGAAGGGTTGCCCAGCGATACACTCTAATTGGAGGAGTGCTCTACAGAAGAGGTCTCACTGGAGTTTTGCTAAGATGCTTAGATGATGATGAATCTTGGAAGGTTGTGGAAGAGGCCCATTCAGGAGTGTGTGGTGGTCATGTCAATAGCCAGATGCTTGTTAAGAAGATCCTTAGGCTACGCTTCTATTGGCCCACTCTAGAAGAGGATTGCTCTATCTATGTCCGAAGGTGTGTTAAGTACCAACTGCACGCCGACAAAATTCATTCTCCTGCTTCTTCACTCCATCCTATGTCCTCCCCATGGCCTTTCTCCATGTGGGCTTTCGATATCATTGGACCCCTGGGTGATCCAACCCTCCTCACGAAGCCAAAGTCATTCATACTGACGGCGACGGAATACTTCACCAAGTGGGCGAAAGCGGAAGCTTACGTGGAGATAAAAGCGTCAACCGTATGCAAATTCATAATGAAGGATATCATCGCAAGGTTCCGCATCCCAAGTACCATCATCACCGACAATGGACCGCAATTCATCTCTTAGGAACTTCAGGACCTCTGCAACAGGTCTAACATTGCATTGCATCATTCATCTCCTTATTATCCGTAGGGCAATGGCCAAGCAGAGGCAACTAATAAAACCTTGATCAAGATTATCAAGAAAACGTGTGAGGCTAACAAATTTGCGGATTGGCCAGAAAAATTGGTTGAAGCTCTTTGGGCCTATCGTACTTCCATTCATACCCCTACTAGGCAAACCCCTTTCGCCCTCACTTATGGAATGGAGGCGGTAGTTCCTTATGAAATTTTTATTCCTTCTTTACAAGTACAATTGGACAAGGAGCTCTCTATTGATGAGCGTCGTGAGTCTCTCCTTGCTCAGTTGGAACTCCTAGACGAGAAGCGCCTGGCCACCGCCGAACATGCACGCATTTATCAAAACCGGCTTTCACGTTTTTATCAAAAGAAAGTAATTGAGAGAAAATTCAAAATTGGTGAGATGGTAATTAAAAGAATCTTCGTAAAACCAGGTGGACCTCGTTCAAAAGTCCAACCTAACTGGGAAGGGCCTTTCGTCATAAAAGATGTTTTTCCTGGCAATGCTTACAAATTAATTAATGCTGAAGGTGAAGAGCTTGCGCACCCTTGGAATGGTCTTTACTTGAAGAAATACTACCCCTAAAAACAACAAAAAAAAATAAAGAAAAAGAAGAAAAACAAAACAAAAACCAAAAATAGTCAAAAAAATATAAAACAAAAAAAATCAAGAAAATTTTACAGATTAGCGCAATACATGGGACGCGAACCTGAAAAATCAAAATATGTAATTCATTTTTCAGTCTTAATGGTTTAACTCTAAGGTCAACTCACACACACTACACGCTTTACTCCTAAACTTGAGCGGCCCAGAATTCGAAGAAAGTCAGACCCAAACGAAGAGTGTACAAACCTTACCTATTCTCTCCTCTTCGGCTCGAGAGAGGGAGTTCGAGTCAGGGAATATTAACTGAACCTGCCCGCCGCCCAAGTAGGTGGAAGTCAAGGCCCAAAAGGGAGCAAAATGCTTAAAAGCCCAAGTACAATTAGGTTTTTATTTATTGAAAAAAAAAGAAAAGAAAAGAAAAGAGAAATTCGCAAAAAGCATGTCAAGAGGGTAAAGTCCCCGCAGGGAAAACCATGATCGTAAGCGTGCATGAATAAGGGCAAAAAGAGCAACAAAATCTCCCTAAGCCAAAGACCGAATCCCCACGGGCATTAAGGCAGGGGAAGAAGGTTTTTCTTGATCTCAGCAACCTCCCGTGAGCTTCCTTTACTTATTCTTCCCTTTCCCCCTCTATGGTAGGTTATAAGTTCGAAACACGGCAAAAGACCGACTAAGAAGGATGGGCCATGAGAGAATATGAGTAAAGGCAAGCATTTAATCACGTTGACCTTTTGTTAAGTCTTTTAAGAAAGATTAATGAATTTAAGATGGTGATTGAATATGGGTTAAGGCCTTTACGTTGTGGGCAATCTCAAAAAAAAAAATTTCCTTAAATAACGCCCTCTTAGCAGACGTCATTTCCATAAATCACGACTCCTCCTGGGTCATTTTTGTTTTTTTTTAAATAAAAATAAAAAAATGTTTTTCTAAATAAGACGCCCTTTCTATAGTCGTCCATTTATAAATACACGCCCTTCTTCGTGGCGTCATTTCATAAATAACGCCTTCTTCCATGTCGTCATTTTTTAAAATCAAAATAAAAAAAATGATTTTCTGAATACAACGCCTCCCGTGGCGGGCGGCGTCAATTTAATGCCATTCTCTAGGGCGTCATTTTCAAAACATTTTTCAAAATATATATATATGAAATGATAAAAATCCTGCTCATGTGTTTGATTGCATATTTGTGTGCCCATCTTTATTTTTTTTGGCATATATTTGCTTGCGTGTTGCATTCCCTTGGGTATTTTTCCATGATTTGCCTTCATTGATTAAAGGCTTGGCCCCTTGACCCGTTATCAAGGTCAAAGTGAAGACACCCCTTGCTTATTGAGCAAGGGGCCAAGTCGAACAGATGGATTAACCTGTTTGTTTAAGTGTGAACTACAGCTACAGGCGCAGGGCAAAAGTAAAAGGCGAGAAAGAAAACACAAGTACACAACTACACAAGTGCTCAGGTAACAAAAATTTTAATATCATATATATACATCATAAATATCTGAGTACAGGTGTGAGGGTGGAGGAGTACAAGTACAGTCTCTCAGCTCTCGCCTCCACCCTCCTCTCTCCTACTCTCGGCCTCACTCTCGTCCTCCCGACGAGGCACTGGTAGAGGGGGCATGGACCCCCGAGAAGTAGCTGGAGCTCGAGCCGGCTCCTCTGCCTCGCTCCTCTGCCGGAGAGAGGAACCCGCCACGAAAGTAGAGCTGGCAAAGCTGTACCCTACAGCTCACGCCCGCTCCCGGCCTTGCTGAAGCCGCTCCTCGGTCGCTCGCAGCCGCTCCTGCGCAACGACTAGCTGGGCCCTCAAAGCTGTAAGCTCCCGCTCGCAAGCTGACCGCTCCTCTCGATCCCGGGCACGCTCCGCCTGGTACTGCTCGTGGTCCCGGGCACGCTCTGCCTGGTACTGCTCGCGGTCTCGGACATGCTCTACCTGGTACTGCTCGCGGTCCCGGACATGCTCTTCCTGGTGCTCCTCGCGCTCCTGAGCATGCTCTCTCCGCTCCATCTCGAGGGTGACTCGTAGCTCCGCCACGTCCTGAGGCAGCTCCTCGCGCTGCCTCAAGGCTCGCTCCAGCTCCGTGACCCGCTGCTCGCGGATCGCTAACTCTGCCCCAGCCAGGGCAGCCCGGGTATGTGCCGCCTGTAACTGTGAAGACTGCAAACATTCAAACAAATCACAAGTTCCACATTTAATGTAATAATTCAATAATAAGCAACATACAATTAAAAACTCACCTGCGTGGCCATCACCCGCTGTCCCTCTTCGACGCAAGTAAGAGCGGCCCGGAGCTCCTCAGTCTGTAAGAAACGATTTTCATGAGTATATCACATGAATAATTTAATGTAAGGTTGAGTTTGAGTTTAAGGCATACCCGTGTGGCGAGGTCGCGCTCTGTCGCCTCGGCCCGTGCAATTTCCCCTGCTAACTGCTCCGCTAGTGCAGTCGTCTCTGCACTAGGCCCTCTCGAGCTAGAGGCCTCTCCCGTCTCCCTCCCTGCTGCTCCCTGCCGGGTACGCTGCATTAATTGAGATCGTCAGTGGCTAATCATCAATAATTCAACAAAAAGAAGGAATTTTTTTTTTTTGATCCAAGAAGCCCTACCTAGGGACAGATGGGTGGGCCATCAGCCACTAGGGGGTGAATTTTATTGCTGAATAATAGGAAAAACAATTACATCTATCGGATGCTGGGCATTCCCAGCTTATCCATTCGAGCCTCTCCCTTTATAGCAGGGGGTAATTCAATGTAGGAAAAAAAAGTATTACATTTTGAAGAGCAGGCTAAAGAGGCCAGCAGATCCGCAACTTTATTTCCTTCTCTGTAAGTGTGAACAATCTTGTCAAAATGAGTGATTGATCTCCAAATCTCTCTAGCATAAGAAAGGATTGACCATGGACAATGGTATTCCTTGTTGATAACTCGAACAAGAACTTGAGAATCACATTCAATATAAGCAGAGTGATCTGAAATTGTATGTAAATACTTAATACCATCAATTAGTGCTCTTGCCTCTGCAACTAGACTGTTGGCCTGACCATAGAAATGGGAGAAAGCTAGAAGAACATTTCCTTTATGGTCTCTGATGACACCACCTCCCCCTGAGGCTCCATCCGACTTGCAAGCTCCATCGGTATTTAATTTTAAAGATGGCCAAGGGGGAGAAACCCATTTAATAGCTTTCAACTGAGCACCTATTGAAAAAGGGGGAGAAATCCCAAAGGAGTCAAGTACCCTCCGTTTGCTAATATCATTCTCCTTGTAGGAAGCACTTGTACAAACCTGTTTAACTTTAGCAATAATTTAAAGGAGTACACGTCGGTTGGAAATATCACAGCCGTCATATCTCATAGAGTTTCTTGCTCTCCACATTTCCCAGAAACCAAAACCAATCACTGCTAGGACTAGAAGTCCATGGGCTGAATTCGACTTTATGTGGCAGGCAGCATTGGGAATGAAAGATACAACAGAATTTCCTTCAAAAGACAGCCCCTTCGATTGGAAATAAGACCATATATAATCTGCTAACTCACTGTGGATGAACAGGTGATTGAGGCTTTCCCCCTGATGAGCCTGACAGCAGGAGCATTTAGAACACATTTGGACACCCAATCGTTGGACATTTCTGTCAACAGGAAGACTGTTGTGTAGAATTTTCCATAGATGGACTGAAATTTTGGTTGGTAGCCACGGAGACCAAAGACTAGACCATTGAATGGCTTGCTGACTGAAAGAGGTGTCTGAAAGGATTTTGTAAGTGGAAGCCACCGAGCAACAACCTGTGGAGGACAGAATCCAAACTGGGAGATCAGTTTCAGGTTTAAGAGAGGTATGAAGAATGGCTGTTTTTAGATTAGCAGACAGAAAGCAGTCCAGTAATTCAATTTCCTCTCTTTGGGGATGCTGCAGGAAGTCATTCACAGTAATATTAGAGTTTGGGATACTGTTTTCAGGAATAAAGTCTGATAGACAATACTGACCAATCCAGTGATCATGCCAAAAGTTTGTATGTTTCCCATCTCCAATGATGGTCTTGTGATATTGTAGGACAATCTGTTTTGCCTTGATCCAGCTTCGTCTTGCAGGTCCAACCATTTTATGAAAGTTCACATCTCTCAAGTGATGCTGCCCAATATGCTTAGCTCTGAAGTAATTTGCCCACAAGGAGTTTGAATGCAATGCTTGCCATAGCATCTTAACTCTAAGAGCAATATCCATCTGCCTTAGGGACATGATACCAAGACCTCCCTGAGAAATGGGTCTGCAGATGAGGTCCCAGGATCTCCAATGTCTTTTGTGTCCATTAGGGGAGGAGCCCCAGAAAAAATTTGCAAATGACTTTTCCAGAAGTTGGTGAGTACCAGAATGAAAGGGAGTAGTGGACAGAGTATAAATGGGAATAGATGTGAGGACATGCTTAATCAGAATCAACTTAGCACCTTGTGAAAGGAGAGTGGATTTCCAACCTGAAATCCTCTTTTGTATGGAGTGGATGATACCTGCAAAATGAACTTTTTCGGTGCGGCCTATAGCCAGGGGGAAGCCAAGATATTTGAGAGGGAAACTGTGTCTGATGAAACATGTTATCCTGGATATTTGATTAGCAGTGGAATCATTTGTCTTAGGGTATAATAGAAACCCACTCTTACTAGTATTGATAAGTTGACCTGATCCACGTTCGTAAGCTGTAAGCAATTTCAGTAAGTTCCTAACAGATCTAATGCTAGCCTTACTGAATATCAATGTGTCATCTGCAAATAATAAATGGGAAACAGTAGGACACCTCCGAGGCCCTTGAAAACTTTCAATTTGTCTCTTGTACTGAGCTTCTTTTAAAGTTCTGCTCAAACTTTCCTCAGCAATAATAAATAAGGAGGGGGCAATCGGATCACCCTGTCGGACACCCCTAGATGACTTAAAAAATCCAGCAACATCACCATTCAATAAAACGGAGAACCAGCAATTCTGGATAAGCTTGCCAATCAGCTGTATAAAAGGTTGACTGAATCCGAATCTTTGCAGAACAGCATACAGGAAGTCCCATTCCAGTCTATCATATGCCTTGGCCATATCTAGTTTAAATATGATATTTTTCCCTCTGGTTTTTATGCCAAGTTCCTAGGTCAAGTCTTGAGCTAAAGCAATATTTTCAGTAATGTGCCTCCCTTTTACAAAAGTAGTTTGTTCCTGAGAAATAATATTTGGCAGTATTGTTGCTAACCTTTTGTTGACAATGGCAGAGATGATCTTATAAAAGAAATTGCAAAGACTGATTGGCCTGTAGTCTGAAATGTCCACTACCTTTGGTTTTTTTGGAATTAAAGCAATTAAAGTGGAAGAAACAAATCTTGGGAGAGGCTGTGAGTTAGTAAAAACCTCTTGAACAGCACTAACAACCACATCAGAAATAATAGGCCAAGTCTTCTGGAAGAGAGCACCAGTGAATCCATCCGGCCCTGGTGCACTGTCAGCAGAAAGAGCATAGACAGTGTCCTTAATTTCCAGAGCAGTAGGAACATCACAGAGCATGAAGTTATCTTGCTGTGTTACTAAAGTTGGGATGCAGTTTAAGGAGGTTTCCTCAATAGTATGTAGTTGAGAGGAGAATGCTGACTGAAAATGAGCAACAGCAATGTTCTTCATATCCTCATGATCTGAGGTTAGCAATCCTGCTGGATTTCGGAGCTGAGGAATATACTGTTTGTTTCTTTTAGCTTTTGTCGAAGTATGGAAGAATTTATTGTTTCTGTCCCCCTCCTTGAGCCATCTGGTCCCTGATTTCTGTCTCCAAAAACATTCCTCATGCAAGAGCTTTTCAGATTCAAAGGATTTTGCCTTCTCTAAAATGTTAAGATTTTCCGAAGATGGGTGTATATCATAATCATGTTCTGCTTTTAGAACCGCATCCTCAGCTGCCATCAAATTCAAATGAACATTACCGAAGGTCTGCTTGTTCCAAATTCGAAGCATACTTCTCAGGTATTTGAACTTCAAGTACAGAGTGGATATGGGAGAGGAGGCCAAGGGGCTGGTAAGCCAGCAAGTATTAACAGCCATAAGAAAATTATCATGCAAAGTCCACATTTTCTGAAAACAAAACCGGCTCTTGAAAGTATTCTTAAGAAGTAATTTCACCAATAAAGGTGCATGATCAGAAGCTTCCCTAGATAAATGTTCAACCGAAATAGGGAAAAGATTTTGCCAATCTGAATTTATTAGCACTCTATCCAGCCGAGCCCATATACCATGACCTCCATATTGGTTGTTGTGCCAAGTGTACTGAGAGCCAATGAAGCCTGCATCAAAAAGAGCACAGTCTGAAGCACACTCTACAAAGTCAGAGATGGCACCCATATTTGGTGGATTGCCACCAATTTTTTCATCAACTGTCATAATACAGTTAAAGTCTCCAGCAACTAACCAAGGCCCTGAGATTTGAGAATGCACTGATAGAAGGGACATCCATAAGGCCTGCCTCTCCAGAATAGTACATTTTGCATAAACAAAAGATAGATGGAATATAGGCCAGACAGAACCAGTTTGAGTGATTGTAATTTGCTGTTCATCCAATTTAACAATTGAAAAATCCAGGGGATCTCTCCAGAAAATCCAAATGTGCGCCATATCATCACAGTTAGCAACACAGTTACTCATACCTAATTTTCTGCAAATTTGAGTCATTTTACTGACATGGATTTTGGGTTCCAGCACAACAATACAATCAATTTTGTGGGTCTTGATGAATAACTTGACCCTCCCAATAGATATGTCATTTCCTATTCCTATTATATTCCATATGATGTAATTCATTTGGATTTGGATTGAGGAAGAGAACCAAAAGATCCTGTCCTGATCATGGATCTAGTTTTGACACCTGTATGTTCATTAAGCATGAGCCTGGAATTTTCAATTTCGGCTTCAGATGCAATGTTCTGTCTTTTACTAGTCAAATCCACACTATGCTGCTGATTCTGAAAGGAAGACAGTGAAGCCCGCTGACCGCTTAAGGCAAGGAAAGGATCATGTTGTGTGTTCAGAGGGTGGTGATCCACAATAGCTAATTCCAGAACAAGAGCAATGAGACATGTACTATCAATCCTTTGTCCTGAAGGGAGCTCACTAATAGGAGCAACATTTATTTCTGAATAGGTTCCAGTGTTCCGACCAGGAGAATCCACTGAACCCAACGGAAATGAGGTGCCAGCCAAATTTACATCTGTAAGAGTACAGGAATCAGATTGTGCTCTTTGGTCGCTGCCTTCCTTATGTGTATGCATCGGATTTTCCGGATTTGCATTTTCACCCGCAATCTTAGAGAAAGGCGCCAAAGATTCTTCATTGTTTGTACGTGCATCCTTATGTGCTTCAGCAACATCACCACCCGGAGTGTCATGTGGAAACAAAGGCTTTGTGGGGGGAGGCATATCACCTACTTCATTACTCTTTGCACCAGAATTCAGCTGATCCACCGGTTTCCAAACATTTTTGATCCTCTGAAGAGGTCGATGGGTAGCCTGTGGCAATGCATAATTTGCCACTGGTTTAATCAACTTACCTTTGCATTCGTTCAAAGAGTGGCCTAGTCTGGAACAACTCGAACAGAAAGGGGGTAGCTCAGGGTACAAAATATCTTGCCAGGCCCCTCCTCCCGGATAACCAACCCACAGTCTATGTGGGTGAGACTTCAGGATATCCAGCTCAACACAAACACGGGCAGCCATCGTGTTGGAAAGATTTAGAGTGGATGGATCAATTTTCAACACCTTCCCAATGTTCCCAGCAATAGAACGTAACATGGGTTCCACAAAAAGATTTACAGGCAATCCAGGGAAAGAAATCCATACCGGCAATATAGACGAGTCTGCATTGGGAGAAAAATGATTTCAATCGTCCATTTGAAGAACTGGAAAAGCCGTCCATGAACATAGAGATGTTCTCTCAGAAGCAGCTGTAAATAATCATCGTGGTTGCGGAATCGAAGAAGCAGGTGCTTGGAATCCAAAGCACTGATCACATAATCCTCCTTGAAGCGGCACCGGTTATTGAGATGGGCCCTGATCTCAGGAAAGCAGGTCTTCCTTGAGGCGTACGAGCCACCAGCGCAAACGTAAAAGGCACCATGGATGCTGCGAGTTCCTCAGCAGAGAAGAAAACTGCCGGTTCTCCACTGTCCGTAAGCGCTGGCTCATGTACCTTACCAGGGACAACAGGCGGACGCAAAGACAAAGAAAGAGCTTCTGCAAAAGTGCGACTTCTCCCCGAAGGGTCAACAGTAGGGGGGACAGCGGGGAAGGAAGAGACCAATGCGGGAGGGGACGAATAAGAAGATGCCACGGCAGAGGGGGCCACGCCGGGCCCCCCCGAGGACGCCATAGCCAGGGGGTCAACAGGTCGCCTCCATGGGGCCTATGCTAGGGCACCGGTCCGCTTTCTCTCTCTCAAGAACATAGAGATGAAAAAGAAGGAATTCATTTGCATAATTTAAATACTCACCAGGGTCTCGAGGTCTGCCCGCGTGGTAGCTAACTGGGCCTCTAGACTGTGTAGGTGGGCCTGTGCATCCACTTATGATCAAATTATTTATGTCAAGCACTTATGATCATATTTTGAGCTGTTTTGAGCTAATGATCTCTTGAGCTGATGAGCTTTGAGTGCAGGTTGTGCAAGTCTGGAAATGCTCGGATTGTTCTGTTGGTAACATCACTTCACTTTGTATTTCTCCTGTATGCATTGTTACTATATGTTATCTACGCTATTATAGCATATCAAGGACCTTGTGGTTTTGATGATCCTGGAATTTGAGTTCCCCTTCATCAAAAACAGTGATAATTCCAGGGGAATCTTGATCACACGGATAGGCCGTTGAGTCATTCAAGGTTTGGGACGATGGTTCCACTTTCCTGAGTTGATGCATGGACAAACGGGCTTCGGCTTAGTGTCAACTCAGAGATCTGGATTCTTGACCAAATCTAGATGGCTTAGCAATATTATCCTTGATTATCTTTTATTTTAGTTTGTTTTAATTTTTCTTTTAGCCCAGCATGCATCATGTAGGACTTTGACCTTAATGATGAAAATCTTCATATTACGCCAATAATGAAGGTCGCTCGTTCTTAATTGAGTTGACATAAGATATTCCATTCCAAATCAAGTACTTTATTCTCCTTGAAGTCGCTCAGGCTGGTCTCTTGAAACCATCCATTTGCTGGATCCTTATCTTAATTCACTTTACATTTCTGCAAATCCACCTTGGTTATAGCACGTCCACATTGGCTGGTAACCGCTCTCCAATGGTGCCTCCCTGTCGTGCCCTCGCGCACATTTTATTTATTTTGTTTACTCTCTTTTATCCAGCTGATCGATGCTTTCTCAGAATTGTCTGGAGTTGTTTCATTCAGAATCTTAGAAAGATTTTCGACGCTTAGTGTCAGAGGCGTGTCACATCACACCTTGGCATCTACTTATCAGTTCGTTCCACTTTATTTCACTTGTTTCACTTCCACTTCATTCCGTCTCACTCCCTTGCAAAGCAGACGCCAAGGCGGGGCAGCTGTAGACACGCTAAAATTGATGCTAAGTTGAGTAAATCTCATGTCACCATGTGATACCCCAAAGCGGACTTCAATATTGATTTAATATGAAGTTTTCTAATTTTTATGAATTAATTGTGATTTCTTGGCATTTTTCTTTGATGATTAGAATTGACGCCCTAATCAGGGGCGCTATTTAAATTGACGGCCTGGCCAAGGGCGCCTCTTTGAAAAATGGTCAACCATCAATACGGGCGTCATTTTCTGGATTTATTGGAAATTGCTGATTACAAATAAAATGGGAAATTATATAATTAACGTCTCTCCTGAAGGCGTTTATTATGTGACGCCTTGTCGACAGGCGTCAGTTCATCATTTTAAATAAGGAAAATTAATTGTTGCTATAAATAAATTCAGAAATTGACGACTTGATGGGAGTCATTATTCTAATTAACGCCTTTGGATGTGTCATCATTTTCAAGTGACGCCCTTCATTCGGTCGTCATTTTCAATTCCGTCTCCCTTTCGCCTGCTTCTTTCCTGTAATGGTTCCTTCCTCATTTTAAGCCTTGTGTTCGATTGGGAAGGGACTTTCTTTGTCACGCCCCGACGCGGAATATCGAGGCACGACAGGGGAGAAAACCCCTCACTCAATCAAGACTAGAAATTCTAATTACATCACTTGATATAAAAATCTCCACTATAAAATTTCAATTTTTACAACTCTTCCAAAATTTCAAGGACAACACTAACTCTCAAGCAAATTACAAGAATACTCTTATAATAAAATAACTCTCAATTCTATACTGAGAAACAGGGTCTACTATGACATCTTGGTACACTCCAACACTCTTGCCCATATTTGCTAGCTATCCTCGAGACAACCTGAAAAATATTAATTGACACTGAATGAGCATAAAGCTCAGTAGGAATTACATCTCAAGATTTAACATGCTTTAAGTGGTTTACAAGTTCTATTAATGTCATTAAAGCTATGCATGTAGATGAGTAGATATCAAGGATTGTAAAAAATCGACAAGAGTAGTGAAGGAATAACGAGTGAGAGTATAAGGATTTCAACTTCAATACAACAATAGCAGGAGATTCAAGCAAGTAATGACTGGAATTAACAAAATCTTTCCAAGAGAGTAAGAACTCATGTCAAGAAAGTAATATAAATTCAAGCATGTAAAACTGGAATTGGCTATTTATCAATTTCATTCAAGCAAAACTTTACCCTTCTGCGGGTCTCAAGTCAAATCAATCAAGTAATATCACGAGAATGAGTGGAATGCCTAAAGTCTAGCAAGCAAGTACTCCGGTGCAATGCCAAACACCGTGGTCAATAAACTCCCATGGGCACAAGTACCTTCGGGTGCTCCCCCCAGGACCAGACCGGGCCCTATATGCACAGCATTTCATGTAATACCTTTGACATCCACTTTCATTTATAGCCAATATAGAATTTCAAGAATCTAGAAACGTAGTATTACAGACGAGATTAACTAGTCACTTGGTTATGGAGGATTCTAGAGGTAGCCCCTATAGGCTCAAGAGGTGGCTCCCGTCGTGTAGCACTTTGCGCCGTACGGCCTCAAGAGGTGGCTCCCACAACGTAGCACTTTGCCCTGCATGGCACTTAGTTCCTACACTCCCAAATGGTAGTTTAAGAGTTTCAAGATTTGACCATGTAGGGAATAGAATTCAAGAATTTGTGAAAAACTCATGATTATAATCAGGGTTTACGGGTGGCAGTTTTTGCCCATTTTATGTTTAGAATAAGTGTCTGTTGTATAGTCATTGTTATAGTGTCCGGGTCATGGACACACTTCAATTAAAGCTGATGTATGTAAAATTGAGGACATGGACAGATAAGGAAATTTGTGCGGTTTACATGCATTCGTTTCATGCTTTACATATCAAATTTGTAACATTTCGTATCATACTAGTTTACATTTTACAAGAAACTTAATGGAGACATAGTTTCTAGATAGGCATAACTCTATCTATACCAAATCTGGTGTATAGATTATGTAGACTAACAAGCTAATTAGGTATGCTAATTGATCAGTATATCAACTAACAGGTTAAGTATTACCCTGGATTGAAGTTAATACATGTTGATTATTACGGGGTATGAGACTAAACTTGCTGGTGTTGACACAAATGTCGATATTATATATATATATATATTTATCCAATAAGTATATATATATATATATATATATATATATATATATCCGATTATAAAATTCTGTCCAATATATATATATAATGGAGGTTATAGATATGTATATCTTCTGTCCGATATATATATATATATATATATATGAGTTAGCAAAAATGGTAATTTATTATCATAATCAGAATTTGATTATGAAAATAAGTTTTTATGTTGAAAATAGTTCTAATTTGCTAAAAATAATATTAACATGCTGAGAATGAGTTTCATATGTTATTTTACTGGTAAGATGATAAAAATAAATTTTTCATGCTGGATTTAATTTTTACATGCTGAAAATTAATACTTAACATGCTAAAATAATTAGCTTACTGATAGGATGATAAGATAAGGTTGCCATGCTGATTACAGAAATTTTCTGATAACAACATAATTTTTATCATGCTAAAAAGTATTTTTCTACATTTATTTGCTAATTATTTGATAGGGAAATAGAATTATCATGCTGAAAAATAGTTTTAATACACTGAAAATAATTATAACATGCCAAAAATAGTTATAACATGCTGGAATAATTTTACCATGCTGGAAGAAATGTTATCATGCTAAAAATTATTTTTCTACACTCATTTGCTAATTATTTGATAGGAAAATAGAATTATCATGTTGAAAAATAGTTTTAATACACTGAAAATAATTATAACATGCCAAAAATAATTATAACATGCTGGAATAGTTTTACCATACTAGAAGAAATATTATCATGCTGGAAGTAATTTTCATGCATCAATTTACTAATTTATTTAATAGGAAAGTAAGTTTTATATGCACAAAAATAGCTTTAAATAGATTTTAACATGCTGAAAATAATTTTTATATCTCGGTATGTATAAAATAATTCTATCATATTGGAAGTCACTTTAACATGATGGAAATAGTTTTAACATGTTGGAGATAATTTTTAGTATGTATAAACTAATGTTGTGAAAATTAGATTTTTACATAAAAAAAAATAATTTCATTCTACAAATATATATATATATACTCTGTAAGAATGAAGGACTCCATTTTATATTATACTGTTCTCTATATGTTTTGTATATACAATTAATGGAGTATATATATTAATTTATATACATATATAGACATTTATATATATGGAAGTGTCGACACTTCCATTAGGAGGTGTTGACACTTGTATACATAAGTGTCGACACTTTTATATGTAAGTGTCGACACTTGCATATGCAGGTGTCGAACATTTGACTATAAATCTATATATATTGCTGTTATATATTTAGGTATGGAAGTGTAGGTGTTATATATATATATAAGGTATAAATTGTTCACATTTTACTTCTGTGGTTTTTCAACATGTTTCTGCATGTGTCGACACCAAGTGTTGATATTTACTGTTCCTTTTTAGTCTCTGTTGTACAGTGTAGTTACACGAAGTGTCGACACCTGTGTAGACCCTTAACTATATATATAGACACGAGGGTATAGATTTGGTAGATTAACAGGTTAATTAGGTGTGCTAATAGATTAGTCAATGAAACTAATACTTTACTAATTTTACTACTTTTCTAATACATGCTAACTATGAGGTTTTTCTTAGATTAAAACTAATACATGCTAACTATGAGGCTAACATATGCTGTATAAAAACTAAATATCGTATGGAGATGAGCCTAAGACTAACTGCCTAGACTAATCATCCTAGATTAGCTACTAGTTTAGTTAAAAATTGAGAACACCTACTAAGCATGCTATATAATTACCTAGATTAACTACGATTTAGCCAAAAATTGAGAAAACCTACCTTGTTGGAAGATCGTAGTAGCAGACCCTTCTTGCACAATCCCTGCAGAGCTTTGCCCCAACCTTAGCTAGCCTAGAATGGAGTAGCTACGGGTATGTTTATAGGGTCTGTCATGACCGAATAGGGGGCAAGATCTGGAATAATGGAGCTTTACAGCTTGTACAGGCTGGAGAGATAAGAGATAGGCTGGAGAGATAAGAGATATTGTTTGTACAGCTAATCCATGGCCCAAATCGTAAGTGCAAGTTTTGCTAGCTTATAACATATAATTATTTGGCAAAAAGGGTAAATGGTGTAGATGCTAGGATTGAAACCCTAATCACTAGGTTGAAAGGCACATCACTTAACCAACTACTCTAGGAAGCCACTTGTTAAGTGAATAATCTTTACATATGATGACTCCGTGTTCCAACTTCTTACATAAGCTTCCTATAGAGTTTATCTAATATTTTTTTTCTTATTTGGGAAATATTATTAATAATTTTTTTTAATCATTTTTTTATACGGGGTGCTACACCCTCCCCCACTTGAAAAGAATTTGGTCCCCAAATTCACATGATATTTAAATAATTAAATTAAATAAGATTATTAAAAATACTAACATGCGAATAAGTTCCAATTATACATCTTAAGTACTTTTTCAATCTTCAAGTAGCTTCCTTTTATTACACTTACAATATAAAAATTATAACATAATTCAAAATAAATTATAATAAATACTTATCTTATTTACTAGGACTATGGCTATTCTAGCACATAACCCAATGCTCTACCTAATCTCACCGGGCAACTACAAGATGTTAGATCTAGAACTCCAACCTAAGACACCTAAATGAGTTTTTTAATAATAAGGAAACTTAGAAACCTAGGGTCTAATTAACCTAGGCTCTGATACCACAACTGTCACGCCCCGACGTGAAATATCGAGGCACGACAGGGGAGAAAACCCCTCACTCAATCAAGACTAGAAATTCTAATTACATCACCTGATATAAAAATCTCCACTATAAAATTTTAATTTTTACAACTCTTCCAAAATTTCAAGGACAACACTAACTCTCAAGCAAATTACAAGAATACTCTTATAATAAAATAACTCTCAATTCTATACTGAGAAACAGGGTCTACTATGACATCTTGGTACACTCCAACACTCTTGCCCATGCTTGCTAGCTATCCTCGAGACAACCTGAAAAATATTAATTGACACTGAATGAACATAAAGCTCAGTAGGAATTACATCTCAAGATTTAACATGCTTTAAGTGGTTTACAAGTTCTATTAATGTCATTAAAGCTATGCATGTAGATGAGTAGATATCAAGGATTGTAAAAAATCGACAAGAGTAGTGAAGGAATAACGAGTGAGAGTATAAGGATTTCAACTTTAATACAGCAATAGTAGGAGATTCAAGTAAGTAATGACTGGAATTAACAAAATCTTTTCAAGAGAGTAAAAACTCATGTCAAGCAAGTAATAGAAAGTAATATAAATTCAAGCATGTAAAACTAGAATTGGCTATTTATCAATTTCATTCAAGTAAAACTTTACCCTTCTGCGGGTCTCAAGTCAAATCAATCAAGTAATATCACGAGAATGAGTGGAATGCCTAAAGTCTAGCAAGCAAGTACTCCGGTGCAATGCCAAACACCGTGGTCAATAAACTCCTATGGGCACAAGTACCTTCGGGTGCTCCCCCCAGGACCAGACCGGACCCTATATGCACAGCATTTCATGTAATACCTTTGACATCCACTTTCATTTATAGCCAATATAGAATTTCAAGAATCTAGAAACGTAGTATTACAGACGAGATTAACTAGTCACTTGGTTATGGAGGATTCTAGAGGTGGCCCCTATAGGCTCAAGAGGTGGCTCCCGTCGTGTAGCACTTTGCGCCGTACGGCCTCAAGAGGTGGCTCCCACAACGTAGCACTTTGCCCTGCATGACACTTAGTTCCTACACTCCCAAATGGTAGTTTAAGAGTTTCAAGATTTGACCATGTAAGGAATAGAATTCAAGAATTTGTGAAAAACTCATGATTATAATCAGGGTTTACGGGTGACAGTTTTTTCCCATTTTATGTTTAGAACAAGTGTCTGTTGTATAGTCATTGTTATAGTGTCCGGGTCATGGGCACACTTCAATTAAAGCTGATTTATGTAAAATTGAGGACATGGACAGATAAGGAAATTTGTGCGGTTTACATGCATTCATTTCATGCTTTACATATCAAATTTGTAACATTTCATATCATACTAGTTTACATTTTACAGGAAACTTAATAGAGACATAGTTTCTAGATAGGCATAACTCTATCTATACCAAATCTGGTGTATAGATTATGTAGACTAACAAGTTAATTAGGTATGCTAATTGATGAGTATATCAACTAACAGGTTAAGTATTACCCTGGATTGAAGTTAATACATGCTGATTATTACGGGGTATGAGACTAAACTTACTGGTGTTGACACAAATGTCGATATTAGTTATATATATATATATATTTATCTAATAAGTATATATATATATGTCCGATTATAAAATTCTGTCCAATATATATATATAATGGAGGTTATAGATATGTATATCTTCTGTCCGATATATATACATATGAGTTAGCCAAAATGGTAATTTAGTATCATAATCAGAATTTGATTATGAAAATAAGTTTTTATGTCGAAAATAGTTCTAATTTGCTAAAAAATAATATTAACATGCTGAGAATGAGTTTCATATGTTACTTTACTGGTAAGATGATAAAAATAAATTTTTCATGCTAGATTTAATTTTTACATGCTGAAAATTAATTATTAACATGCTAAAATTAATGCTTAACATGCTAAAATAATTAGCTTATCGATAGGATGATAAGATAAGGTTGCCATGCTGATTACAGAAATTTTCTGACAACAACATAATTTTTATCATGTTAAAATTATTTTTCTACATTTATTTGCTAATTATTTGATAGGGAAATAGAATTATCATGCTGAAAAATAGTTTTAATACACTGAAAATAATTATAACATGCCAAAAATAGTTATAACATGCTGGAATAATTTTACCGTGCTGGAAGAAATGTTATCATGCTAAAAATTATTTTTCTACACTTATTTGCTAATTATTTGATAGGAAAATAGAATTATCATGCTGAAAAATAGTTTTAATACACTGAAAATAATTATAACATGCCAAAAATAATTATAACATGCTGGAATAATTTTACCATACTGGAAGAAATATTATCATGCTGGAAGTAATTTTCATGCATCAATTTACTAATTTATTTAATAGGAAAGTAAGTTTTATATGCACAAAAATAGCTTTAAATAGATTTTAACATGCTGAAAATAATTTTTATATCTTAGTATGTATAAAATAATTCTATCATATTGGAAGTCACTTTAACATGATGGAAATAATTTTAACATGTTGGAGATAATTTTTAGTATGTATAAACTAATGTTGTGAAAATTAGATTTTTACATTAAAAAAAATAATTTCATTCTACAAATATATATATATACTCTGTAAGAATGAATGACTCCATTTTATATTATACTGTTCTCTATATGTTTTGTATATACAATTAATGGAGTATATATATGAATTTATATACATATATAGACATTTATATATATGGAAGTGTCGACACTTCCATTAGGAGGTGTTGACACTTGTATACATAAGTGCCGACACTTTTATATGTAAGTGTTGACACTTGCATATGCAGGTGTCGAACATTTGACTATAAATCTATATATATTGCTGTTATATATTTAGGTATGGAAGTGTAGGTGTTATATATATATAAGGTATAAATTGTTCACATTTTACTTCTGTGGTTTTTCAACATGTTTCTGCATGTGTCGACACCAAGTGTCGACATTTACTGTTCCTTTTTAGTCTCTATTGTACAGTGTAGTTACACGAAGTGTCGACACCTGTGTAGACCCTTAACTATATATATAGACACGAGGGTATAGATTTGGTAGATTAACAGGTTAATTAGGTGTGCTAATAGATTAGTCAATGAAACTAATACTTTACTAGTTTTACTACTTTTCTAATACATGCTAACTTTGAGGTTTTTCTTAGATTAAAGCTAATACATGCTAACTATGAGGCTAACACATGCTGTATAAAAATGAAATATCGTATGGAGATGAGCCTAAGACTAACTGCCTAGACTAATCATCATAGATTAGCTACTAGTTTAGTTAAAAATTAAGAACACATACTAAGCATGCTATATAATTACCTAGATTAACTACGGTTTAGCCAAAAATTGAGAAAACCTACCTTGTTGGAAGATCGTAGTAGCAGACCCTTCTTGCGCAATCCCTGCAGAGCTTTGCCCTAACCTTAGCTAGCCTAGAATGGGGTAGCTACGGGTATGTTTATAGGGTCTGTCATGACCGAATAGGGGGCAAGATCTGAAATAATGGGGCTTTACAGCTTATACAGGCTGGAGAGATAAGAGATAGGCTGGAGAGATAAGAGATACTGTTTGTGTAATGCCCTGGATCTTGTTGGATCTTTAATGGATCTTTCGGGTCTGTTTCGGATTGGTTTCGTTGAGTTTCGGTTCGCTTTTGTGGCTTCCGAGTTGAGTTTGACGAGCCGTGTGGGTTTTTCTCACGTACTAGTTACGGAACCCTACGGTGAGTTTGTTTGTCAATTCTCGAGCTCGTGGATGCTACAGCGACGATGTACTCGTCGAGCCGGTCGTTTCGCCTATTTTTGCGTATTTTTCTGAATTTGTGCATTTTCGGCGCATTTTCGGAATTTTCAGAAATTAGGAAAATTTCCTAATATCTTTCTTTTTCTTTTCTCTTTCTCTCTCTCCTTCTCATTCGCGCGACCGTCTCTCTCTCTCCCGTCCTCTCTCGTTCTCTCCCCTTTCCGGCTCCGGCTGCAGACGGAGGCGTAGGTGGGCGAGGTGGCGAGGCCGCGGAGCTGTCGAGGTGCGCGATAGGGCGAGGATCGGATCGATTCTGGCGCGATCCCGAACGGTGGATTCAAAGCCGGTGAAATCGGTTCGCGAGTGGTTTTCGGCGTGGTTTAGTCCCTTCGGGGCACGGTTTCTTCGGTGGAGGTAGGGTGACGGATCCTTGCTTCTTCATCTTCGTTTTCCCTGCCATTGCACGGCGTTCGGCTAGGAAACGAGCGTGTTTGGGCTTGTTTTGCCTAAACCGTGATTTTCGTGGTTTTTAGGGTCGGCCGGTAAACGGTGACCGTTTGCGGTTCAGTTAGTTTCTAAATGACCGCAGGGATGTTAGAATCCCATCCACGTAGTTTTCGTGCGATTTGGTGTTCACTCGAGGCCGGTAGAAGCCCGGGAGCCTCGGTGACCCATTTAGGGTTGATTTGGTAAAATCGCCCGAATCTTGCGTCTTTGATGTTGCATGTGGGGTTTGGAGCCCCTTGGTGTTGTCTTTTGTCGTTGCGGTGTGTTTCCCCTGCGTTTCGACGTGAATGGGGCGTGGAACGGGCCGATCCGGCCATTCCTCTGTTTTCCCGCCGTAACCGAAGTAGCGGTCTAGCCAGCGACCGTCACTTGCTTTTGACGGCCCTACGATGAACCGTTATTTGGTTTGAGGGTTTATTAGCCCTTTTGCTTCTGGGTAAGCGACGGCCCTAGCTTGGAGCGTCGTTCCCATGTAACGCGCCGGTGCCTGGCCGTTACTTTGCTTTCATCGTTTTTCTTTGGGGGTTAAGTCGGTTGGTCTAACGCGCTTGACCCAGCGCGTTAGATGGAAGCGGCGCGCCTTGCCCAGGCCGTTGCTTGCCTGTTGACTGACGTTGACTCGTTGAGGCGGTGCCTTCGACGGTCGAACCCTTGTGCGTTGTTTTGAGTATAACGTGCCTGCCCCTGGCCGTTATATTCTGCGTGGACGAGGTTGGGTGGCTGTCCCGTTGGAAGTGACGGTGGAGCCCCTGTGCGTCGTTTGTGAGTAACGCGCTCACCTCTGACCGTTGTTTGCTGTCGTGTTGGGTTGAGGGTGGCCATGCCGTTCTGAGTGACGGATGGGCCCCTGCGCGTCGTTTGTCTGTGACGGCCCTCTCCTGCCGCGTCGTTTGGTTGTAACGCGCCTAGCGTCGCGCGTTACTTCATGTTGGTTTGGGTTTGCTGCACCGTTGGATGTGACGGTGGGTACCCTGTGCGCCGTTTGCTTGTAACGCCCCTGGTCCCGTGCGTTACTTGGCTTTTGTGTGCTTTGTAGGTTGTTAGGGTGGTGTGAGCGACGGCCTGTGTCCGTCCGTCGTTTGGGAAATAACGCCCCTGAGCTAGACCGTCACTTGCTAATAACGGTCTAGGGCCTGTGCGTTGCTTCCCTTGTGCCTTGGTTTTCCGCCCGATGATTCTGTGTGTCTTGGCTTGTCCTTGTGGTCTGCCTGTTGTCCCGTGGATGTCTCTTGATGTCCTATGAGGGCTAAGACTACGTTGTAAGATAGCCAGGAGTCTTCTTACTTATGGTAGGACTCTTGATCCTACTCTTGTATGCTGTTGTTGTTTGGCTCAGGTCAACCCGGTTTGACCCAGTGGTTGACATGTGCCCTTGTTTGTGCGTGTCTTGGCAGTTCTGTCCTGTCCAAGACACTGTTTCTGGATGCTTCGAGGTGTTCTACCTCGGTTTGCGTGTCCAGCTGTGCTGAGGGTTCTTGATGTTTCCCTCAGGTCTCCGTGTGTTGCTTTCTGCGGAGCGTGGTTTCTTTGGCCTAGGATTAGACCGATTGGCGGCTTGTTCCGCTGTTTGTGATGATCTTGCTGTTTAGTCGTTTGACTCAAGGATCGTTGCGTAGGAGGTCTAGTTGCTTGTCCTGAGTTGTCGGCAGTGGCGATGCTGCCATTTGGTGCCTAGAAGTACGAGTAGATGGGCGTGGTTGCCTGTCTGTACTTCGGCACTTGTGTTTTGAGCTTCTGTGTCGTGTGAAGCCTCCACTTGTGTGACCTAAGGCCTAGAGGTGCCGACCCGCTAGCGGATGGCGGAGGGGTTTTCCCGGTGAGCGGTTTTTAGTTAGTTCCGCGGGCTCCTAGTCAACGGTGGCGTCCTGCCGAGGGAGAATACTAGCTAGAGGACCTGGCTTAGACTATAGCCAGTGTGTGCACACGTGGTCAGGGACAGAGGACTTACGTCGACGGGCGTGACCCTGACTAGTTACTTGTTTTGCTGTTCCTGTTTGGTTCAGCTGGCTTTTTAAGGGGGTACTTCCGTCACGTGACGCGTAGTTCTTCGCGTTTTCTTGCGCGTTGTGACCTTTGCGAGTTGCCCGTTTGTGGCTGTGCTCGAGGTCAGTGTTCTGTCGTCTGCACGATGTTCTGATCGTGCGTGGGGCTCTGTGCACGACGTTCTCTGTCGTGTTTTGTCTGTTTCCCGGTGTCGGCGTTCGCCTTCGCCTTTGTTTGGGCTGGTTGACAGGCCGATGTACCCTTCTGTGTGAGTTTAGGGTCGTCCACCTGTTGCCTTTTTGTTTGGAGTAGTTTGGGATGCCGAGGTTAGTTCGGTAGCCGCTTGTTTGGTGCGGGTTCTCACCCTCTCCTGCGTGTTCCCTACTCCTACTTCCCGTCTGTTCCTTTACAGCTTTGTAGTGTAGTTTTCCTGCTTTGCTACACCTGCTGTTCCTGCTGCTTTGTTGTTGCTTCCGTTGCCTTCGCTTTGTGCGCTGTCCAGTGGGGATCCGCGTGACCCCTACTGAGTTTCTGTTGAGACTCACCCCTGCTGCTTTTCAGGTGGGTTTCGCCGTTTGCCTCTGCTGTTCCTGGCGGAGTGCTCTCTTGCTGTTGTAGCTGCCAGCTGTACCTGCGGTCGGGCTTCTGCCGACTTCTGTGTACGTTTCTTTCTGTCTGACTGTACTGTGCTAGACTTGTTGTCTTTCCTTTGGGCTGGACTCTGTGTTTAATTGTTAAAAATTTATTAATAAAAAGGTAATTTTATTTCTGCTATTTTAGCAATCCAATCTAATGAAATTGCTTACTGTTATATCTCTGTGGCTTCAATGTACTCTACACATGCCTTTTATCCCTTCGGCGCTTTCCCGCGCTTGGGAGGCCTCGCGGGTCCCTCATGATATCACGTGTATTCGGTATTTATACCGGGTGCACCGGGTATCCGGAATCCGGGTCGCTACAGATGGTATCAGAGCAGTGTTCTGAGATGTTCGGAGTTTCTTTTCTGAGCTATCAGAGCGTTGTTGTGAGAAGTACATGGAAATCCGAGATATACAGTTTCCAGAGTCCTTAGGCCCAGTACAGTCTCTTGCTGGCGTAGGTGTTGCGATGGTTTATCGCAGTGCTTCTCGCGTATGGTCTTGTACGTGCTTGGTTGGCACTGTACAAGATGGTTTTTTTGCTCTCGTCTGGATGTGACGATGTGCTTCGTTCGTTTTGAAGTTGGTCTCGATCGTGTTGCGCTTGGCAGTGTTTGTCGGTTGGCATGAACCTGCAGTGCATTGTTCGAGCTGTTTTCTGTATTTTGCTCAGGTGGCTTATGACTTTTAGCGTTGGTGTGATGGCCATGCACGTTCTTACGTTGCTTTGGTTGTCCCAGCTTGAGTTTGTGTAGCTTCTGATGCATCGTTGTTTTGGTTGTTTCGGTTGTCGTGTTGCCTCGATTGAGAAGTTGCTCGAGCGAACCTAGGATTTTCCCTTCCTGGTGAGCTGCTGTTGTTGAGCTTGTTGCTTCTCGTCCTTCGTGGTGATGCTTTTCCGAGGTTTGCCTTGGATTTGCTGTCTTAGTGATGCCTTTGTCCTGTGTCTGCTTAAGTGTAGATAGCTTTATTTTGAGTCTGATCTGCTTCTTGTTGTACGGTTGCTTGGCTTTGGACTCCGTAATGGTGTTAAGAGCTGTTGCGTACCGTAATTGTCGTGCTGTGTCTAACGGCCGATGTATTGTGAGGGCTCATTTATTGTGTCGGGACGTGAAGGTAAGCTGAGATTGATGCTTTCCTTGTGCTTTGTGCTGAAGCTGGTGCCCTTCTCTTGTTGCACTTAGGCTCCTTGAGTTCGGTTATTCGTTGGATCGGTGCGCGTGGCGTGTGAATTGTGATCTTGTTGATTGCGATGGCGCTTGTGTGTGCTGAGATGCGATTTCCGATGTTGTTCTGTTGCCTGTGCACGTTGTTGAGAGTACAGCTGTTGTGTGTGGGTTGGCTACCCGTTTGTCGAGAGGTTCTTTCTTTCTCGATGTGACTCCGTCTTGGCTTCTCGTGCCTTGATGTCGTCAGTTGCCGTGCCTTTGTTTGTGGTTTTTCTTGTGTTGGCATTGGCAATTGTGTGAGTGTTGGGGAATTGGTTGGCATTCCTTGCTGATTAAGTACCCTTTGCTCTGCTTTTTCCTTCTTGGGTGTTGTGCTCTTGAGGCGTGTTGCTAGTCCTTGAGTTGCGTTCCCCGAGATTGTTGTCGTTTCTCATTGTTGTGGGTCTTCTCTTGGTGAGCAGTCTGATGCGTAACCCGTTCTTGTGTGGTTGTGTGCTCAGCTGTTCTTGTGCCTTGTTGTGACCCTGCTTGCAGATGTGTTCCTTGGCCCTGTGTGTTGTGCGGAACCGAAATTCTGCAGGTGTTGCCGTTGTGTCGTTCTGGCGCTGTTTCTTTATGATTTTGTGTTCTTGTCTTGGACCATTGTCTTGTCAGTTGGCTTTGCTATACTCTTCTTCCCTGGAGTTAGTTTGCGACTTGATCAGATGTGATGTCTGAGTGAGTGCTGACTTGATGGTGCTTGTGGTCCAGTGGTGGTGTTGTTGTCGTTGGTGTCCTGTGTGCCAGGTGTCCCCTGTTGCCTTTGGCACTGGAGCCGATGATGTGGTCGAGCTGTCAGCTGTGAGGACTGTGTCTCCTTATGTGAGCTGCTGCTTGCCGTGTTGTTGTTGTTGTGCTTTTCGGTGTTGGTTCTCGTTTGTTGTGGCTGTCGTGTCTCTTGCTCTGTGAGACGTAAACGACGTTGCCCTTGCTTCGGAGGTGTCAGTTGTGTTCACTTTGGTGCCGTACTCGTGTTGTAGACTTGCTGTCTTAGAAGCTAGAGTGTGTACCTGTAATTGTGGTCTGACGGTGTTCCTCTGAGCTGTGTTTTCCGAGATTTGTGCTGTTGGGTTGCTCTCCCTTGCTTCTCCTTTGCTAGTCCTTAATTTCGAGGGCGAAATTCTTTAAAGGAGGGGAGGATGTAATGCCCTGGATCTTGTTGGATCTTTAATGGATCTTTCGGGTCTGTTTCGGATTGGTTTCGTTGAGTTTCGGTTCGCTTTTGTGGCTTCCGAGTTGAGTTTGACGAGCCGTGTGGGTTTTTCTCACGTACTAGTTACGGAACCCTACGGTGAGTTTGTTTGTCAATTCTCGAGCTCGTGGATGCTACAGCGACGATGTACTCGTCGAGCCGGTCGTTTCGCCTATTTTTGCGTATTTTTCTGAATTTGTGCATTTTCGGCGCATTTTCGGAATTTTCAGAAATTAGGAAAATTTCCTAATATCTTTCTTTTTCTTTTCTCTTTCTCTCTCTCCTTCTCATTCGCGCGACCGTCTCTCTCTCTCCCGTCCTCTCTCGTTCTCTCCCCTTTCCGGCTCCGGCTGCAGACGGAGGCGTAGGTGGGCGAGGTGGCGAGGCCGCGGAGCTGTCGAGGTGCGCGATAGGGCGAGGATCGGATCGATTCTGGCGCGATCCCGAACGGTGGATTCAAAGCCGGTGAAATCGGTTCGCGAGTGGTTTTCGGCGTGGTTTAGTCCCTTCGGGGCACGGTTTCTTCGGTGGAGGTAGGGTGACGGATCCTTGCTTCTTCATCTTCGTTTTCCCTGCCATTGCACGGCGTTCGGCTAGGAAACGAGCGTGTTTGGGCTTGTTTTGCCTAAACCGTGATTTTCGTGGTTTTTAGGGTCGGCCGGTAAACGGTGACCGTTTGCGGTTCAGTTAGTTTCTAAATGACCGCAGGGATGTTAGAATCCCATCCACGTAGTTTTCGTGCGATTTGGTGTTCACTCGAGGCCGGTAGAAGCCCGGGAGCCTCGGTGACCCATTTAGGGTTGATTTGGTAAAATCGCCCGAATCTTGCGTCTTTGATGTTGCATGTGGGGTTTGGAGCCCCTTGGTGTTGTCTTTTGTCGTTGCGGTGTGTTTCCCCTGCGTTTCGACGTGAATGGGGCGTGGAACGGGCCGATCCGGCCATTCCTCTGTTTTCCCGCCGTAACCGAAGTAGCGGTCTAGCCAGCGACCGTCACTTGCTTTTGACGGCCCTACGATGAACCGTTATTTGGTTTGAGGGTTTATTAGCCCTTTTGCTTCTGGGTAAGCGACGGCCCTAGCTTGGAGCGTCGTTCCCATGTAACGCGCCGGTGCCTGGCCGTTACTTTGCTTTCATCGTTTTTCTTTGGGGGTTAAGTCGGTTGGTCTAACGCGCTTGACCCAGCGCGTTAGATGGAAGCGGCGCGCCTTGCCCAGGCCGTTGCTTGCCTGTTGACTGACGTTGACTCGTTGAGGCGGTGCCTTCGACGGTCGAACCCTTGTGCGTTGTTTTGAGTATAACGTGCCTGCCCCTGGCCGTTATATTCTGCGTGGACGAGGTTGGGTGGCTGTCCCGTTGGAAGTGACGGTGGAGCTCCTGTGTGTCGTTTGTGAGTAACGCGCTCACCTCTGACCGTTGTTTGCTGTCGTGTTGGGTTGAGGGTGGCCATGCCGTTCTGAGTGACGGATGGGCCCCTGCGCGTCGTTTGTCTGTGACGGCCCTCTCCTGCCGCGTCGTTTGGTTGTAACGCGCCTAGCGTCGCGCGTTACTTCATGTTGGTTTGGGTTTGCTGCACCGTTGGATGTGACGGTGGGTACCCTGTGCGCCGTTTGCTTGTAACGCCCCTGGTCCCGTGCGTTACTTGGCTTTTGTGTGCTTTGTAGGTTGTTAGGGTGGTGTGAGCGACGGCCTGTGTCCGTCCGTCGTTTGGGAAATAACGCCCCTGAGCTAGACCGTCACTTGCTAATAACGGTCTAGGGCCTGTGCGTTGCTTCCCTTGTGCCTTGGTTTTCCGCCCGATGATTCTGTGTGTCTTGGCTTGTCCTTGTGGTCTGCCTGTTGTCCCGTGGATGTCTCTTGATGTCCTATGAGGGCTAAGACTACGTTGTAAGGTAGCCAGGAGTCTTCTTACTTATGGTAGGACTCTTGATCCTACTCTTGTATGCTGTTGTTGTTTGGCTCAGGTCAACCCGGTTTGACCCAGTGGTTGACATGTGCCCTTGTTTGTGCGTGTCTTGGCAGTTCTGTCCTGTCCAAGACACTGTTTCTGGATGCTTCGAGGTGTTCTACCTCGGTTTGCGTGTCCAGCTGTGCTGAGGGTTCTTGATGTTTCCCTCAGGTCTCCGTGTGTTGCTTTCTGCGGAGCGTGGTTTCTTTGGCCTAGGATTAGACCGATTGGCGGCTTGTTCCGCTGTTTGTGATGATCTTGCTGTTTAGTCGTTTGACTCAAGGATCGTTGCGTAGGAGGTCTAGTTGCTTGTCCTGAGTTGTCGGCAGTGGCGATGCTGCCATTTGGTGCCTAGAAGTACGAGTAGATGGGCGTGGTTGCCTGTCTGTACTTCGGCACTTGTGTTTTGAGCTTCTGTGTCGTGTGAAGCCTCCACTTGTGTGACCTAAGGCCTAGAGGTGCCGACCCGCTAGCGGATGGCGGAGGGGTTTTCCCGGTGAGCGGTTTTTAGTTAGTTCCGCGGGCTCCTAGTCAACGGTGGCGTCCTGCCGAGGGAAAATACTAGCTAGAGGACCTGGCTTAGACTATAGCCAGTGTGTGCACACGTGGTCAGGGACAGAGGACTTACGTCGACGGGCGTGACCCTGACTAGTTACTTGTTTTGCTGTTCCTGTTTGGTTCAGCTGGCTTTTTAAGGGGGTACTTCCGTCACGTGACGCGTAGTTCTTCGCGTTTTCTTGCGCGTTGTGACCTTTGCGAGTTGCCCGTTTGTGGCTGTGCTCGAGGTCAGTGTTCTGTCGTCTGCACGATGTTCTGATCGTGCGTGGGGCTCTGTGCACGACGTTCTCTGTCGTGTTTTGTCTGTTTCCCGGTGTCGGCGTTCGCCTTCGCCTTTGTTTGGGCTGGTTGACAGGCCGATGTACCCTTCTGTGTGAGTTTAGGGTCGTCCACCTGTTGCCTTTTTGTTTGGAGTAGTTTGGGATGCCGAGGTTAGTTCGGCAGCCGCTTGTTTGGTGCGGGTTCTCACCCTCTCCTGCGTGTTCCCTACTCCTACTTCCCGTCTGTTCCTTTACAGCTTTGTAGTGTAGTTTTCCTGCTTTGCTACACCTGCTGTTCCTGCTGCTTTGTTGTTGCTACCGTTGCCTTCGCTTTGTGCGCTGTCCAGTGGGGATCCGCGTGACCCCTACTGAGTTTCTGTTGAGACTCACCCCTGCTGCTTTTCAGGTGGGTTTCGCCGTTTGCCTCTGCTGTTCCTGGCGGAGTGCTCTCTTGCTGTTGTAGCTGCCAGCTGTACCTGCGGTCGGGCTTCTGCCGACTTCTGTGTACGTTTCTTTCTGTCTGACTGTACTGTGCTAGACTTGTTGTCTTTCCTTTGGGCTGGACTCTGTGTTTAATTGTTAAAAATTTATTAATAAAAAGGTAATTTTATTTCTGCTATTTTAGCAATCCAATCTAATGAAATTGCTTACTGTTATATCTCTGTGGCTTCAATGTACTCTACACATGCCTTTTATCCCTTCGGCGCTTTCCCGCGCTTGGGAGGCCTCGCGGGTCCCTCATGATATCACGTGTATTCGGTATTTATACCGGGTGCACCGGGTATCCGGAATCCGGGTCGCTACAGTTTGTACAGCTAATCCATGGCCCAAATCGTAAGTGCAAGTTTTGCTAGCTTATAACATATAATTATTTGGCAAAAAGGGTAAATAGTGTAAATGCTAGGATTGGAACCCTAGTCACTAGGTTGAAAGGCACATCACTTAACCAACTAGTCTAGGAAGCCACTTGTTAAGTGAATAATCTTTACATATGATGACTCCATGTTCTAACTTCTTACATAAGCTTTCTATAGAGTTTATCTAATATTTTTTTCTTATTTGGGAAATATTATTAATAATTTTTTAATCATTTTTTATACGGGGTGCTACATTCTTGATGGAGGTTTATTACCCTGTTTTAATCCTTGTTTAGCAAGGATGTTTCCCCCTATAAATACCCCCTGGGTTTGTTTCGCGCGGAGGAGACACACAAAAAAAAAGAAAAAAAGAGAAGAATTAGAAGAGAAAAAAAAAAGAGAGGAGAGGGGAACAGAAGAGAGTTAACAGAAAAGAGAGTTTGTTCTTTTGCAGGTTATTGTTTTCTCTTCATCCGAGCACTCTCTTCTTCAAGGGCGTTTCTTCTTCTTCCACACAGGCTTCATCTATTTGCTGCTGTGCTATCAAGCATATTGAAGCTCTTTCCCCTCTACTACTGCACACACAGCAGAGAGGAGCTCCCTCTCTCCCTTTTAGTGTTCGGTTTTTTTTATTAGCATACCATCATTATCATCTTATATCCTTTTTCTCTAGTTCTCACTAGATCTCACCCACATATTATTGTTTAGCATATTGCATCCATGTCTTTCAAAACCTTGTTCCTTTTAGGGGTTTAAAACCAAAACACACAAGGTAATCAAGACTAAGAACCCCCTTCATCGGCCGGCCGGTAGAAGGAGGAAGAAAGGATTCACAATTTCTCCCGCTCAACATAAGGTACACGCGATCATCCTTTTTCTTATTTGAGGTAACCCCTCTGGCGATCACATTCCCCTTTAGCATCCCACGCATGCTCTTCCTTTCGCCATTATTTTTTAAGCTTTAGAAATTGAGTTTGGTTTCATTTCTTAAGTGGATTTTCTTAGAATCTACAACACACATACACAAGGTTCAACGAGCAGTCAACTTTAATTAATGACATTCTGGTTGATCTCCAAGGTTCACACATACAGCTAGTTATCACACTTAGTTGATATGTGTTTCACTTAGGCCATTCTGTTTCATTCCACTGTGCATTGTGCTTAAGTGATTCAAGTAATTTATAGGAGAGGTTCATACTTTTGGAAGTCAAGATTTAAATATGCCATAGTTCGTGAGAGGATCTATTCAACCCCCCTTCTAGATCCCTTTGCACCGCCCGGGACCCAACAACAAATACGCTCCTCAATCAAAACCCAAGATCAGAAGAAGCACAACCGCCATGTTCATAATCATGTGGCAAAGTCCTCTCACGGAGATATGATGAGGCGAAGCGAAAGCTGAGAAGGACACGAGCTTCAGAACAGATCGAGAGATAAGATTAAAGAAGAGAACATATTAGAAAATATGATACGGACAGGAGAGCAGAGCGAATGATAAGGGGCAAGGAAGCTTGAGTACCTGCGACCTGCACACTGAACAAACAAGTTTTATACGTGTTCTCAAAATAAATAGAAAATGAAAATGCATGAAGAAAGGAACCAAAGACACATATTTTTGGATTTTTGTAATTTTTTGATTTTTTTTAGATTTTCAACAATATTTGATTTTTTTTAGATTTTGACATATTTGATTTTTTAAAATATTTTTGACATATTTGATTTTTTTGGATTTTGACAATATCTAATTTTTTTCTTTTTTCTTTTTTTTTTGGATTTTGATTTTTGAAATTACTACCTGCAGCACCCAGAGATGGGCTCAAACTACTGGCCAGGGGTCGTCATCCCTTCCTCTCATTAAAGAGTTCCCTTGAGTAAGGCGTGCATTTGGGGGTGATTCGTCACAACCAACCGCCTCTAAAGAACTGTCCCCCTACTAAGGCCATACCCGGGATACAACCCAGCCGAAGAGGGAGAAAATAAAAGAACAATTGGTGACAAGTTTAATACAGGATGGGAGATATCAAGATTCAAATTCCTTCCAGGGCACCACCCCTCAAAGATACAATCTGTTGCGCCGGGGCTTTGTGTCTTTGGTTTTGAGACCCATATTTATCAGGCACGCATGCGACCGGGCTCATGACGTCTCGCGGGGAACTGTACTGCCACTCTTGTCATGCCTTTATTTCAAAATTTTGCTATTGATTCATTTTCCTTTATTTTGATAGCCCTTATTGGCTAGATATAGCATGAAAGCTCACTTTTGAGGGTCAAGACTGCCCCTATTTGAGACCTCTCTCGTATTAGGGAGTGCTTAAGTTGGTCATCTCATCCATCAATCTCTTACCCCTGCACTTGGCCGAACAGAGAAAAGAAAAGACTTTGTGTATACCCAAAGTATGGCCAAAGCAGCAACGGTGTGCCTCAGAGGAAAATCAGCTATGGCTTGCCGTGAAGTGTGTGAAAAACCCATACTCAAGGTCACCCTCAACGATCGGGGAAAGAACTAGACTCCCAGCACGGAGCTATCACCAACCTGAGATGTTGCAGAAGCGAACTCATTTAACACAAACCTAACTAAGCAAACTTCTTAAAAGCCACTCAAACCATGTTAAGGAACCCGCAATATACTCATTCACAGAAGAAATAGAAATGATAGCAATAATATCATGTTCTTGCACAAAATAAAGATACCTTGCAAATCTATTGAGTAAAAAGCAGCGTCCTGAAGCGAGAGCTTTATCAAAGAGCTTCGAGTAGCACGAGCTTTGTATTCCTTGCTTGACAGGACCAAGAATGGAGAGGATAGCAAAGGAGTTGATGATTCCTCTACACGGGGGAGCATCGGACACCACACTGGACGAAGAGGGATAAAAGGAAGAGAGACGAGGGCTAGAACTCCCTCGTTAAGGCACAAAGACCCTGATAATAAGGAACCAGATACAGAATAAATAGAGATTAGCTGGGATCAAGGCGGACTAAAGCCTCAAAAATAGCAAGAAAAAGGGTAATGACCCTGAAAGGGTGAAGAGGAGTGAGTAGAAAGAGGAGAAGAAGAATCATCTGACACAGTCAGAGAAGAGGAATGATAATCACCGGACGGGGTTGGGGAAGGAGAATTAGAATCAGCCGATAGGGTCGGGGAAGACGAACCATAGACACTCGATAGGGTCAGGGAAAGAGAATGAGGACCACCCGATAGGGTCGGGGAAGAAGAACGAGAATCACCCGACAGGGTCGGGGAAGGAGAATAAGGACCACCTGACAGAGTCGGCGAAAAAGAAGGAGGACTCGGAGATACTGGAGGAGAAGGATCAAAAGATGTCCCAGGATCGGGATGATGAGAGGGCATAGGCCGAGGCCTATAATCGTGAGTGTGAGAAGAATCAAGAGAATCTGGGTAAGAGAAAGAAGAATTGGGGTTCGCGGACCCGGGGAGAGAGGAGAAAATCATGGGAATTAGATCAGAGAGAGGAAGATACACCACCCAAGGGTGGGAGCTCAACAGGAGAAATGATGAATGAAAGGACAAAGAAGGAGAAGTGGACCCCTGAGTGCACAACTGACGGCCCTTAAACCTATGCCGTCGCTTTTTCTTAGCTGAAATTGGCTTGTAGTGGACCCGCCTGACATGGGCTCAAATCCTTGGGCTTCTTGATTTGAAATATCTTCTCAAATAACGGGCCCACCTGACAGACGACCTGGCCCTATTATGAACATGCTGCTTCATTGGGGCGGTTGCCCCTAGACACCCGGTGCTAACAATAGGTGGACATTCTTTAACAAGTAACCCTTCAGAGTGATGAATATCACAAACCCATGGGGTTTTGTCTCTCGGCACGAGAAGCATGAGATTCAGCAATCAGACACGAAGCATAACTCCCTTGATAAAAGAGACGGATGAAGCTGAGGGAGAGTAATACACGGCGTTGACATGGCCGGCTTGATAAATAGAGGAAGATTGCATAGAATGTGCAGAATGTCCTTGGATAGTGCAGAAGATACGACCAATTGCCCCTTGAATATAGAACTCACAACCTGCTTGGTAGCCGTATGTGTTAGCACAACTCGGGTGAAGAACCCCTCTTGGCTAGTTATCTGAACAGCAACGGAGCGAGAGGAAATTACAACACCAATAATCAAGCCTCCGGCGAGCAAGGAGATTGCCACCGGCCTCGCTCGAGAAGAAACTGCCACTAATGCAAGAGAGCTCTTCTTAGCAACCATCATCGGAAATACAGGCTTATCAACCCCAAAATAGCCAGGGACTAGGACACGAACTGGCATGCGGTAGATGTAATCTTGAAGCTTGAAATGCATAACCTTCATCCAATCATCCTGACTTGGCTCATTTTCACCCTGGGGACCAGACCCGACGGGCACCAAAGGTAGCGCACACCCGCTCCATGGGGTGGAAATAGGAGGCGAAGTGGAGGGAATAGGTTCTGATGGGGATGGTGATGTCAAGTGAAGGCGCAGGTGATGTGGCGATGATAGGCTCGTGTGAAAGTAAAGGTGGAGGCGGAGATGATTGAGGTTTAGGCAATGATGAGGGTGGTGGAGATGGCGTAGGCAATGAGGGTAGTGGAGATAGAGGCGGTGATGAAGGCAAAGGGGAAGGCCGTGGCGCCCATCGTTGACGTATCGACACAACGCGTCGGGTGGTGTTGGTAGTGAAAGCGGTGATAGCAGAATGAACGGAGGAAGGGGAGGCACTAGCCTGAGCAAGGGCTTGGGTAGGTGAAGGCAATGAAGATGGGCTAGGAGATGGTGAAGGTAATGGGGTAGGTGATGGAGTAGGTGGATATGATAGGGTAGGCGATGGCCTAGGTGAGGGAACGGGTGATGGAATAGATGACGGAGCTGGCGCAGCGCGAGATAAAGAATCACAGGGGTGCCCCTGGCCTTATAGTGATGGAGACGGCTGCCTGGACGGTGCCTGCTGCTGTTGTTGATTGCTACAAAGATGGAGAACAACCTTACGAATCGCGGCCCAATCGATCCTTTTCTTATCTTCCAGGTCATAAACAAACTCCCGTAACTCGGGGCAATCCTCAACCAAATGCCCCTGCTGGTGATGATAATCATAAAATTGGAGCAAATCCCAGACCACGGGTAGGCAAGGCACAACCGGAGGAAGTGGCAACACGTGGGTGGCCATCAAAGCCCTGAAAATATCTGTGAAACACTCCGACAATGGAGGATGAGGAGCCCGCTTCGGGCAAGGCGGATGCGGAGGGGTATGTTGTGGAAAAGCGGGTTGTGGAGATTGCGGAGACGGAAGTGGGGGTTGCATAGGCAAGAGTACATGGCTAGTGGATGGACTAGGCGATGGTACAGGAGTAGGAATATAGTTGACAACATCCACTTGCTCGAGGTGTGGTGTTTCCTTGACCGAAGGTGGAGACACATGTAGGTATGCGGAAGCGGAAGGTTGACTCGTGGAGGGTTGACTTATAGAGGTGGATGCAGTGTAAGGTTGACTCATGGAGGGCGCGATATAAGTGGAAGGTTGACTCATGGAGAGTTGATATGCGAAAGGTTGATATGTGGGGGTAGATGTAGATGGCGGGGTGGATGTGGGCATAGAAGGTGGAGAAGACTCGAGGTCAAGGGAAGCGTGGATTTGCTGGCGAATGAAGCGAGCTCGGTTGTAAAGCTGTTGCCAAGAGGTGATGTCATTGAGGGCTAAGATGAACCGGTACTCAGGCATTGCATTAGATATTAGCATCTTGATTTTCTCTCCCTTTAGAATGTGCTCCGGGACTTGTGCGGCAAGGCGACGCCAGCGATCGGCAAAAGTAGAGAATTCCTCTTTGGGCTTCATCTTTTCATGGGCCAGATCCACCATAAAAAACTTGGGCCCAACCTGGTCTTGATATTTCTGAATAAATTTTTGTTGCACAACTTGGAAATTCACAATCTGCTCTTGCAGAAGAGAGAAGAACCAATCCCGAGCCAAATGTTCAAGAGACAGACCAAATAGATAAGCCATCAAGAGTTGGTCATGTCGAAATTGAAGTCCCGCAATCAATGACACCCAAGAGGGGGGTGAATTGGGTGTTTACCAATTTTAAGAAAACTTTTGGCCTTTTCAAAATATGTGATACAAAGCTAATCAAGAGGTTCAAAACTGTTTGTTCACAAATTGGATTTATCAAACTTAATTAGATGATGATATAGATTATGCAAGATAAATGTGGATAAATCCAGAATCGCAATTACACTAACACTCACGTAGAATAGAGGTAGAAGAAAAGGACCAAACCACACAATTCAAACCATAGTGCACAGTGGTTTTTAAGGTGGTTCGGATGCAACGACGTCAATCCTACGTCCACCCCTCACCAAACCCGGTGAGACTTCACTTGGGGATAAATCCCCAAACAGAGACGACGCTCCAACCACACACGCAGGACGACGCCTGCACACACACACGGGGACGCATCCCAACACACACACACACACACACGGAGACGAGGTCTCCAACACGATCCAACAACCGGATCAACAACACACACACTTGCTGCGATAGATGCAGCACTCTCCACACACAAACACTAAGACCTAGATAAAACCACACACACACGCAGATCTAAGAAGATCTACACACACACGAATGGAACACACGACCATACACGACCACGGATCCAAAGCGATCCACACACACACACGAATGTTTGTATATTATAAAGAACACACACATAAAGCCCAAAGCACAAGGATAATGAAACACAGTTTAGAAGACTCCTGATTTGGCTTCCACTGAGTGTATGATGTAGAGCTTGGAACGATGCTTCCTGCTTCACTTGAATGGCTTCAGATTAAGCTTGAATGGCCTTGGGGTGGATGTAGAGTTGCTGCACGGAGTACTATTCATGGCTACAATACTCTTCCTTCTTCACTTGGATAACCTTCCTTTAATCTCTTCTTGAAACCCTTGCTTGCTTCTTAATAGCCTCACCCTTGATCTCTCCTTGTTGGTTGCTTGATTCTTTACTTCATAGATGCTTGTTGGCTTGAGAAGTACCTTGAATGGCTTGTAGATAGATGAAGAACTTGCTGCATGAGGTACTGTTCACGGAGCTATAGTACCCTCGTCTTCCTCCTTGGACAGCCTCCCCTTGGATCTCTTGGATGGTTAGGGTTTATGACTCCAAATGATATATTTTATAGCCCTTGAATGATCCATAGACAAGCCCCAGACCAGATCCACAAATCATGGTGTAATTGGGGTCATTGGGATTAAACAAATGAAAAGAAAGACCTCTCCACGAGCTTGAAATCGAAGTCAACAAAAGGGGGCCTCGGCACTGGCGGTCGACCGGAATTTATGGGGCGGTCGACCGAAATTTTACAGTCGGGACATTTTTAGGCTCTGGCAAAATCGGTCGACCGGACTCCTAGGGGCGGTCGACTGCTACTGAGATTTTTGTAGCTTTTTCGTCCCTGGAAATTTAGGTCGACCAGACCTTGTCCTCAGGTCGACCGAACAGTGAAGATCCTACAAAAATAAGTTGTTAGCCTAGCAAAACATGTCCATAAGTCAAGAGTTTCATGTCCTCATCAATTTCATGCATTTTGGGTTTGGATTAACTTAGCTTATGCATATGGAAGGTTCAAAGCAAATGAGCACTTGTCATTACATAAGATTGTCTTAAAGAAGTTCAATGCTCACTCTTCCCTATAATCAAAATTTTGTTCTAGGGGCTCCGCCCCCGGAAACCCCCGTAAGGGGTGCTGCCCCCTTGACCCCGTGCGAGGGCACCCGATGGCGAGTTTTGCAAGGGCTTGAAACCTCATGAACTAGGTGCATATGAACACTTTGAAACACACATGTTTTGAGGTAAGGATCAAGTTCTGGGTTAAGAATCAAGAGATAAAACTCAATCATCCCAAGTAAATTATGCATGAAATAACCTGATGGAACACTCAATAACAAGGAGTGTATAACAGGGTAAGAGCCTTACCAATGGTTCTTGATAGTACATGATAAGTGCTATATTTTGCATCATAATTTACATCACATTCATCATCTTTGAGCATTATTGGAGTATATTTGTGCAACATGAGCATTAATTACATTCTCACATATTATTTGAGTCTTCATGCATTTTATCATCTTTTTGAGCTTAAAAGACCATGTGAGAAATATTTAAATATTTGCACAAATATTTTGGAATTAAATAGATTGATATTTTAATTTTCAGGAAAAAGCGACCTAGATCAAGGCGCTATTTAAATAACGACAGATTCAAGAGCGCGTCTTCAGCAAGAAGCGACAGCTCCAAGGGCGTCAATTCAGTTGATAAAAGAAAGTGGAAAAAGAATAAAAAAAGAGAGAGAGAAAAGAATTAGCGCCCGAGAGGAGGTCGCTAATCATAGAAAGGACGCCCAAAGTGAAGGTCGTCAATTCCTATTTTACGAAAAATGTGGAAATAGCAAAATATGGAAATAAGAAACTGACGCTCGAGATGCAGTCGCTACTTCAAGAAAGGACGTCCTAGATTAAGGCATCATTTAAAGAAAAGACGCCCCAATATAAGTCGCTATTCAAAGTTGAACCAGAAAAGGCAACTGCAGTTCCCGATCGAGCTATTCTTCCTTGTTTTGATTTATCTACGAAGACACAGTGGAAAGGAGGACTCTATTATGAGTAAGGACTCTATTGGGGTAATGATCCATTGCTGGAAATAAGGATATGCATCAAGATTGGAGTCCACGGTCGAAGGAAACTGCCGAATGCCATTAAAATGATGCCATGGTCGTAGGGTTACGGAGAGGACAGTTTGGAGATCTGCCTTAGGGTTTAATTTCGAAACCTTTCCTTTCATCTTTTGCAATTGAGTTCTTCATCAAAGTTCTTCATTTTTAAGTCTTCTCCAACTTCTTCTTCTTGCTCATCTTCTAATTCTTTCACGTTTTTATGCTATCATTAGTTTTTCGAAGTTCTATCTACGGATTTTACTGTTCACCAGATTTTCACACCTTCTGTTCTTCATCATTTTTCTCCCCCTTCTGGTCCGTATCTCTCTCTGTGTTCTTCAGGAACGTTGTGCATTTTTGAAAGTTCTTCAACTTCTTAGTTTACCACTTCGTCCAAATCTTCACCGTTTTCAAGCTATAGTCAATTTTCAAAAGTTCAGGTTTTTAGAGTTCTGCACTGTTCATCCGCGACCACCTCCTGTTCATCCTTATTTTTCACCATCTTCCTCTCGTTTTTAAACTCTGAAGTCTTCATCAATCTTCTTCATCTTCTCCATCTCTACAACTTTCATGTTTTCCACTTTTCCTAATTCCTTCTGATTTTAAAGTTATTCTTCCTCTAAATCACCCTCTGTTTTTTTTATTATTTCTTCTCAAAGCACACCAACACACACACCCTTTTGCACTGTTTTCAAATTTCCTCCATCTATTTCTTTCTTCTTCTATTTTCCTCTCATATCCCAAGGCGGATTTTCATCTCTTGATCCTCTCACGGCGTCGGCATCCTAAGCGGGGCGACATCCAAGGCTTTGCAAGGAGGCGTCGTTGCTCTTCATCCATTGGCTCTCAAGCTCTTTTCTTTTTCATGTTCTAAGTTGTATTTTTTTTATTTTAAATTGTACTTGCCACCTCCTAAGGTAATAAAACTCATTTTTCACATATTGTGGTTGTCTTAATTTTCTCTCTCTATCTCCTCCAATTTCTCTTCTTAAACCCTCTCAACTTCTTTAATTAAGTTTTCCTTGTAGTTTATTTTCTTTAGTCTTAATCACACTCAAAACTTGGTTTTCAAAAGCATAAAGTGATTTTTCCAACTTGTTCAATAAGGATTATTTCTCCTCGTAGGATTGACTCCGCTTACCACTATATTCTTAATTTTCTACCTTTCAAAGTGAGTGAGTGTGAATTATTTAAATTGTGGCACGGCTTTCTTAACGACGCTTGTCGGTGCGCATCAATTTTTGGAGCCGTTGCCGGAGAGAAAATTAATTTTTATATTGGGAAATTCCTTGTACTTGATTTGTATATAGTTTTCTTATTTTTTTGTTTTTATTTTACAGGAAAAATCCAAAAAAATCAGAAAATTAGAAAATTACAGAAAATCGGATCTGCAAATTCCCAGGAAATAATCTGTCGAAGAAAGTTGGAAATCAGGGATTCTGGGATATTCAAACGTCACTAAAGGTTGGTATACGTAGGAAAAGGTCCATTTCTTGTAAAATTCTAGAAAAAATCTAAAAAATTCTGAAAAAATCCAAAAAAATCATAAATCCAGAAAACATCAAAACTATGATGGTTGGCTTTATTTTTCATTAGTTTGCATGTTAATTATCATTTTTAGTTAGTTTATTGATTTTATTTAACCTCTTTCATAAAAAAAATAATTCCATAAAAATAAAAAAAATCAGAATATTCAAAAAAAATAGAAAAAGAAAAAAAAATTTATGTTAGCATATCTTCATCTTAGTTGAATTTTGTTCATGCATCATGTATTTTAGTTGATTTTATATTTGCTTGCATTCTTTAAAAAAAAAAAATTCTTTTCTCATCTATTTCTCCTCTTAAGGGCATTAGGATCCACACACCTTTCTTGGATTTGGAAGGACACTCCATTGAGCACTCCGTCTCTTTGGACTTAAAATTCCATTTCTAAGACCTCCATAAGTCCCCGCACCCGTGGATTCCCTCACGGACGCCGGGCCGGTTGTACCACGAAGTACCTTGGAGTTAGAGCGCCTTTAGAAGGTTTTCCTAAAATAAAATAATAATAAAAAAATTTCATCATCATTCTCGATGCATAAATCATTCATATAGGAATTAATTCCTTGCATTTAAAAAAAAAAATTCATAAAAAAGAGGCATTCATATAGGAGATAGTTGATTGCATCCTTTATTGCACTTGAAAAAAAAAGAGAGAAAAAGAAAAATAAAAAAAATTATCATTCATATTGGGCCCTTTGCATTGCATGCAAGGTAGGAGATCTCTCCACCCACAGTTGTTAGGACCCATTAGTGAGATTGAAAGGTTAGTGCATTGCAAAGCCCAAAACCAACCTAACCTTATGGAGAACCAAAATCAGATCCAAGCTCCTAAACAAATGAAGGATTATTTCATTCCAAATCAATATCAGCCATCCTTCTATGTGCAAGCACCACAGAATCAAGTTGCTCAGTATGAAATTAAATCCAGCACCATCCAGATGTTGCCATCCTTCTATGGCAATACTAATGAAGATCCATATAAACATCTAGATGAGTTTCTCCAAATATGTTCCACTGTCAAAATTCAAAACTTCTCAGATGATACCCTTAAGCTCACTCTTTTCCCATTCTCCCTTAAGGATAAAGCTAAATATTGGCTAGGCTCCTTGGGTAGAATGATCAGTACTTGGGAAGAGATGCAAAAGGAGTTTTTGAAGAAATTTTATCCCATTGGTAGAACTAACACCATGAGAAGGGCCATCACTGGGTTTACACAAAATCCTGGAGAACAAATTCATGAGGCCTGGGATAGATTGAAAGATCTATTAAGGAAATGTCCCCATCATGGCCTATCTAGATGGCAAATTGTTCAAGCTTTTTATGAGGGATTAACTGAAAATTACAGACAGATGGTGGATGCTTCTTGTGGGGGAGCCTTTATGAGCAAAAGTGAAGATGAAGCTTATGATTTATTTGAAATGTTAAGTGAAAATTCTATTAGTCATGCTTCACTTTCTTCATATGAGAGAATGATTGGACCGTCTAAGAAGGGTGGGCTATATGAAGTTAAAACACAAGGAGATTGTGAGAATAGGTTTGATGTTAATGCGCTTGCCCAGAAATTGAATAAAGTTGATTTATTGGCGCAGAAAATTGAGAAGGTGGATTTAGTGGCCCAAAAGTTAGATCAACTTTTGTCTATGAATACACATGAGCCCTCTCTTCCCTCTTCCCATCCTATCTCAAATTCAAACATGCAAGAACTGTGTGCCTTGTGTTCAAGCCCAAATCATGTTGTCATAGATTGTCCTACAGCGGCCCAATTACCCCCTTTTATTCAAGAACAAGTTTTTGCTGCTCAGGGAGTCTCTAAGCCCAGTTATGATCCATATTCTAATTCCTACAATCCAGGCTGGAGAAATCACCCTAATTTCTCTTGGAAATCTCAGGCAGGTCCATCCAATCAAGTCAATCCCTTAGTTCCCTCAGTCCCTAAGCAATCTTTTCCAGTTCCAAATCAATCTCATCAAAATTTTTCATCTCCTTTTCAACAAAATCACCAACAACTTCCATTTCAACAGTCATCATTCCATAAAGCTCAGGCCCAATTTCAACAAACTCCACCATATCAAGGCCAGTTCAATCAGTTTCCATCACATCGCTACTCACAGGGAGCCCAATTTCAAGTTCCTTATCAGCCACCGCCTCAATTTCACCAGCCTAATTTTGAAGATAAGTTTGACCAACTTCAGCAACTTATTCTTTCTCAACAACAATCAATTGCCAAGTTAGAAGGTCAAATAGGCCAGCTGGCTGCGAGTAATGTGAGGAGAGATGTTGGGCAACTACCTAGTCAACCCGTTGCTAATCCCCGTAATCAACAACCTCCAGATTTCCAACAAAGAGCTCCTATTCTTCCTCCTCCAAATCAACCCAATCAGCCCCAGCCTCCTCTTCCTAATGCTCCTCAATTCGAAAATGCCAAAGCTATTTCTACTCTTAGGAGCGGGAAGATTCTAAGTGATCCTTATCACACTAAGGATGAGGGTTGTAGCAAGGGCCGAGACATTCAAGAGGAGAGTGAGGAAGAGGAAGAAGAGCCAAAGCAGTCGGATGGGGGGGAAAAGACAATGGATAAAGGAAAGGGTAAGGTTGATGAAGGTGTTGAAAGATATGTTCCTAAGGTTCCTTTTCCAGATGCATTAAAGCCGAAAGCTCAAAAGAAGCCGGTCCAATAAGAAGAGATGTTGGAACTATTCAAGCAAGTTAATATCAATATTCCGCTCTTGGATGCCATTAAGCATGTACTGGCTTATGCCAAGTTTTTGAAAGAGCTTTGTACCCCAAGAAGGGAGCCGAAGGCAACCACACAAAGGATCCGTCTTTCTGAAGATGTCAGTGTTGTTCTGATGAATTCTTTGCCAAAGAAGTTGAAAGATCCAGGTGCTCCACTAATTTCATGTGATATAGGTGGGGTAACATTTGATAAAGCTTTGTTAGATCTTGGAGCGAGTGTTAATTTGTTACCCACCTGCATATATGAGCAATTTGATCTAGGAGAATTGAAGTCCACTTCTATTATCCTTCAACTGGCGGATCGGTCTGTGAAAACACCTAAGGGCTTGTTAGAAGATGTGATTGTAAAAATTCATGAGTGTTATTTCCCAGTGGACTTTTTGATCTTGGATATGGCCCCATCTCAAGAGTTAAAGCATACACCAATTATTTTGGGACGCCCATTTTTGGCTACGGCAAAGGCAAACATTAATTGTGCAACTGGGATGATGGATATTACTTTTGGAGGAGAAAAGGTTTCTTTGAATGTTTTCAAAGCCTCAAAGTACCCGGACAATGAGGAAGAATGCAATATTGTTGATATTTTTGAGGAAATAATTGAGGAATGTCCGGACGAAAATGATATTGTGTTAGAAGAGGGTAGTTTGCTTCAGGATTCACCCCTTCTTTCATCTAGACTAGAACCTCTGCCTCCGTTAAGATCTGAACCAATTCTTCCATCTCTTGATCAGCCGCCCGTTTTGGAACTTAAACCTCTGCCGGATTCGTTGAAATATGCTTATCTAGGCCCAGATCATACCTTGCCTGTTATCATTGCTTCTAATCTTACCTCTGCTCAGGAATCCAAACTTTTAGAAGTTCTTAAGGAGCATAGGGGGGCAATAGGGTGGTCTGTGGCAGATTTGAAGGGAATAAGTCCTGATGTTTGCATGCATTACATTTATTTAGAGGACAATGCCAAACCCAGCAGAGAAATGCAGCGGAGGCTGAATCCGAATATGAAAGAGGTGGTGAAAAAGGAAGTTGTAAAGTGGCTAGATGCTGGGATAATTTATCCCATTTCTGACAGTAAATGGGTGAGCCCGACACAAGTGGTTCCTAAGAAGTCGGGACTCACTGTGGTGACGAATGAGAAAGGAGAGGAGGTACCTATGCGATTGCAGACGGGGTGGAGAGTTTGTATTGATTATAGAAAGCTCAATTCTGTGACAAGGAAGGATCATTTCCCACTTCCGTTTGTTGATCAGATTCTGGAGAGATTGGCTGGACAGAATTATTTTTGTTTCTTGGATGGTTATTCCGGATACAATCAAGTTGCTATTTATCCGGAGGATCAGGAAAAGACCACCTTTACGTGCCCCTTTGGCACGTTTACTTTTAGAAGGATGCCATTCGGTCTGTGCAATGCTTCTGCTACTTTTCAGCGGTGTATGATGTCAATATTTTCTGACATGGTGGGGGAGACTTTGGAAGTTTTCATGGACGATTTCTCGGTGTTTGGAGATTCATTTGAGGGATGCTTGGAAAATCTGACTCAGGTTTTGAAAAGGTGCATTGAATCGAATTTGGTGTTAAGTTGGGAGAAGAGCCACTTTATGGTGAGAGAAGGCATAGTTCTAGGCCATGTGATTTCAGAAAGGGGGATAGAAGTCGATAGAGCCAAGGTTGACTTAATTTCCAATCTTCCTCCTCCTACTTCTGTTAAGCAGATCAGATCTTTCCTTGGCCATGCCGGGTTTTATCGCAGATTCATTCAGAACTTCTCCACCATTGCTCGCCCTCTCACACAATTACTTGTTAAAGATGCTCCGTTCCAGTTTGATGATGCTTGTCTTAAAGCATTCAATTCTCTGAAAACAGCCCTTACTCAAGCTCCAATTCTTCAATCTCCAGATTGGTCGCTTCCTTTTGAGATTATGTGCGACGCTTCTGATTATGCTGTGGGAGCTGTTTTAGGACAAAGAGTTGATAAGAAGCTCGTGGTGATTTATTATGCGAGTCGCACCCTCGCTGATGCGCAACTGAATTACACTACCACAGAGAAGGAGCTGTTAGCTGTTATTTTTGCCCTGGAAAAATTTCGATCATATCTTCTAGGGGCCAAAGTTATTGTTTACTCCGATCATTCAGCTTTGAAATACTTACTCTCCAAGAAGGATGCTAAGCCCCGTCTCATTAGATGGATTTTATTGTTGTAAGAATTTGATTTGGAGATTCGAGATAAGAAGGGGTTAGCTAATGTTGTTGCTGATCATTTGTCTAGGATAGTGATTCCTAAAAGTACTCCAATGACAGATTCTTTCCCTGATGAACAAAATCTTTCCATTTCTCATTCATCCACTCCTTGGTATGCTAATATTGTTAACTACCTGGCGGTAGGACAAATTCCGGGAGGTTGGACTAGACAGGAAAAGGATCACTTCTTTTCTAAGGTAAAATACTATTGCTGGGAGGACCCTGAGTTGTTTCATGTGGGTCCCGATCAGATTATAAGAAGATGTGTCCCAGAAGAACAATCGGTATTGAATTTTTGTCATAATCTTGCTTGTGGGGGACACTTCTCTGGAAAGAAGACAGCGGCAAAAGTGCTACAAAGTGGATTTTACTGGCCCACTTTATTCAAGGATGCATATGAATTTTCCAAATCATGTTTGAGATGTCAAGCTGTGGGCAATAATTTGAAGAAAGATATGATGCCGCTAAATCCCATTTTGGTGGTTTAAAATTTTGACGTTTGGGGAATAGATTTCATGGGACCGTTTCCATCTTCATTTGGTAATGAATATATATTGGTGGCGGTCGATTATGTTTCCAAATGGATTGAAGCCATTGCTACTAGGACAAATGACCATAAGGTGGTGATGAAATTTATGAAGAAGAATATCTTTTCTAGGTTTGGCTGTCTTAGGGCTTTGATTAGTGATGGGGATTCTCATTTCACTCATTCTCAATTTCGAGCTTTGCTTCGTAAGTATGGAATCACTCACAAACTTGCTACCCCCTATCATCCACAAACTAGTGGCTAGGTTGAAGTTTCTAATAGGGAGATTAAAAATATTCTGCATAAAACTGTTAGGCCGGATAGAAAAGACTGGTCTGAGAGACTAGATGATGCAATATGGGCCTACAGGACTGCATTCAAAACTCCCATTGGCATGTCTCCTTATCGCTTGATCTTTGGTAAAGCCTGCCACTTGCCCGTAGAATTGGAATATAGAGCTTATTGGGCTATTAAGCAAGTTAATTTTGATCTTAATCAAGCTGGTGCCCAAAGAGCTCTACAAATTAATGAACTGGAGGAATTAAGAAACGAAGCCTATGAAAATGCAAGGATTTACAAAGCTAAAAGTAAAGCATTTCATGATAAACACATTCATAGGAAAACTTTTCAAGAAAATCAAAAGGTTTGGCTATTTAATTCAAGGCTGCGTTTGTTCCCCGGTAAGCTAAAATCCAGATGGGATGGGCCATTTGTTGTTGTTAAAGTATTTGATCATGGTGCTGTTAAGATTTTGGATCCTAAAAATGGTCACATTTTCACTGTCAATGGCCAAAGGTTAAAACCTTACTTGGAGAATGAACAGTTAACTGCAAAAGAATCAATTATTTTGTGTGATTTGGAGTAATTCTTTGTGAGCCTTCATGCGTCTGGCTGAAGACGGAAAACTTAGCACTTCTGGGAGGCAACCCAAGATTTTTGCTATTTGATGCTTTTTGTTTCAGTGTGTTTTAGTTGTTAGAATCAAGCCAAGGAGAAGAAGTTGTTGCCGTCTATTGATGGAGTTCTGCCCGCACACCAGGTTCTCTCTTTCCTACTCAGCAAACTTCATTGTTACATTGTTCTTTCAGTTCAACTGTACATGCCATTGGGGACAATGTCATTCAAGTTGGGGGGAGAGGGCAGAAAATTTTCATTGCATATAGTACAATCTGGTAGGGATTTGGCATGAATTCTTGCATATCATATCATTTTTTTTTACAAATTTGTATGAAAGCGAAAAGATGAAATTCCCGACTGAGTTTTTATTGTTTCATGCTTGAATTGAAAGCAATTCTAGATTAGAAAAGACTAGGAAAAGGTTGAAGGAAAATTAAGTGCGATCTAATTATGGAAAACTGATATAAGAATCTCTTTAAAGTTCATGCGCACTATTAGAAAAATTTTTTTGTCACTATGCACCCTGATGAAGCAAAATAAGACAAGCCCTCTGTTATTTTGGGAACTGTATCTGATACTCTGCATTTCTTGAGGAAGAGATCTATTTCAAGAAAAAACTTTCTGTCAAGTTTTATAGAAAAAAAAAGAAGAAGAAAGAAATGATGAAATAGAAAGATCACGCCATGAAAAATGCCCCTGATCTGAGTAATCGGGCCTACTTCACCTAAGACGTGTTGAGATTCGCGCAAAAAAAGAAAAGGGAACCTGAATCTGCGATAGTCGGGCCTGCTTCTCCTAAGGCAAGAGTTGAGGTTTGTGTGAAACAGAGAAAGGTAGTGCAGCATCATGTGTGTACAAATAGAAAATAAGATCCCAAAGGGACAGAAGAAAAAGGCAGACAAAAGCTAGTATGCTTAAATGCTCCGATCTGAGAGGTGCAGGGTTGAAAGGTACTTACTTGGAATAGCAAATGAGGGATGCAATTGTCTTAACTGCAGATTTGGAATTACACGTGCACAAGTGCTATTGAACTTTGATTTGTATTCTTAAGTCATGTACTTTAAATTTCCAATCTAAAGCTAGTATGAGCATTAATGATTCTGGATTCCTAATCTTTGGTTGATTTTATGAAAGGAGAGCTGGATATAAGAGTATGATCTTTGTGAACTTTTGTTGGTCCTTAAGATTGATTTAATTACATTGCTAAGGGACTAGCAATAAGTAAGTTGGGGGGTGTGATAAGTGCTATATTTTGCATCATAATTTACATCACATTCATCATCTTTGAGCATTATTGGAGTATATTTGTGCAACATGAGCATTAATTACATTCTCACACATTATTTGAGTCTTCATGCATTTTATCATCTTTTTGAGCTTAAAAGACCACGTGAGAAATATTTAAATATTTGCACAATTATTTTGGAATTAAATATATTGATATTTTAATTTTCAGGAAAAAGCGACCTAGATTAAGGCGCTATTTAAATAACGACAGATTCAAGAGCGCGTCTTCAGCAAGAAGCGACAGCTCCAAGGGCGTCAATTCAGTTGATAAAAGAAAGTGGAAAAAGAATAAAAAAAAGAGAGAGAGAAACGAATTAGCGCCCGAGAGGAGGTCGCTAATCATAGAAAGGACGCCCAAAGTGAAGGTCGTCAATTCCTATTTTACGAAAAATGTGGAAATAGCAAAATATGGAAATAAGAAACTGACGCCCGAGATGCAGTCGCTACTTCAAGAAAGGACGCCCTAGATTAAGGCGTCATTTAAAGAAAAGACGCCCCAATATAAGTCGCTATTCAAAGTTGAACCAGAAAAGGCAACTGTAGTTCCCGATCGAGCTATTCTTCCTTGTTTTGATTTATCTACGAAGACACAGTGGAAAGGAGGACTCTATTATGAGTAAGGACTCTATTGGGGTAATGATCCATTGCTGAAAATAAGGATATGCATCAAGATTGGAGTCCACGGTCGAAGGAAACTGCCGAATGCCATTAAAAGGATGCCATGGTCGTAGGGTTACGGAGAGGACAGTTTGGAGATCTGCCTTAGGGTTTAATTTCGAAACCTTTCCTTTCATCTTTTGCAATTGAGTTCTTCATCAAAGTTCTTCGTTTTTAAGTCTTCTCCAACTTCTTCGTCTTGCTCATCTTCTACATCTTTCACGTTTTTATGCTATCATTAGTTTTTCAAAGTTCTATCTACGGATTTTACTGTTCACCCGATTTTCACACTTTCTGTTTTTCATCATTTTCTCCCCCTTCTGGTCCGTATCTCTCTCTGTGTTCTTCAGGAAAGTTGTGCGTTTTTGAAAGTTCTTCAACTTCTTAGTTTACCACTTCGTCCAAATCTTCACCGTTTTCAAGCTATAGTCAATTTTCAAAAGTTCAGGTTTTTAGAGTTCTGCACTGTTCATCGGCGACCACCTCCCGTTCATCCTTATTTTTCTCCATCTTCCTCTTGTTTTTAAACTCTGAAATCTTCATCAATCTTCTTCATCTTCTCCATCTCTACAACTTTTATGTTTTCCACTTTTCCTAATTCCTTCTGATTTTAAAGTTATTCTTCCTCTAAATCACCCTCTGTTTTTTTTTACTGTTTCTTCTCAAAGACACCAACACACACACCCTTTTGCACTGTTTTCAAATTTCCTCCATCTATTTCTTTCTTTTTCTATTTTCCTCTCATATCCCAAGGTGGATTTTCATCTCTTGATCCTCTCACGGCGTCGGCATCCTAAGCGGGGCGACATCCAAGGCTTGGCAAGGAGGCGGCGTTGCTCTTCATCCATTGGCTCTCAAGCTCGTTTCTTTTTCATGTTCTAAGTTGTATTTTTTTTATTTTACATTGTACTTGCCACCTCCTAAGGTAATAAAACTCATTTTTCACATATTGTGGTTGTCTTAATTTTCTCTCTCTATCTCCTCCAATTTCTCTTCTTAAACCCTCTCAACTTCTTTAATTAAGTTTTCCTTGTAGTTTATTTTCTTTAGGCTTAATCACACTCAAAACTCGGTTTTCAAAAGCATAAAGTGATTTTTCCAACTTGTTCAATAAGGATTATTTCTCCTCGTGGGATCGACTCCGCTTACCACTATATTCTTAATTTTCTACCTTTTAAAGTGAGTGAGTGTGAATTATTTAAATTGTGGCACGGCTTTCTTAACGACGCTAGTCGGTGCGCATCAGTACATGACATATACCACCTGTTTTGGATTGTAGAGGAGCAGGGTAATTATCCACACGTTTGGTTCACAAGATGACTGCCATGAGTTTGTTCCACACGTTTGGTTCACCAGGTGACTACCATGAATTTGATCCTGCATGCAAGATAGTCAGGGTTAATACCATGCTTGTTCACATTAAAGAGGTTATGAAACCTCTTGCCTCTTGTAAAACTAATTCAATCAAGCAAGAATCAAGACCATGTATCATTGCCATTTGCCATCTCAATCATATCTAAACATGAATGTACACAGTCATCAAGAACATGTATAATCAACCATAACTTTAGTTATCATCACTCAATCACACATTAAGTTATCATCAAAACCATAATGCCAACAATCATCAAAACCATAACTCAACAGAAATTGGGCCGACTCATAAACAAACTTTTACAAGTGCACACATGGGTCACCGACTACACCAAAACGGCGATATGTGGGAATTTGTGAAGGAGGTGGAAGTCCAAGATTTTGAAATGCGAGCGGGACACTCAAAGAAGGTTTAGGATCGATCCGGTGTTGAAGTTCATCAAGCTGGCGTTGGGTTTGAGCAATCGTCTCCGGGGTCGGGAGAGATCGAGAGGAATATGGGCCAAGTTGAGCAAGAGAATGTGAATTCAGACCATGATTATGATAATGGGCCGGATAAGAGGATCCAGACTGAGAAGAATAAGGAAGGCCCATTCTGGGAGTGGAAGGATGTGCGGGCCTAGAAGGATCATGAGCATGAGGACCAATCGGGCTAGTAGCATAAGGATAAGAAGAATGAGGCCCGTTAGAAGAATGAGTCACATTAGAAGAACATGGCCCATTAATATAAGAAGAGGGCTCATTGAGGGAAGAAGGCCCATGAAGATAATTTTAATAAGGCGTTGGGCCTGGGCCGGGTCCATTTGACTAACAAGGCATGATAGATAGGCCATGAGGTTGGCTTGCCCCTCAGATGGATCGGGGGGACCACGAGAAGATAAGCCCGCGTGGGAAGAGGATTCCACGCGGGAATAGGAAGAAGATTGGGAAAAAGAATGATACAAGGGGTTGGAATGATGCTCTATGAGGGCAAATGGAGACTTAGTACAATGAGGGAAGCAAGGGCTTAATGGGCTTGAGAATAAGGTGGGACTGACCCACTAATGCAAAGACCAAGGACAACAGACCTAAGACAATAGGACTAGACAATGGACACACAAAATGGGCTAACCTAAATGGGTCTAACAACAAAGAATATGTGAATGCAACACAAAACACTACTAATGGGCTTGAACAAGCCCAAACAACACAAACAATGCAATGTGAGAGTTTTCACCTAAGCCAAACAAGTTAATATGATAGAAAATATTTTAGGAGTTTTAATAGACCTTTTAATAATTTGAATTAAGAATAATTCCCTCGAGACAGCAATCCTATGGGAATAAGGTCCAAGCTTTGGGTTGACTAAGGTTAACTCCCCCACACGTATGCAAATGCAAGCCTAAGGGGTGGAAAAGGTACAACCGGCCCAGCATCCGTGTGGGAATCCACGGCTCACGGGGACTTATGGAGGTCCCGGATAAGATCAACTAGTCGACCCCAAGGAATATGGAGGCAAGAGGATCACTTACCAAGGAGGAATGCAACTACAATATGAAGAATGCATGATCCTATGTGCACCAGAGTGCATGCAATTTCTAGCCTAAAACTAGAAAATCAAGGCAACATTTAATTATGCAAACACAATGATATAGATGCAAACAATATATAAAACTGAAGATAATACAAAAGACAGCAAGGCAGGGTCAGGAACAAGCACAATCGGGCACTAAAAGATATGAAAAACCATGAATAAACAGCGTACCTTTACGTCTGCCCCCAGACCTGCATGCAGATTTTATGCACAAAATGCAAAAATGAAGACAATATTTGACTATGCAAACGTGACCCAAATGATGCAAATAAGATATGGATGGAAAGACAATACAAAGGGGAACAAGATTGGACCAAGAAGCAAGCAATCAGACCTCGTGAAGGTAATCAAATCATCATGAAAAGACGTACTTGTGAACCTGTCCCTGGGTCTACCTGCAGACTTTATGCAGAAAACTTAAAAATGAAGATAAGATTAAACTATGCAAACATGACCCAAATGATGCATATGATATATGGATGGAAAGACAATACAAATGGATATAGAACGGGCTCAAGAACAGGGCAATCCGACCCCAAGAGGCCAAGTTATGCATCAACGAACATGGCCCTGTGAGCACTGCGCTAGAACTGCCAGAATCAGAAAGTGGTCTACCAGATTATCATTTTTTAACCCCTTGCGGTCTACCAAACGACCGCAAGGCTACCAAAAAGGCACTGGTGGCCTTGTGATGACCGCTAGGCTCGTCTGGCGGTCTTGGAGGCGACCGCAAGTCTTGGACAGACCCGAAAACACCCAAAACAGTGGGAAAATGTAGAAAACTCTATCTAAACATGCACATACACACACCCAACTTGCAAAAAAGCATGAATAACGTGATGGGCACTAGTTGTCTCACCATGATCGCCAAAAAATTAGGTTGTTGATGTTTATTCTACCACGCTTTTTACCTCGCCCCAAACTATGCATGTATCATGTTCGCATGAACAAGCATGAAAGATGATGAATAAAGGGGCGATGAGAGATAGAAGAACTGACCGTGATCGCCACCAAGGATTCACAACGCCAAAGGGATGAAGAGATGAAAGGAGCGACGCTGTGTAGCTTGGAAATATGAAGACTTGATCGCACTTAAGGAACAAGGTGCAAGGAACTTGTGGATTTAACCTCCTCTCCTTCCAGTCGACTAGAGGAAGAGGGCCTCATGTTCAATCATGCTCTCCTGAAAAATAAAGATCAACCAACAACATTAGAATATGCATGTGTAGCATCAATCCCACAGTGATAAAATAGTGCTAGAAATTGAGGAAGAACGTACCGGGGGGAGGTTTTTAACCCATGTGGAAGGGTGCAAAAGATAGGTGTGTGTATTGTGATGAGAATAGAACAAGGAGGAGAAAACATGCAGCATAACTATGGGAATATGCTATGCAATATGGAGAAAAGTGCATGTGTAGCAGGGAGAGTGCAGAACTGTATGATGATTTGTGAAATTGGGAGGAGGAGAACTAAGAGAATAGACAACGAAATTGAGCCCTTGAGCATGGAATTGAAAGCTAATACTTTCCTCTGCAAGATGGGGTCGAAGAGTTGAGTTGGAGATGCAGCATGGCTTCGCCCCACATCCAGAAAGAGCCCCTCTTCGCAACCTGCGAACCTGGGTTCTTTATACAGAAGTGTAGGAAACCCTAGTTCGAAATAGGAGATAATAACCCACTTTCGGGGATTTAGATTGATAAATCTCCATATAATAGTGGTGGGAAGAGTCCCAAGTCGAAGGAAACCAAGGTGGAGGCTAATCTCCCTTGAAAGTGGTGTCAACAAGGAGTCTAAAGAGCCTAGCGGCGAAGAAATCAGAGTTCGGGAACATCCAAACTCTCTGTTCTAAAAACGAACTATCACATGGCCATTTCTTGATGAAAATGGTCATGGGATGACCGCAAGGGTACCCACAAACGGTCTAGGGAGTGACCGCAAGGGAAACAGGGATGAACGGGCTCAAACGGGCACTGTTTGGGGGAAAACGGTCTAGTGAAGACCGCAAGGGGACCACAAACGGTCATGGGGGTGACCACAAGGCAATAGGATGTGAAAAGGGGCAAAACAGGCACTATTTGGAGCCTAGAGGTCTCGAGAAGACCGCCACCATCACCTAGCAATCTTCCCAGGACCGCTAGGCTAATGGAAGAATTTTTTTGGGCAAAACACGATAGAGTTTGGAAATTGGAGAATATCTTGAAAATGGTGCAGAACTAGTGAAAATGGTAGAAGAAGAAATTGTAGATAACTGAAAAATGAACAACTTTCATGAAGAGATTAAGATGCGAAAATGAGTGAAAGAGGGAGAAAATATGGCGAGAATAGAGAGAAAAAATGCTGGGACTCAGGTGAACATCACAGTCTGCCATAAAAATGCAAATAACTTGAAATCACTGCAGAACTGGCTAATGGCGTAGAAGAAGAAATTGTAGGGATTTAAAAAACGAACAACTTTGGTGAAAGACACCTAATGAATAGAGGACCAGAAGAGGATGAAAAAAGGGCCACGTTCAGGACTACACAACGAAAGGGGCCGAATGCTTGATGGAAGTCGACCTAAATGGGCCGCAAGTTGACTTGGAAGGCCGGAAGTTGATAAAGTAAGCTCCAGGGCTCTAAGAAATCATGATCTCCGAAGTTCAAAGGCTAGGGAACAATGAAATGGGCTCGAAATCTATCTAAGGAAGGCTCCAAAATAATGGGTAATTCGGCACATCAAAAATGATGAATATGAGAAATGACGCAACTTATGGGCTGAAAATAGGTGTCAACAAGCTTATTCCTATATTTCCATCATCCTACACTCCTGTAAATCCATAACTTCCAAGTCCTATTATGATCCTAGTTCCCCCTGTAATCCTTGACCCACCAGCTATAACCCTAGTCACATCCTGCCACAGCAAAGTGGCCCCCAACACCATAACTTGATGATTTGTGAGAGCCCTTATTAAGGGAGGAACAATATCTAGTCATCTACATCCTCCAGCTCCAGGTTACGTCCCCTGACATCGGCATGCCACGAGCGGCAATCTCCCGATTCAAAAAAAAACAACAAAAAGAAATGAGGTTAAAAATAGAGATACCCCGACGGACCCTGTCGTCCTCATCACAAGGAGGCGACTGGGGACAAAAATTGCCACCAACGCAGCTGAGGTGAAAACCCGAAAGGGTGCCTCAGGCAAAATCGGGTAACCCCTCGGTGTGAAAACCCGCAAGGGCGCATCGAAAAAAGTAAAAGGGGGCTAGCTCTGGTGAAAACCTGCAAGGGCGGTAGAGCTGGTAAGGAGAAAAATAATACTAATAAAAAAAACTCTCTCTCCATCTTTGCTCCTCACTGATGAAAGTCGTCGACCGCGACACCGTGCCGACGGTAGGCTCGACGTCACTTCACAACAATAGTGGCCAACACACCCCCGAGGGTAGGCCGTCGCCAGTTCCCAGTCCCAGTACCTCGGCTACACACCTCGACGGTCAGTCGACCAGCCCCAGCATTCTGGCTACTACGCCTTCGCAGGCCAGCTCTAGTCTCCAGTTCCAATTTTCGGCTACAACGCCTTCAAAGGCCAGCCACCCAGCTCTAGTCCCAGTCTCCAGTTCCAGCTTTCGGCTACAACGTCTTTATAGGCTAGCCGGCCAGTGCCAGCTCTCAGCTCCAGTTCTAGTTCACAATCCCAGTATCTCGGCTACACACCTCGACGGTCAGCCGACACGTCCCAGCATTTTGGCTACTACGCCTCCGCAGGCCAGCTCCAGTCTCCAGTTCCAATTTCTGGATACAACACCTTTAAAGGCCAGCCGCCCAGCTCCAGTCCCAGTCGCCAGTTCTAGCTTCCGGCTACAATGCCTTCAAAGGCCAGCCACTCAGTGCCAGTCTCAGCACTAGTCCCAATATTCCGGCCATCTTTTGTTGCAAAGTGGATACACAAGTATGTTCATGTACAATGCCTTGTTGCGCCAAATATTCAGTAAAGGGTTTATTGAAAAACTCAGTGCCATTGTCAGTTCGAATACGAGTAATGGGGTGAGCAAAAGATTTGCTTACATAAGAGACAAAATGGCAAAAAATGATAATAAAAAAGGAGACAGATATAGAAGGGGGGATGGATATGTCTGTCTAATTTAAAATTTTCTGCAAACAATTACCATAGTCTAATCAACAATAAGCAGTAGCAGTACTACCGGATCCCACGCACAGGAGGGACCTCTAATCAGACAATTAGATTGCACTCTTAAAACAATGAAGTAAGCTCAATGATCAAAGAATTATAGGAAGAGTAATCAACTATCAGCACTTGAATGTGCTTGTAGTCACTGTTACTAGTACTTGGCAGAGGTTTGATCAGATGATCTCCACACGCAAGAGGTAGCCTTCCAGATAGGCATAACCTATCCTTTCAACTACTCCTTTTGATATACCAATTAAGTGCTGCACCACATTTTAAATGCCAAGCGATTATCCGGCAGAATGAACTAAGTGAATTCAGATAGGACATTCAAAGATGCAAACCATCATACAGAGGACACGCGGTTTTTATAGTGGTTTGGCCAGACCCATAGTCTGCCTACGTCCACTCCTCCACTCGAACTGAGTGAGGTTCCCTTGCTCAAACAAGCAACATTCACAGCAGACTTAGTCAGCAACAAAGGCTATCATACAGCTTCTCCAACTCCTTGCTTCTCCTGCAACCCAGGAAGAAACCCGGAGGATCAACCTCCCTTCCTCTTTACCCAAGAGGGAACCCGGTGAATTGCTCCCAGAAATTCACCCAACCAGAGGTCACGAACCTCTCTTCCTCTGAACCTACAGAGGGGACACCGGAGTTAGACTCCCTTCCTCTAATGTTACTCAGAGGGAAACATAAAATGAAATCACAGTGCTGAAGAATAGAAGAAAATAGAAAACAAAAACTCAAAATAGAAGACTTCGATCAAAATGAAGAGGAAAGCAATGTAGCTTCAGATCGAAGCAGATTCTCGATGAAACTGGCTGGACGCTCTTCTCTCCCTCTCTCTGTGGAATTCTGTCTCTCTTTTCTCTCAGAGGGGACTCTCGGATATGCTCTTCTTCTCTGCAATTTTCCAGCCCTTTCTTCTGAACGAGGGTGCTCAGATTTATAGAACAGAGTGTCGTCGTCCTTCTCTCCGCGATCCAGATCAGCAACTAAAACTTGATTCGTCCATGTGGATAAAGAATATTCTGATAGCAGTCAGAATTTCCATAAGACAGCCACGTGTGCTGAAATTTTTTGCGCCAATTCTCTTTTAGTAAAGTCATCACGCGTTCATTCATTAAGTGATCACGTGCTAGAGCAGATTCTTCTTTTCATATCAGATCTTCCTTATTTGCCCTTCACTTATTCTCAAATATCACACTTAACCCTTAATTGGTCGAATGAGACTTTAACCAATCCAAAAAAGTCAGAAGATAATCCTTTCATACGGATAAATGATATGGAGCACAACACATTACTAACAGGTCGAGGCATTGAAGTACAGTCATTTGTGTTGATCTCTGAGATGTCAGAGCATTGGATCTTGGCTTTGACCTTAAACATGGCTTGTGGCTTGATGCGTCGATGCATGATCATGATTCTTCGACGTTATTGCCTTTTAGATTCTGAACCTTGACTGGTGCTTCAGTGCATCGCCCTGATGCGTTGACGTGGTTGATCTTGAAGGGTCACGCCCTGTCTTGATGCGTCGGTGCATCGTCTTGATGCATAGACTTCATACGTACTCTAACAGTTGATCTTCTTAGTGTCGGGGCAAGAGGCTTCAACATCGTGCTTGAATATTTGTGTAGCATCCTGTTGCATTGATGCATATGCTGGGTGCATCAACCAATCTAACGGACTCCATATTCTGAACTGAAGATCCTTCTTATGGACTCTTGATGTGTCGAGTCATCCCTTTGTTTTCAGCAACGCAGCCCTTTAACTCTCTTCTATAGTTGTGACTGCATCGAGGTATCTGCTAGATGCGTCGATGCATCATACTGAAGTTGCTTCAGTAATGTTAACTGCATCGAGGTATTTCTATTATTACGTCGATGTAACATTCCAAATTTGCTTGAGGGTTTGTGGCTACATTGAGGTATCTGGGAGATGTGTCGATGTAACATCTCTGCCTTTGCCTCATCATTTCAGATGCTCCAAGTTCTTTAAGATTCTTTTCTTGGATTTATTCTGATTTAGATCTTCTGCAAGAATAAGGTCAGTGTCAATACCAAGAATACATATTATATTGACATTATCAAAACCTAGAATTCAACATTCTCCCCCTATTTGATGATGGCAATATATCATGTAATGTTTTATTAAATGAAAAAGATTTATTTTTCTGAGAAGATAGAAATGATAATGAAATGATGGAGATGCTAGAGATGGACTGATGGACAAACAGTTCTGATTCTAAACCATCCAACTCTACTACTCCCCCTTAAACCTAAATTACCATGCAAGTTACTCTCACTCCCCAAACCACACATATTTTCTCCATTTTCTCTCCCCCTTTCTTTTTCTCTTCCACATTCCACATTCTTTTCTCCTGTTCACTCTTTATGTTCTCAACTGTAACTATTTTAAATCTTTTTGTTCTCTCCCCCTTTGACATCATCAAAAATAGGAACGAAAGTGGGGATTGTGAAGATAGACTGAAGGATCAAGAGATCCCTGATACAATAAGTTCACAGATTTGGGAATTTGCAGAGTTTTCTCTTAAGAGTGTAAAGAAGTCAACTAAAATAATCTGCTTAGATGTTTCACCCTGATGACATTGTGAGAGTTTACATGATGAGTTTGAAGATTATCTTCATACAAAGATAATGAGGGTAAATCAACTTGTCATATGAGTGCATAGAATAGTCTGTCTTAAAACTCTACTAGCTAAACAGGAATAGATTTTTCATGTAGTCAATTTTCCAACAGTATTGGGGACAAACAACCATACCATATTTTAGTTAGATGGGGTCTTTTTAACATATTTTTGACTGATTTTCTTTTATCAGTGAGCAACAATGTTGTACCTACACTTTTCTTCATGAGGAGACACATTGGTTAGATGCAGGAATCCCTAGTTACTCAGTGTGGTAACCTGAATGCCTCTCTTTTGAGAACAGAGTTAGCAAATGGAAAAGTCTTTTTTTTTTTACATGAGACACAACACGTCTTAGGTGAAGTGACCCAGTTGCTCAACCTCCCGTGCCATTGCTCTGCCATGATTTCAGAGGCCATGCCCTTTTTAATCAGAGTTAATCTGGCACTTCATGACACAACTTGCTTCCACTTCAAGGTGAAAGGATTGGTTTCTCAGTGAACCAAATCATTGCTCTGAGAAAATTTACCCCTTTAAATTGATAAAGGCAGAATGTTTGAAGATAATACTTCATGTACAGATCTTCTACTTCATTGGAATCTATGAGTTCAAGATTCAAGTTTTTAGAAGAAATTCAGGGCATCATACTCTAATATTGATCTTGATTCATTGTTCTTGTAACAAAATATTCTTCAGAAACATTTAGTTTGTTCTCTTCGAGATCATAAGATTGAAACTTCCTGGCTAATCATTCAGTTGACATATTTAAAGTTTTTAAGAGTTTTCTGTGATTCTAGATCTGTGAACAGACTGCATAGGAATCTAAGTAATCACAGTAGTCTGACAGACTTGAAACTAGACAACTCCCCATCACACTAAGACTTCATGCATCAAAAGGAATTTAGACAGTAGCATGTAGCATGCAAAGAATCTCCCCCTGACTTTATGAAATGTTTTTGCCTTGGTACTTGGCGGAGAGTTGTGGTTCAAAAACCATCTCACGCATAGTGCAGGTTTCCAGACATCAGATGCCCTTCTCCAAACACCATTTTATATACCAAGATTAAATGAGCAAGAGGGGAGAAAGATAAGGAACAAAAGATGCACAGATGCGTCGACCTGTTGGTTGAATGCATCGACGTAGACACAAGCGACAGAGTTGGAAGTGAAGAAGATTGAATAGATAGGTTGAGGCATCGGCTCAAGGCATCGAGGCATGTAGCAACCCCAAGAAAAGTAGTTGATGGAAATCAAAAATCAAGGGGGTCTGAAAATGCCTAATTCTCTTCTTAAAGTAGAAAACTTATCATTATCCAAGGGCTTAGTGAAAATGTCTGCAACTTGCTGTGCTGTGCCTACATGGATTAATTCAAAGTTTCTTTTAGAAACTTCATCTCTTATGAAATGATGTCTAATCTCTATGTGTTTGGTGCGTAAATGCAGTACAGGATTTTTAGACAGGTTTATAGCACTAGTATTGTCACAATATATGGGTGTGCAGCCAAGGTCTACATTGTAGTCCTTGAGCTAGTGCTTAATCCAAATTACCTATGTACCACAACTCCCTGCTGCTACATACTCAGCTTCAGCAGTGGAGAGGGCCATAGAGTGCTGGTTCTTGGAGGCCCAAGAGACTAAACACCCACCTAAGAATTGGTAAAAGCCACTAGTGCTTTTCCTATCTAATTTGCAACCAGCATAGTCTGCACCCGTGTATGAGATTAGATCTAAAGTGTGTGCAGTAGGATACCAAAGACCCAAATTGTGTGTGCCTAAGATGTATCTGAAAATTCTTTTAACAACACCTAAATGTAATTCAGTGGGTCTGGACTGAAATCTAGCGCACATACACACACTAAATTGTATGCCAGGTCTAGAGGCAGTTAAATATAAAAGAGAGCCAATCATATCTCGGTATAATTTTGCATCCACTTCTATACCTGACAAGTCAGCATCTAATGAAGTGTTTGTACCCATTGGAGTGGCTATGTGTTTCACCTTGTCCATGCCAAATCTTTTGAGAATCTCCAAGGTGTACTTTGTCATTCTGATGAAGCATCCGTCTTTCAACTGCTGAACCTGTAATCCAAGAAAAAAATTTAGCTCTCCTACCAGGCTCATTTCAAATTCACTTGACACCAGACCAGCAAATTCATTACATAGTTCAGAACATGTTGAACCAAATACAATATCATCTACATATACCTAAACTATGATTAGGTGGTCAGATAGATTTTTAGTGAAAAGAGTTTGATCCACCTTACCTCAATTGTACCCATGGCTGATCAAAAATTCAGTCAATTTGTCATACCAGGCCCGAGGAGCCTGCTTCAAGCCATACAGTGCCTTATTTAACCTGAACACATGGTTAGGTTGTGTAGACCGTTCAAATCCAGGGGGTTACTCAACATAACCTTCCTCTTTTATAAAGACATTTAAGAATGCACTTTTAACATCCATCTGATGAAGTTGAATGTTTTTAGAGCAAGCAAAAGCTAGCAATATCCTAATTGCTTCCATCCTAGCCACTGGGGCATAGGACTCATCAAAGTCCACCTCAAACTCTTGATAGTAGCCTTTGGCTACCAACCTTACCTTATTTCTAGAGATGACACCATCTTCATTTATTTTGTTCCTAAAGACCCACTTGGTTTCTATGACAGACACATTTTCAGGTCTTGGAACAAGATCCCATACTTTATTTCTTTCAAACTGTCCTAGTTCTTTGTTCATTGCATTTACCCAAGATTCATCATTCAAAGCTTCTTCTACTATTTTGGGTTCAATTTGGGACACTAATGCTATTAAATCTTCATTATTTACAGCCTGATGATAGGACCTAGTTCTAGGGGGGTCTTGCAGATTTCCTATGATGTTATGTGCAGGGTGATCTTTCAAAAATCTAAGATTTGTTGAAGACTCACCTTGCTCAGCTGACTTACCCTGAACTGGTTCATGTTGTGCAGCTGGTTCAGGTGCCTTTGGTTCTTCATTCAATTTTTCTTCCAGAAACTCTCCATCATGTCTTGAATTCCTGCCATCATCATCCAAGTTAGCAGAATTGATGGTTTCATTAAAAACAACATGAGGAGACTCCTCTACAGTTTGATCAGTTATATTGAAAACCCTATATGTCCTTGATGTTTCAGAATATCCTAGAAAAATTCCTAGGCTACTCTTGGCTTCAAACTTATCAAGGTCCTTTTTATTATTGTTGTGAATGAAGCATTTAGAGCCGAAAATTCTAAAGTAAGCCACATTTGGCTTCTTACCTTTCAAAAGCTCATAGGTGGTTTTCTTATGGATGGGTCTTACCATGGCCCTGTTGATAGTATAGCATGCATTGTTGGTCGCCTCTGCCCAAAACCTTCTAGGTAGCTGACTCTCCATGAGCATGGTTCTGGCCATTTCAACAATGGTCTAGTTTCTTCTTTCCACTATACCATTCTGCTCTGGGGTCCTGGGAGAAGAAAACATATGAGTTAGTCCTTCACTATCACATAGATCAGAAAACATAGAATTCTCACATTCCCCTCCATGATCAGACTGGATTATGCACATTTTATGCTTACTCTCTTGCTTTATTTTATTGAAAAATAGTTTAAATTTATGGAATGCATCTTTTTTATGAGCAAGAAAGTAAATCCATGCAAATCGGGTAAAGTCATCCACAATGACAAATCCAAATCTCTTACCATTGAAGCTTAGTGATCGAGAGGGTCCAAAAAGATCCATGCGCAACAATTCCAAAGGTTTAGAGGACATGGGGTTCTATCCTAAGTTTAAATGATGCTCTGGTCTGTTTGCCCAATGCACATGCGTCGCACATTTTTGAATTTTCTGTGAATTTTATTTTGGGCAAGCCTCTGACGAGGTCATGCTTAACCAATTTATTGAGAGTGCTATAACTAGCATGCCCTAGTCTCCTATGCCAATTAAAAGCATCATTTTCTAAACTAGCAGACAAGCAGAGATTTGATGCAGATGAATCATTCAAGTCTACTATGTAGACATTATTCACTCTATGTCCTACAAATTTAACATGGTCAGAATTTGCTTCAAGAATTTTGCAAACATGATTTTCAAAAATGACTTGGTGACCTTTGTCACACAACTAACTGATGCTAAGCAAATTATGTTCGAGACCTTCAACTAAAAGAACCTTTTCAACAATGTTTGAAGGGAGCTTACCAATTGTTCCTGAATCGATTATTCTACCTTTGTTTTTCCCTCCAAATTTGACAAGTCCTCCTATCTTTAGCTGAAGCTCACTGAATTTACTTCGGTCTCCAGTCATGTGTCTGGAACAACCACTGTCTACATACCACCTGCTATTCAGGGCTGCCAGACTAACTTGAAATCAATTCAAGCAAAAAGGTTTGGAACCCAAAGAAGATTGGGTCCAAGGAAATTATTCAAATCTTTCAGCAGAGTTTTTGGGATCCAAAATTGTTTAAGAATGTTTTTCTTATCCTGTTTCTTGTTGACAGTTTTGGTGAGTTTATTTACCGTCTTTTGTCCACTTTGGACTTTACTAGGAGGAAACTTGTTCCAATTGGTTGATTGATTCTTCCTTGAGAATTTCATGTATCCATTCTATCTTGGAAAATCATGATTATTAAAACATCTTGGTGAGTAGACAAAATTTGACCAGTGTGCCCCACTGTCATTTATGTTTCTTTGAGTTGATGGTTTTCTGTCTTGGGTGACCTGCCTCAACATGTAAGGTGTGTTGCAGTGAGGCATGGGTGCGTTGCGTCGAGGCATCACATCATGAGTACTAGCCTTGACTCTATGAGAGACAGAGTGCCTCAACGCATCAACGAAACTGGGTCGATGCATGGCAGTTTTGCCAGTTAAGTTCCCTTGAGTTTTAATTGGTTGTCCAGCAGAGTTTGTTGAATTAGCTTTTATGAAATTCGTCAATTTGGGTTGCTGAGCATTCTGATTGTTGTTCGAACTGGATGGGATATCCAATTTTTCTTTCCCTATGCCTGGGCAGAAAGTTGTAGTTTTGAACTCAAATGGTTTTTTATTTGTTGGGTCATAGTCTATACCCTCTTTGTTGAAGTTAATTTTTACACCTAGCATGGTATCTAGGTTATTTTTCCCTTGCACAAATTTCTCCAACATTTCCTGTTTATCATCTAACTTTTTCTGGAGTTTCTCACATTGTTTAAAGATTTCAGAATTTGCATTCTGCATAGCTTCATATTTTTCTTTCATTAACTCATTTTCTTTCTGAACTTCTTGAAACTTTATTTTAAATTCATCTAGATTGTTCCTGATTTCTTCCTTTTCTGTTATGAGATTTTCATATTCAATTTTTAGTGGATTCATTTCCTCAAGCTGTTTCTTAAGGTATTCAATTTCTTTTTCCAAGGAAACTTTATCACTAAGAGTGTTGTTCAATTTTCTTTTCATAGACTTGTAATCTTTGGTCTGACAATTTAATTTATCTAGCAAGTCAGCGTAAGCATCCTCCCATTCATCAATAGAATAATTCTCAAAAGGATTGCTTACCTCATTGTCGCTATCAGCCATAAGATACAGTCCTTGATCTTCTTCCTCTGAAGATCCGCTCTCAGGGTCTTCTTCTTCATCACTCCATGTGCAGACCATGGCCTGAGGCTTTTTCTTCTGCACTTTTACATTATTCCTCATGAGCTCCGAGCATTCATTCTTCATATGACCTGGCTTTTTACAGTGAAAGCATGTAATCTTGTCAGAACTTTTGTTCTTATCAAATTTAAAATTGGTGTTCTTGTCAGCCTGTTGTGGTCTCCACCTCCTGAAAGTTTTACCTCTGGTCCTTAGGAATTTTTGAAACTGCCGGGTCAACATAGCATGTTGCTCATCATCAAGGTCTGAGAAGTTCTCATACTCCTCACTACTTTCACCACTGCTTCTAGACACCTTAATGTTGTGTCTCTGTGGTTTTGATGATGTCAATATTCATAAGCCATTCTTATATAATCTTGACGCTTTCATGAGGCTGTTATGATTATTAATGTGTTTAAAACAAAAGTCAATGCAGGACAGTCAACGCAGGTCAAAGATGGCAAAAGATCAACTGGTCACATTGATCGAGTCATCAACTGCACTTGAAAAGTCTGTGTATTCTTTCTTTGTCAGTCAGGTAAGGCAAATGCACATTTCAGTTGGGAAATATCAAGGTCTGTGCATACGGTCTGTGCATACTCTATTTAGCTCAGTGCACGTTTTGCCTTTTGTATCTAAGGTCAGTGCATGTTTCAAGTCTGTGCATATTTGCCCATATGCACTTGTCAGGTCTATGCATGCTTACATACATCTGATAAGGTCGGTGCAGGTCTTGCATCTGTGCTAGACTAGTCGGACCACATCACTACTCTCTTGCATTCAATGTCGGTGCATCCCTTTATTCATGATGAACCGAGTCCATGCATGCCTTTGCATTATACATATTGGAGTCGGTGCATGTCTTTACCTGGGTCATACTAGAGTCTTTGCCTTAGCTAAAACTCTGGACTGTGCACTTTATGCTCACTCTTGTTCTAGGGTTGATGTTAACATCATGTGTTATAGGCAAGGTCCGTTCTAGCTTCGCACTTGGCAAACCTGCGTCGGTGCAACTTACTGCTTTAGGTTAGTGCACATTAAATGTTGAGGTCGGTGCAATACTCTGTAGAAGTCAGTGCAATGCCTTCCTCAAGCACATGCAAGTCTGTGCAATATGCTGTATCAGTCGGTGTAGTATGCTGTAGCAGTCAGTGCAAAGCCTTCATCGCATAAGCCGGTCGGTGCAAACCCTTTGCCAGCACAAGCTATGTCGATGCAATGTTTTGCTTCAAAGGCACACGATCGGTGCAAGTTTTGCTATCAAATAGACAAGGTGTCGGTGCAACCTTCTCCCTCTAGAAAACAAGGTCGATGCAAGTTTAAATGCATAGGATCTATGTGAGGTCCAACTTAGTGCACAATGCACAGGAGCTGTGTGAGGTTCAACTCAGTGCACATAGCAGTATAAGTAAAACAAGGTCTGTGCAACTTTGTTAACAAGGTCCGAGCATACAGAACAAGGTCTGTGCAATATTTCAAGGTTGATGCACATGAGGATCTAAGGTATGTGCAGGCGAACAACTTATGGCATCGGGTCTCTAAATATGAAGAACTAAAGTCTGTGCACATAATGACTCAAGGGACAACAGCATAAGCAAGGTCTATCCACATAGCACTCTCAAGGCAAAGCATATGGAAAGGTTGTTTTTGTGAAAGGTGTTCGATGAAATGCTTATGTGAGCAGTTGGTAACAGCGGGACTTAAGTGAAGCAGCGATTCCTTCGAACGCACGTGACTGGGGGCAAGAAGTCTAGTGAGACCAATTAATGGACAGAAGCGCTGGACACATGATCCGAGAAGTCCTTGTCAGAGATATTCTTCTTCTCTCTGCCACGTGGGCCAATAGAAGAAAATGAATCAGAAATCCCTTATCCAAATAGCTCTTACGGAGTCTCTATTTGGGTATAAAAGGTGGTGTCTTCCTCCTGAAGAAAGCATCGGGAAATAGAAGAAGAAGAGAGCCGATGTACGAGCAGAAAGAAGAGAAGAAGAAGAAAAAGGGTGAGGGAGCATTCGTAAGAAAAGGAAGAGTGAGCCAGAGTCTAAGAAGAAGAAGAAATGAAAAGAGAGAGAGCCAGTGTATGATCAGAGAAGGAGAGAGAGCTCGAGAGAGAAGAGAGAAGTGATAGTGAAGCGGCTGAAACTCTTTGAAGATCTGCTATCTGCGGTTCTTGGGTCAGATCCAGGATAGCCATGCTCCTGCGTGAGCTATATCTATTTTTAGTTCAGTCTGTTTGATATTCTTTTGTTGTTTTTTCATCTTTCCTCTTTGTTCTTCCGATCCTCTGGTTTGAGGTAGGGTTCCTCCTGTGGACTCAGGAGAAGGGAGACATAGTCTCCGGTTGCAAGTAGTGGTGTGCTACTTGTGGGTTTCCCTTCGATTTGGAGGAAAGGAGGATTGGTCCTCCGGTTTGTAAGTGACTGGGTGTCACTTGTGGCTTCCCTCCGGTTTGGAGGAAGAGAGACTTGGGTCTCTGGTTGCTAGTGACTGGGTGTCACTGGTGGTTCCCCTCCGGGTTGGAGGAAGAGAGGAGTGTGGTCCTCTGGGCCAAGCTGTTAGGCAGCGTCTGTTGTAGACTGAGTCTGTTGTTCTTGCGTTTGCAAGGGAAGCCTCACTCCGGTTTGGGGTGAGGGGTGGACGTAGGCAGACTGTGGGTCTGGCCGAACCACCTAAAAATATCTTGTCCATCGTGGTTTGCCTTACGTGCATTTTCATATCTTCTATCCCCGTTCTCAGGTTTTTTGATAATTCATTATTAGAAGTCTTCTTGTATGCTCTCAGTTTGATGCTGATAATGAGCTTATGATGCGGGACGGACCACGGACTCGACTCCGAATGGATATGCGACCCTCGGACTCTAAACAAGCTCGTGATTGTCCTTTAACGAGGGAAGCGTCGGACGTGCACGGTTGAGAAACCGGCGAGAGCTAGGGTGGTCAATTCGCACGTTCGTGCCCGGATCGGGTCACGGGACGATAACGCTCTCTCTCGTAGCAGCGGTGATATAAATATAAAGAGAGCTAATTATCCCTACACATGCTCTCTAGTAGCGGCATAAACAAGCATATATGGAAATAAGCGAAATGCCAAGCAAGGAGCGAATATGATACCTCCACGCTCCCGGCGTGGGGAAGACGGACCCGGCCGAAAACTGTGCTCCCGGAACAATTAATACATAATAATGACAGCAATGACTCATTGCCCACTCCACGCAGGGAGGTAAAGGGTTACACAAATGGGCCCGGGAGGACCGAATTCGGGTTGACGGGCGGCTTCTCGCGTAGCTTCGGCAGCACCCGAACTCGTGACGGTGGGGCCCACGTGCTGTTCGGAGGGGCCGTGTGGGACCCGGTGGCACCGCTGTAGTGGGGGATGCCTGGATGAGCGCTCCTTGGAGTGGAGGCACGCTGGTTCACCGGCCGGAGGCCGGGCGGCTCCGATTGGCACCGGTCGGAATAACTGGCCGCGGATCTGCCGGTTCTATTTTTCAGCGCACGACCCGACGAGATTGCTCGCTGTGACCAGCCCCAACGTCGGAATATGACGAAACTAGCGCCGTTAGAAAGCTGCTTCAAAGGGCTTCAACCCACTGGGATTACAGAAAAATAACCAGGCATGTACTTCTGATTGGCAAATTTTGAAGGTTGCTGTTGTACAGTACCAGAGCTCTCAGATTAGCAGGGAACTTGTCTAAAAACTGCCATTGACCGATAGATAGACGGCCGATTCAACTCCTAAGATCTTCATCAAAGTTGTAGGAAATTGAACCAGGAAGATGGAAATATTTTTTGTGAAAAGTTTGGAGGTGGCCACGAATTGTTATGGTTTTTTTACTAGCAGTGGGTCGGATCTGAAAACTGGCTGACAGCACTGTAGATGGCTCGGAAAATGAATTTTGAAAAATGAATGGAAGGCTGATCAAAAATCAGGAAACTTCATGGAGTGAGGGGACGGTGGAAAGAACTCCCAGTAAAATTGGGAGGGTTTGGAAAAATCAACAAGATGGTCGGAGGGGGGATTACAGGGGTGCTGTCACACAGATCTGAAACTGGACAGAACTGGGAAATAGAAACACACGAAATTTGAAAAATGCTAAATGATGGAATTTGGATGGGATTTTTTTTGTGGTGGTGGGGATTGAAGATAAAAACACACCATAAAATTTTTAGATCAAGAAGATCTCAGGGCTGACTGCAGAATTTCGTGGAAGGGGCTGTTGTTGGCTGAAGACAGAACTTCGACGGTGGCTCGATGGCGGTCCGATGGCGGCACGAACGGCGACGGCGGCGGAGGCAAGGATCACAACCAGAGATTGAGGGGAGGGGATAGAGATGAAACCACTCTAGAATTGGGGGTTGGAGGAGATGAACACCAGGGGAGAGGGGAGGGGCACAAGAAGCACTCTTGATTTTCCAACAATTTTCTCTTCATTAATGCCAACAAATGGAAAATACAACCTTTTATATGCTATGTATCTAATCAAATGTAGACCCTTGGATCTAGGGATGGGGAATGGAGGGCTGGGATGAAGTGTGAATAACACACACAAAAATAATAAAATAATAAGGGGAGGGGTGCCCCCTTGACCAAGAGGGGACAAGAGCATTTGTCTTCCATGTGGTCAATTGGCATTCAACCCTTCTAGATGGCCACCTAGGATGGTTGACCAGCCCCACATGAATAACATGGACCAATGGGAAAGGGCTGAGGGCCCCCTTGCTGGTCCTACTGGTAAATTACATAGAAACCCATACAATCCGTGGGAATGACGCATTGGCTTACAAAGCCGTATAATTGCGCATATACTTTCCCATGGATATACAAATAAACTAAAGGACATAAATGTAAAATAAAATGTACATGCTCGGCGTCGATTCCCATCAACTCTCCTCGGGTGGGAGGAACTCGACCCCGTTGAGTAGGGGTATGGATGCTTGAGTACTCTGGTGGATCCGTCACCGTGCCAAGTAACGCGGGTATGCTCCACTCCAAGTGACCGTCACCTGCTCATTCTATTTATACTCGATATGCACAAACTGCTATGGGCTAGAGGTGGACACTCTGAATGGGGCACTCTCAAAATGGGAGGAGGCGGCTCTAAGACTCACTAGGAATCACCGCTGGGTCCCTGTAGGTGACTAGATCCGGGTGTAGATAGAGAACCGATCCCATACTCGTCGAGTGAGTCCAATCGCCTCTTACTCATAAGAGAATGACAACGAGCTGACACAAGACACATGCAGACTCACCATGCACTAACACACATATGCAAACCACACAAATAAGAAACAGACTCATGCATGACTCTAGACAAATCTATGGTTAGTCCGACCCGTACATGGATGACGGCGGGCCAGGACACCCGAATGTGTGCCATGCATGCATTTGACGTAGCCTATGGTTGACATCATGGGGAACTTCTAGACACCCTACGATGCACCAATCATGGACGTTAGGTTTGGATGTGGGAAGTCCGGGAGGTGCGGGTGGTCTAGATGGATCAGGGAAACCAAAGTTTTCATTACCCCCAAATGAAGGTTCGGACCTATGACTATGTGGAGTTTGCTTGGCCCGAGTGGAAAAGGTGGGATAGTGAACTCCGCGGAGGAAGTGGAGTGAGTATGAAAGCTCGGGAGGGTCACTAGTGAAGGGGTCAAAAGGGTCGAAGAAGGTATGACCACATGAAGTGGGTTCCCCCATGACTCGATCCCAATTTAAGAATTCATAATCACTGTCATACATTGTGAGCAGTGGGATGACGTACATGTGTAGAAAATAATATTCCTCCCTTGGACAAAAGGGAATGAAGTCGGACTCGGCCGGCATCGGGAGGAGTAGAAGAATCTCCGTGGTGACACACCCCACGGTGCACACGGAGGTAATGGACCCTAAGGCCGGATGGGTGAAGCTAAGACTAGCGGGTTGGTCAAAGCCTCGGGCCAAAAGATGCGTCAACTTCCATTGTGAATCTAATCCCATAATAAGGTCATCCAAAGTATCGACATGGTGACTAGACCGAAAAGTTGTGTGGTAGGAGTTGACGGACACCAAAGGTAGGGTAGGGTCCATAGACGGGTAGGGAAGTGGGACCAAGCCATCTTTGAGCCAACTAAGAAGTGGCTCGGCTATGTATAGCATATCCGTAAGAAACACGGGCGGCTCGGGATGAGGTGGCTCCAAGCATAATGGTTCCGAATGTGGAGTGGGCCACTGGGGTTGGGTGGCTGGACATACGAGGGTGATCTTTCCGGGTAGGTAAGGTGGGTATAAGGTGCAAGTCCTCTTGCCCCAATCAAGATTGGCTCTTCGTTCTCCTAACCACATTTGCCCTAAAATGATGCATGAACCAGCAAGTGTGCCGATCTTGCACCATGCGCCATCGGTGTAGAGAGCAGATCCGATCCTCCTATAGAACTCAACACAAGCAAAATCACCATCGCGGACAATCTCGCCTGTCTTGGAGAGAGACTCCACGATGTCAAGAGAAACCCAATTATCCGACTCCCTATCAGTAAAATGGAGTTCCGTTGTGGACCCATTGGGTAGAGTGGCTTTCATAATGAGAGGGGTAAACCAGGCCTTGGTTTGGGCCACCAGGGATGACCATTTGGATGCATGGTCTTGGGGAACGGCCGTGGGTAGCGGACATGGACAAGCATACACACGGTGACAAGACACTAGACCGACTATGCAAGTTTGGAATGCATGCACACTAAGGACCCTAGACATAAACCAAGACTCGGTACGTGGCAGAGATAACCGATCTGAAGATCACTCGCGCAAGTGTGCGGCCTTCCCGATAGACGTAGCCTAATGTTCGGACAACACCTTTTGATATACCGAGTTATTGGGATGCAATGTAAAAGACACATTTTTTTTTGTTTTAAAACAATGATGACCCTAAACACGACCTAGACAATGACTAATGACTAGACGTAAATGACACTCTTTTTTTTTCTTTTTGACACCCTAGACTCAAACTCGCTCTGATACCAAATTGATGCGGGACGGAACACGGACTCAACTCCGAATGGATATGCGACCCTCGGACTCTAAACAAGCTCGTGATTGTCCCTTAACGAGGGAAGCGTCGGACGTGCACGGTTGAGAAACCGGTGAGAGCTAGGGTGGTCAATTCGCACGTTCGTGCCCGGATCGGGTCACGGGACAGTAACGCTCTCTCTCGCAGCAGCGGTGATATAAATATAAAGCGAGCTAATTATCTCTACACATGCTCTCTAGTAGTGGCATAAACAAGCATATATGGAAATAAGCGAAATGCCAAGCAAGGAGCGAATACGATACCTCCACGCTCCCAGCGTAGGGAAGACGGACCCGGCCAAAAACCGTGCTCCCGGAATAATTAATACACAATAATGACAGCAATGACTCACTGCCCACTCCACGCAGGGAGGTAAAGGGTTACACAAATGGGCCCGGGAGTACCGAATTCGGGTTGACGGGCGGCTTCTCGCGTAGCTTCGGCAGCACCCGAACTCATGACTGTGGGGCCCATGTGCTGTCCGGAGGGGCCGTGTGGGACCCTGTGGCACCGCTGTAGTGGGGAATGCCTGGATGAGCACTCCCTGGAGTGAAGGCACGCTGGTTCGCCGGTCAGAGGCCGGGCGGCACCGATCGGCACCGGTCGGAATAACCGGCCGCGGATCTGCCGGTTCTATTTTTCAGCGCGTGACCCGACGAGATTGCTTGCTGCGACCAGCCCCGACGTCAGAATGCGACAAAACTGGCGCCGTTGGAAAGCTGCTTTGAAGGGCTTCAACCCAATGGGATTACAGAAAAATAACCAGGCATGTACTTCTGATTGGTGAATTTTGAAGTTGCTGTTGTACAGTACCCGAGCTCTCAGATTAGCAGGGAACTTGTCTGAGAACTGCCGTTGACCGATAGATAGACGGCCGATTCAGCTCCTGAGCTCTTCACCAAACTTGTAGAAAATTGAACCAGGAAGACGAAAATAGTTTTTATGAAAAGTTTGGAGGTGGCTACCAATTGTTAAGGTTTGTTTACTAGCAGTGGGTCGGATCTGGAAACTGGCTAATAGCACTGTAGATGGCTCTGAAAATGAATTTTTAAAAATGTATGGAAGGCTGATCAAAAATCATGAAACTTCATGGAGTGAGGGGACGGTGGAAAGAACTCCCAGTAAAATTGGGAGGGTTTGGAAAAATCAACAAGATGGTCGAAGGGGGGGATTACAGGGGTGCTGTCACACAGATCTGAAACTGGACAGAACTGGGAAATAGAAACACACGAAATTTGAAAAATGTTAAATAATGGAATTTGGACGATATTTTTTTTGTGGTGGTGGGGATTGAAGATAGAAACACACCATAAAATTTTCAGATCAAGAAGATCTCGGGGCTGACTGTAGAATTTCATGGAAGGGGCTGCTGTTGGCTGAAGATAGAACTTCGACGGTGGCTCGATGGCGGTCGATGGCGGCACGAACGGCGGCGGTGGCGGCGGCGGCACGGATCACAACCAGAGATTGAGGGGAGGGGATAGAGATGAAACCACTCTAGAATTGGGGGTTGGAAGAGATGAACACCAGGGGAGAGGGGAGGGGCACAAGAAGCACTCTTGATTTTCCAACAATTTTCTCTTCATTAATGCCAACAAATGGAAAATACAACCTTTTATATACTATGTATCTAATCAAATATAGACCCTTGGATCTAGGGATGGGGAATGGAGGGCTGGGATGAAGTGTGAATAACACACACAAAAACAATAAAATAATAAGGGGAGGGGCGCCCCCTTGACCAAGAGGGGACAAGTTGGAAGGGTAGGTAGCCTACCTTGGAAAATTTACCCCCTTTGTCTCCCATGTGGTCAATTGGCATTCAACCCTTCTAGATGGCCACCTAGGATGGTTGACCAGCCCCACATGAATGACATGGACCAATGGGAAAGGGCTGAGGGCCCCCTTGCTGGTCCTACTGGTAAATTACATAGAAACCCATACAATCCGTGGGAATGACGCATTGGCTTACAAAGCCGTACAATTGCGCATATACTTTCCCATGGATATACAAATAAAATAAAGGACATAAATGCAAAATAAAATGTACATGCTCGGCGTCAATTCCCATCAGCTTAATTGTTCGTCTGAGTGCCTAATAGAATCAGGTGATGTTTAGTGTTTATTGTGAGAAGAGTTCTTGAGCGTGCTATTGTTAGTGGAGTCAATGTGATAATTTCATTGTTGATTAATAGGATTTTCTATATGATTCACCAAGTTCCTTTTGATTCCATTACAGTGGTTGTTGCTTGCCTTATGCTCGTGTGAGAGTCTATTTAGATAGAACTCTCTGATCTCATTTCAGCACGAGTCCATCTAAGATTATTTTTAATCGAGGGAAAAGTTTTATTCCGCAACAGTTTTTGAACGGGGATTCATTCACCCCCCCCCTCTGAATCCGTGCCTTGCACCACAACAATTGGTATCAGAGTAGGTCTTTGATTCATCAGATCCAACGATCTGCAGAGGATCCTGCTATCCTCTTTTTAGGTGCAGTACTATTTGGGCTTGTCAATTGCTTAAATTACTCTTGAACTGATTTCCATGGCTCATCCACCAGTTTTCAATGGATCTAATTTTAATTTGTGTCTTAGTAGTCTGCATAATTATGTAAAACTGATTAATCCTGATCTGTGGAAATTAATTTCACACGGTCCTCACAGATTATCAAAGAAAGAGTCCAAATGGACTAACAATCACAGATCAAAGCTTGGAGAAAATCAGAAAGTTTTCAATCTAATGAAAGTAGCTACTGACAAGGCCCTACATTCTTGTTTTTAAGACTGCAGGTCCGCTAAGGACATTCTGGATAAGCTGAAGCTAGCTCACAGGAGAAATGAGGACAACTGCATGATGGCTAACGGAAGTAATCAAAGTGGCAGCCAAAATGAAGAAGAGGACGATGATGAGGTAAACCCTTTTGATAACTTTTCTATAAATGATTGGGAGGATGCATATGCTGACTTATTAGAGTCACATGAGAAGTTAAGAAAATAATATAAAAAACTAAAAAAGAGTACTGGATTGGATAGTTCAAATTCTTCTTGTGACAAATGTCTGGAGTTGAAACAATCCCATGATGCTTGCTTGTCTGATATTCAAATGCTTAAGAAACAAATTGAATTGTTAATAACTGAGAATCAAGAACTTGCAAATGAGATCTCTGATCTAGAAGAGAAACTTAACTCAGCTACTGATAGTCAGTTCTGTGCTAATGATCCTGTTCAGAATAAAAAATCACTAGAAGATCTTGAACTTGCTAACTCAGAACTGAACAAACTCAAATCTGAAAATGAGTCTCTCAGAAAATATGTCATTGAGAATGAATGAAAATGTGAGAAACTCAAACAAGGGAAGAACCTACTTGCTGATAAATTTGATGCTATTACATTTGTAAATAGGGAGTTGCAAAGAAATATTGAAAAACTTCAAAAAGATCTGAAGGAAACTTCTGAATTTAAAAGGAGAGAGGAAGCCAATTCAGATGATCAAATATTAATAAATGAATTAATTCAGAACGACATGCTTAAGGAAGAAATTGAGAAGTTAAAACACTTAAACATCACCATGTCAGAGAGATTGCTGGTCCTTGAAAAGGGTAAGTGCATGGTGTCGGACAGCTCAAAAGAATTGGACAGGCTTAAAGCTGAAATTGAAAATGTTAAAACTTCCAATGCTTCCTTAAGTGAAAGACTTGCAAGTAGTGATGAAGAAAATGCCAATTCTAAATTACTCATTGTTGCTCTGGAAAATGAAATTAAGGATTTGAAAAACTCTTTATCTAAATTTGTTGACGAGCAAGAAAACCTAGATAAACTGCTAGGAGTTAAGGTTAACTTTCAGAAAGAGGGGTTGGGTTATAACTCTGCAAAGAAAAAGAGTTTTGAAAAGAAAATACAAACATCTTTCGTTTCTAGTGTTGCTTCTCACAGTTCACCGAACCCACCTGTTTTTCAGTTTAATGTTCAGAAGTCTTTGAAACCAGCTGGAAAACAAAAGAACAAAAATGGTTCTGCCACCTTTTTGCATTTTGCCCATAAATCATCCACATATACACATGCATTCAAAAAGAAAACTTCATGTCATTACTATCATAGATTCGGTCATTTGATGCATGAATGTAAATTGATGGAAGAGGATGATCTGAACGCCAGCATAATGCATGCCAAGAAATCTCATGATGAAGATCCTTCATTTCAGAAAAGGAAAATTGAATGTCTTCACTGTGGTAAATTAGGACACACGATTGCACAATGCTGGTTTGCAAGAGATAAGAAAAATTCACAATCATATCATGCAAAATTCCCGGCAAACCAACATGGTTTCAATAAGAACAAATCTGTTTCAGTGAACCAGCACATCACATGCTTCAACTGTAACATGCCTGGTCACAAGGCTACTGAATGCTGGTTAGGCTCTCATAGGAGAAACTATTCTGTTTACTCTCACTGTGAAAAGCATGGCCATACAGTCAAGAACTATAACACCCTGGTTAAATAATAAAATATAAAAGAAAAATTTTGAAATATGTATTGGAATTAAAGATATTTCCTTGTTATTTAATGACTTCAATGATTTTCTTAATTAAAGAATATTATCATTTTTTTTTGTGGCCAAAATTGTATCAATAATTATTTTATACAATTATCATAAAAAGACTTTCATATTCTAAGACGCAATCAAATTTTCTATGATGAATTAAAATTAATAAGAATAAATCAAATTAATTGAATTTCACCTGTAGGCTAAAGTTTTGACTAATTTCTAAAAATATGAAAAAATCACATCTTGTAGAGGACGAATAGTTTAACAACAGTGTCAACTAAGACGACCCCTAATAAAAATTTTATTAGGCTGAATTAAGGAGTTTTTAGCCAAAATCATTGCTTTCTTAGAGCAATCTTAATCGACCAAATTCGAGCCCATTTCTCAACCATTCGAGCCCAAACCAGGCCCATTTGATAGATAAACCCTAGGAGTTCATTTCCCCTCAGTAACCCTAGCGTCTAGAGCCTTCTATTGGCGGCGGCGGCATGGATTAGGTAGAAGAATCGAGTTTTTCACCGAGTTTAAACCCTTGGACTCTAGAGTCCAATTCGATCCCTAGAACGACCTATAGGCGCTATAAATTGAAGGCTTTCGTAGCCCTAGACCTCCTTTGATTTTCCAACATGTGGCGTGGGCGATCGTGGTCAAACCTAGGCGAATTTGGGCGTTCTAGGAGCGGTACCTAGGGTTCCGGCGACCCCTCTTCTTCGTCCTTCTTTCCTTCAAGCAAAGGTAGGTGTCTCTCAGGCCAAACAGAAATCTAATAATACCATATTGTGCGCCTCCATGAGCTCTTTCTTTTGATACCTAATTGCCCAATTTTCGTTCATCATGCTGTTCGAATTTTACGTTTTACTCCGAGGTGTATCAAAAGGATAACTTTCATGATTATTAGTTAAATATTGAATCTTGTTGTGTTAGATCTAAATCAAAGCATGCTATTTTATACGAAATTTTATGCTCTTTCCAACGGTAGTATTTGCCCTAAAAATTGTTCATTCTATCTTGAGAAATCGAGGTTTTTAGCATAGCATGTCGAAGTTCATCGTCGGCGGGTGACGCATCTTCCAAAGACCGTTACAACCATGACAGTCTCACGATAGACCGTCACCTGAGCCAGACAGCCCCACGACAGACCGTCACATGCCCCTATGTTTTAAAATTTTGAAATTTTAATCTATTTATTCTCTAGTACGTAACGCACCTATTATAGAGCGCTACATGCTTGTAACGCCCCTTCATTAGACCGTCACGTTCTCCTGACATTGTTTTTAAACTATTGTTTATGCGTTTTTAAAATCAGAAACTTGCTATGTTAGTATGATATCTTGATCTATAAACAAGGCAGAACGTAATGTTAATATTGTATTATGATCATAAACATTAATTTTTCATTATTCTACATGAAAAATGTTTAGAAAATCCTAAGTTGAATGATCATGAAGAATTTGATAAAAACCCTTAGTTAACACTTGTACAAATTTTCATTTATGTAAGATATATTTGATCTTAGCATTATTGTTTGACAGTCATGCCACTCCGGTGGGATTGACTGACCGCACCGTCTTGGTTTCTGTGTTTATTAGCCTCAATTCTTGTAATAGATGGGACTCTCCGCCAGATATTCCTTCCGTCGGAGTAGGACCACTATTATAAGACCTCTATAAGACCCCATGAGCCTAGGATTCCCACCAGGACGTCGGGCAGGTTGTACCTCAAAGATCTGAACCCATGAACGTGGTTTGAATCGTGTTTTTGGACCAGCTCAAATCAAACTGGTATGTGTCCTGTAACGGCCCAAGATTGGACCGTCACATCATCGTAACGGCCCTGTGTACGACCGTCACGTTCATGTAACGGCCCTATTATAGACCGTTACAGTTAAGATATTAATAAGGTTTTTTTTTCTTATTTTATCATCATGAAGAAGTCGTCAAGGTTACCTTGAACTGTGGAATCATGCGTGATCCTTGTTTACTCCTAGTCTTTCTACCTAATGTTCATTACAACGTTGTTGGAATTTCTCTTAAACTTAGAAGTAAGTTCGTGAGCTTGATCTTGGAACTCTTGGCCATTTGTACTCGTGGATTTCTAGATTCGTGGGATCTATGATCCAATCAAAATCAATGCCAAGGCAAACACATTAAAGGGCCCAGTCTGGTCATGGGAGGCGCACCCGAAAAGTACTTGATCCCCGGGGAGGTGAATGACTAGGTGTGGCATTTGGCACCGGTACTATCTAGCATGTTGGGTCTACGACATTCCACATTCTCGTGAACTTGTTGTTCGTGCTTGGAAGCATGAAGTACTTACGTGCATGACTCGACTTGATATATGGCCATTCACTTAAAGTTCTGATTACTTGCTCTTGCTATCGTGACTTGCAATCCTTATCGTGCTAGTTATCTTGTTATCATGCTTAATTATTTCCTCTTGTTATTTCCTGCATTCATGAAATGGTTAATTACTTAAACTATGCCTGATGATAGAGTGTAATTCCTACTGAACTTCTTGCTCACCCCTACTTTCCAACTCTTTTCAGATAATGCAGTAGATGGAACGCTTGCAATTGGGATTGGGTCAGCATGATCGAGTGAACCTCGAGTTAGAGAGTTGAGACTAGAGTCTGTCTTTTTATTTTCTTGAGTCTAGATAGTATAGTGGTCTTGCTATTTTTCTCTTCTTTATTTCTTTTATTGAGTCCACATTGTATTTAAATTTTCAAATATCAATAAAATTCTATTTTTCTCAAACTAATGGCCTCAGTGTGTTCGAATATTTATTTATTATGTTTATTTATTTTCTGCTCTATTATCATGACTGTTTCGCTGTCACGTTCCGAGCACCGCTTCCCGCTGCTATCGGTTCGGGGCGTGACAGAAGTGGTATCAGAGCCTCGCTTGTTTGTGTTCTAGGTTCTTGTCTATAAGTATATGTTACCCTAAGTTATAGGACCTGTGTCATCCCTTTTGTCACCTAGTGAGCTTGGGTAGTGTCTCGGGTTAAGTAATAAAATATGTATAAGACTGCGTAGTACGACGCGTAAGGGTAATAACTTTCTAACTTTTTAATTATTTTTGCAGGTATCTAAACTCTTTTTGAAATGAAAGCAAGAGGGTCCATGAGTAAGCCAAGGTTCGATTTCGCTAGAAGGTGGCGAGTCCATCGTAAAAAGATTCGAAGTAATAAGAAGAAAATGCATAACCTTTCGCAAATGAAATATTTTCACTGTCGCAAAGTTGGTCATCTAATCAAGGAGTGCTGGCGAAGGAGCGGAGCGTGTCTTCGTTACGGAAATAAAGAACATTCAATGGCTAATTGCCCTAAACTACTTCCACAAGCAAATTACAACTGATTTCTTTCAAAAGAAGAATTTTATATAAGGTATCGTTCTCATTCTTAACTATAGTTTAATTCTTTCGCATTCCATTAATGGTATGATTAACATATTATTTTGGATAGATAAGATCATCTTAGTTTAAATGTTCGAATAGTTAATGACGTCCGACGAATTTGGGGACCAAATTATTTAAAGTGGGGGACGATGTAACACCCTGGTTAAATAATAAAATATAAAAGAAAATTTTTGAAATATGTATTGGAATTAAAGATATTTCCTTGTTATTTAATGACTTCAATGATTTTCTTAATTAAAGAATATTATCAATTTTTTTGGTGGCCAAAATTGTATCAATAATTATTTTGTACAATTATCATAAAAAGACTTTCATATTCTAAGACACAATCGAATTTTCTATGATGAATAAAAATTAATAAGAATAAATCAAATTAATTGAATTTCACCCGTAGGCTAAAGTTTTGACTAATTTCTAAAAATATGAAAAAAATCACATCTTGTAGAGGACGAAGAGTTTAACAATAATGTCAACTAGGTCGACCCCTAATAAAAATTTTATTAGGATGAATTAACGAGTTTTTAGCCAAAATCGTTGCTTTCTTAGAGCAATCTTAATTGACCAAATTCGAGCCCATTCCTCAACCATTCGAGTCCAAACCAAGCCCATTTGATAGATAAACCCTAGGAGTTTGTTTCCCCTCTGTAACCCTAGCCTCTAGAGCCTTCTATTGGCGGCGGCGGCATGGATTAGGTAGAAGAACCGAGTTTTTCACCGAGTTTAAACCCTTGGACTCTCGAGTCCAATTCGATCCCTAGAACGACCTATAGGTGCTATAAATTGAGGGCTTTCGCAGCCCTAGACCTTCTTTGATTTTCCAACAGGTGGCGTGGGCGATCGTGGTCGAACCTAGGCGAATTTGGGCGTTCTAGGAGCGGTACCTAGGGTTCTGGCGACCCCTCTTCTTCATCCTTCTTTCCTTCAAGCAAAGGTAGGCTTCTCTCAAGCCAAACAGAAATCTAATAATACCATATTGTGCGCCTCCATGAGCTCTTTCTTTTGATACCTAATTGCTTAATTTTCATTCATCATGCTGTTCGAATTTTACGTTTTACTCCGAGATGCATCAAAAGGACAACTTTCATGATTATTAGTTAAATATTGAATCTTGTTGTGTTAGATCTAAATCAAAGCATGCTATTTTATACGAAAGTTTATGCTCTTTCCAAAGGCAGTATTTGCCCTAAAAATTGTTCATTCTATCTTGAGAAATCGAGGTTTTTAGCATAGCATGTCGAAGTTCATCGTCGGCGGATTCCAGGTCATGTGACGCATCTTCCAGAGACCGTTACAATAGTGACGGTCTCACGATAGACCGTCACCTAAGCCTGACGGCCCCACGACAGACCGTCACATGCCCCTGTGTTTTAAAATTTTGAAATTTTAATCTATTTATTCTCTGGTACGTAACGCACCTACTATAAAGCATTACATGCTTGTAATGTCCCTTCTTTAGACCGTCACGTTCTCCTGACAGTGTTTTTAAACTATTGTTTATGCGTTTTTAAAACCAGAAACTTGCTATGTTAGTATGATATCTTGATCTATAAACAAGGCAAAATGTGATGTTAATATTGTATTATGATCATAATCATTAATTTTTCATTATTCTACATGAAAGATGTTTAGAAAATCCTAAGTTGAATGATCATGAAGAATTTGATAAAAACCCTTAGTTAACACTTGTACAAATTTTGATTTATGTAAGATATATTTGATCTTAGCATCATTGTTTGATAGTCATGCCACTCCGGCGGGATTGACTGACCGCACCGTCTTGGTTTCCATGTTTATTAGCCTCAATTCTTATAATAGATGGGACTCTCCGCCGGATATTCCTTCTGTCGAACTAGGACCACTATTATGAGACCTCCATAAGACCCCGTGAGCCTAGGATTCTCACCAGGATGCCGGGCAGGTTGTACCTCAAAGACCTGAACCCATGAACGTGGTTTGAATCATGTTTTTGGACCAGCTCAAATTAAATTGGTATGTGTCCTATAACGGCCCAAGATTGGACCGTCACATCATCGTAACGGCCCTGTGTACGACCGTCACGTTCATGTAACGGCCCTGTTATAGACCGTTACAGTTAAGATATTGATAAGATTTTTTTTTCTTATTTTATCATCATGAAGCAGTCGTCAAGGTTACCTTGAACTGTGGAATCGTGCGTGATCCTTGTTTTCATCCTTGTTTACTCCTAGTCTTTCTACCTAATGTTCATTCCAACGTTGTTGGAATTTCTCTTGATCTTAGAAGTAAGTTCGTGAGCTTGATCTTGGAACTCTTGGCCATTTGTACTCGTGGATTTCTAGATTCGTGGGATCTATGATCCAATCAAAATCAATGCCAAGGCAAACACATTAAAGGGCCCAGTCTGGTCATGGGAGGCGCACCCGAAAAGTACTTGATCCCCGGGAAGGTGAATGACTAGGTGTGGCATTTGGCACCAGTACTATCTAGCATGTTAGGTCTACGACATTCCACATTCTCGTGAACTTGTTGTTCGTGCTTGGAAGCATGAAGTACTTGCGTGCATGACTCGACTTGACTTGACTTGATATATGGCCATTCACTTAAAGTTCTGATTACTTGCTCTTGCTATCGTGACTTGCAATCCTTATCGTGCTAGTTATCTTGTTATCATGCTTAATTGTTTCCTCTTGTTATTTCCTGCATTCATGAAATGGTTAATTACTTAAACTATGCCTGATGATAGAGTGTAATTCCTACTGAGCTTCTTGCTCACCCCTACTTTCTAACTCTTTTCAGGTAAGGCGGTAGATGGAACGCTTGCAATTGGGATCGGGTCAGCATGATCGAGTGAACCTGGAGTTAGAGAGTTGAGACCGGAGTCTGTCTTTTTATTTTCTTGAGTCTAGATAGTATAGTGGTCTTGCTATTTTTCTCTTCTTTATTTCTTTTTTTGAGTCCACATTGTATTTAAATTTCCAAATATCAATAAAATTCTATTTTTCTCAAATTAATGGCCTCCGTGTGTTCGAATATTTATTTATTATGTTTATTTATTTTCTGCTCTATTATCATGACTGTTTCGCTGCCACGTTCCGAGCACCGCTTCCCACTGCTATCGGTTCGGGGCGTGACAAGGACTGTTGGCATATCTAGGGTAGGAATGTGAATTTCAAATATGCAAGATACCCTGCTAGGGAGAATGTGCTTGGTAGAAATAAAATGAAAATTTTCCATGATAATGCTAATGTGCAGAAAAGAAATTTAAAACCTGTTGTCTCATGTCATTACTGCGGGAAAGTTGGACATTCCATGAATAGTTGTTCTCTAATGATTTTTGATGATGTGAAAGCCCAAAGGATGTGGAAGGCACCCATTAGAGGTGCTACTAACAATGTAGGACCCAAGAAGTCTTGGGTACCTAGAAACACAAAATGAGATCTGTGTTTTGCAGGTGTGCCTTGGAAGCTGAAGAATAAAAATGGGGTTAATAAATCAAGACACCTGATTATGGTAAAACCCCATTTCCGTATGCTCACAGGTTTGGTTATTTGAGTAAAATGCATATCATGTTTGATCTGTTCATGCATATCTGTCATCATTTGCACACTGTGAAGTTTCATGTCTTTCAATGCACATGCTGAAATATCTGTCTAAATATTGGGATGATAACAAAAAATTACACTTCTGAAAAATTGAATTGACTGAATTTGATGCTTGCATGTTGTGTTGTGCATGAAATGATCATATATATACATCTATCGAGTAGATTGTCATTGAAATAAATGATGCCTGAAAATCTTCTGAATGAGATTGCTCATCTGTTGAAGAATTTATTGAAAATCTGATTGGACTGAATTGGAACTGCATTCCCTAACTTGAACGTTTAATATTTGGATCCTTGTGGTCATTCTTGGTGATTCAATGCATTTAGTTAGGGGAAAGTCAAAGCATATGCATACATGTTCTTAAATGCATATACTGGTTTCAAATTTTATTGCATGTCATACATATTGAAAATTCTAAAAAGATTAGTTGTGTGCATGCATTCAGGGGGAGCAAAACATTGACATGAGTTTGTCTCACTTGTCTTCATTTCTTCTCCTGCTTTTACAGAGGGGGAGCTTCACTTAATACACTATCTTGGTTACAAGCTACTGCTTCTTTTAATAAACTGATTGTGCCAGACTATTGGTAGCTCTCAAACTTCCTTGACCTGATAATTGAGAAGACTTCAATTTGCACATCATGATCATAAAACTGAAAAGATTGTCAATGAGGAATCTTCCATTATACAGAATTATGAATGTCTAAAAGGATTGAGTTGGTTTGAGTTAAATGTATTCCGTGAGTTTGGTCTTGAATATCTCGAAAATATTTGAGTCAGCTTTAATAAACCTTAACCAACACCATCATGTTGTGTCATTTTTTATTCTTCTGAAATCTGAAATCTTTGCGTTCATGATTTTCCTTGGTTGAAATGCTTGAAATAAGTATTGTTTGTAAACATATGAGAATCTGGTTATGTCTAAAGGATAAAACATGGTCAGAGCAATGACCTTGGTCACCGAGAAACGGGGTCCTCCGTCAAAGAAATGGAGTGAACCTATGTCATGAAGTGCCATAGTTACCTCTGCTGAAAAATTATTTTTTTAAAAAAAAATTGATAGAGCAATGGCTTGACACTGAGAAACACACCACACTCATCAAAGAAATGAGCTGAGGTATGTCATGAGGTGTCAATGATTAACTCTGTTCATGATGAAGCATGACTGTCAGTCATTCCAAGTGCTTAGAGATAGTGGCGTCTAAACAACGTATATCCTCTAGTTACAAGGTTTGTACTGAACTAGATTGCTCCTAAAATACTTGCATAAAGATTCTTGTTGATCGAAAGATACATCTGAAAACTGTTTGCAAATGAAATTCAAGAAGAACCTTTGACACAAATCAAATATGTTCTTATCTATTTACTCTCAATACTATTTATTGTAACTCCTAAGGGAGTCCTTGAGCTCAAGTAAGTAAGATGAAGGAAGGTTAGATTAGATATTAATGTGAGAGATTGGTTCATTTTTATTAAAACTTGATTTCAGATATGAGTATAGTATTTTATTGAAAAACTGCGTATACATCATATTTAAACCAAGTTAGTCTCTATAGACTCATTCATAAGCCCTTATAATGAAAATTTCTCCTTCTGAATCCATTGAAAATCCAGTCTAGAATCTTGTGCTCAACTTTCTATCTCTTCTGAAATCCTTGAACTCAGTCTGATTTGCCATCTATTTTCAATTCACTGCACTTTAAGTTCTAACATCTCTTTGTGATTGTATGTCCCTGTATTTTTACTGATCTGACTCATTCATTCAGAGGGAGAGTCAGGTGCGAGAATTATTTTGATGATTCCTACTTCTTTTTGATGTTGTCAAAGGGGGAGAGATTTTTTGTGAGCCATTGGCTAGTTATCTTCATTGGCTGGTTATATTCCTTGTTCTAGCTTGAACATGACGATTGAATTAATGTAATGACTCATAATATTGCCATCATCAAAAAGGGAGAGATTATTGTGTCTCTGTGGTTTTGATGATGTCAATATTCATAAGCCATTCTTATAGAATCTTGACGCTTTCATGAGGCGGTTATGATTATTAATGTGTTTAAAACAAAAGTCAATGCAGGACAGTCAACGCAGGTCAAAGATGGCAAAAGATCAACTGGTCACATTGATCGAGTCAACAACTGCACTTGAAAAGTCTGTGTATTCTTTCTCTGTCAGTCAAGTAAGGCAAATGCACATTTCAGTTGGTAAATATCAAGGTATGTGCATACGGTCTGTGCATACTCTATTTAGCTCAGTGCACGTTTTGCCTTTTGTATCTAAGGTCAGTGCATGTTTCAAGTCTGTGCATATTTTCCCACATGCACTTGTCAGGTCTGTGCATGCTTACATACATCTGATAAGGTCGGTACAGGTCTTGCATCTGTGCTAGACTAGTCAGACCACATCACTGTTCTCTTGCATTCAATGTTGGTGCATCCCTTTATTCATGCTGAATCGAGTCCATGCATGCCTTTGCATTATACATATTGGAGTCGGTGCATGTCTTTACCTGGGCCATACTAGAGTCTTTGCCTTAGCTAAAATTCAGGACGGTGCACTTCATGCTCACTCTTGTTCTAGGGTCGATGTTAACATCATGTGTTATAGGCAAGGTCCGTGCTAGCTTTGCACTTGGTAAACCTGCGTCGGTGCAACTTACTGCTTTAGGTCAGTGCACATTAAATGTTGAGGTCGGTGCAATACTCTGTAGAAGTCAGTGCAATGCCTTCCTCAAGCACATGCAAGTCCGTGCAGTATGCTGTATCAGTCGGTGCAGTATGCTGTAGCAGTCAGTGCAAAGCCTTCCTCGCATAAGCCGGTCGGTGCAAACCCTTTGCCAGCACAAGCTAGGTCAGTGCAATGTTTCGCTTCAAAGGCACACGGTCGGTGCAAGTTTTGCTATCAAATAGACAAGGTGTCGGTGCAACCTTCTCCCTCTAGAAAACAAGGTCGATGCAAGTTTAAATGCATAGGAGCTGTGTGAGGTCCAACTCAGTGCACATAGCAGTATAAGTAAAACAAGGTCTGTGCAACTTTGTTAACAAGGTCCGAGCATACAGAACAAGGTCTATGCAATATTTCAAGGTTGATGCACATGAGGATCTAAGGTCTGTGCAGGCGAACAACTTATGGCATCGGGTTTCTACATATGAAGAACTAAAGTCTGTGCACATAATGACTCAAGGGACAACAGCATAAGCAAGGTCTGTCCACATAGCACTCTCAAGGCAGAGCATATGGAAAGGTTGTTTCTGTGAAGGGTGTTCGATGAAATGCTTATGTGAGCAGTTGGCAGCAGCGGGACTTAAGTGAAGCAACGATTCCTTCGAACGCACGTGACTGGGGGCAAGAAGTCTAGTGAGACCAATTAATGGACAGAAGCGTTGGACACGTGATCCGAGAAGTCCTTGTCAGAGATATTCTTCTTCCCTCTGCCACGTGGGCCAATAGAAGAAAATGAATCAGAAATTTCTTATCTAAATAGCTCTTACGGAGTCTCTATTTGGGTATAAAAGGTGGTATCTTCCTCCCGAAGAAAGCACCGGGAAATAGAAGAAGAAGAGAGCCGATGTACGAGCAGAAAGAAGAGAAGAAGAAGAAAAAGGGTGAGGGAGCATTCGTAAGAAAAGGAAGAGTGAGCCAGAGTCTAAGAAGAAGAAGAAATGAAAAGAAAGAGAGCCAGTGTGTGATCAGAGAAGGAGAGAGAGCTCGAGAGAGAAGAGAGAAGTGATAGTGAAGCGGCTGAAACTCTTTGAAGATCTGCTATCTGCTGTTCTTGGGTCAGATCCAGGATAGTCATGCTCCTGCGTGAGCTATATCTATTTTTAGTTCAGTCTGTTTGATTTTCTTTTGTTGTTTTTTCGTCTTTCCTCTTTGTTCTTCCGATCCTCTTGTTTGAGGTTGAGTTCCTCCTGTGGACTCAGGAGAAGGGAGACGTAGTCTCTGGTTGCAAGTAGTGGTGTGCTACTTGTGGGTTTCCCTCCGGTTTGGAGGAAGGGAGGATTGGTCCTCCGGTTTCCAAGTGACTGGGTGTCACTTGTGGTTTCCCTCCGGTTTGGAGGAAGAGAGACTTGGGTCTCTTGTTGCTAGTGACTGGGTGTCACTGGTGGTTCCCCTCCGGGTTGGAGGAAGAGAGGAGTGTGTTCCTCTGGGCCAAGCTGTTAGGCATCGTCTGTTGCAGACTGAGTCTGTTGTTCTTGCATTTGTAAGGGAAGCCTCACTCCGGTTTGGGGTGAGGGGTGGACGTAGGCAGACTGTGGGTCTGACTGAACCACCTAAAAATATCTTGTCCATCGTGGTTTGCCTTGCGTGCATTTTCATATCTTCTATCCCCGTTCTCAGGTTTTTTGATCATTCATTATTAGAAGTCTTCTTGCATGCTCTCAGTTTGATGCTAATAATGAGCTTAACTATTCGTCTGAGTGCCTAATAGAATCAGGTGTTGTTTAGTGTTTATTTAGAGAAGAGTTCTTGAGAGCGCTATTGTGAGTGGAGTCAGCGTGATAATTTCATTGTTGATTAATAGGATTTGCTATATGATTCACCGAGTTCTTTTTGATTCCATTACAGTGGTTGTTGCTTGCCTTATGCTCGTGTGAGAGTCTATTTAGATAGAACTCTCTGATCTCATTTCAGCATGAGTCCATCTGAGATTATTTTGAATCGAAGGAAAAGTTTTATTCCGCAATAGTTTTTGAACGGGGATTCATTCACCCCCCCCTCTGAATTCGTGCCTTGCACCACAACACTTAAGAGCTATGGTTTTCCCTTTCTAGTTCTCTTTTGTATTCCTCTTAAGGTTGATCTTATAAGCCATCAGGGATCCTATCAGTTCTGTGACAGTCATGGTGGATAGGTCCCTAGATTCTTCTAATACAGTGGACTTTGTGTGCCACACCGGGGTTAGAGACCTCAGGATTTTTCTAACTACGTCATTCTCCTGGATTTGCTTACCTAGAGCCTTCAGACTGTTGGTCACCTGTGAGAGCCTAGCATACATCTCTGATATGGTTTCATCGGGTTTCATTTTAAATAACTCATAATCAGAGGTTAGCATATTTACCTTGGTAGCTCGCACTTGGGACGTTCCCTCATAAATCAACTGGAGTTCATCCTACATTTTCTTGGCTATCTTGCATGCAGATATCCTAGAGTATTCCTCTGGATGCACAACACATTGCATGATGTTCATTGCTATCCAATTCACAGTTGATACAAGGATCTACTCCCTGCTCCAAGTGCTTTCATCTTCAGGAAGCTCGAATGGTCCGGTTGTGATGACCCTCCATAGTTCATGACTCTATGCACGTAGAAATACCTCCATCGTGTTCTTCCAATATAAGTAGTTAGTGCCATTGAAGAAAGGAGGCCTATTTATTGAGTGCCCTTCAGCTATGAAGCAGCAAGGATTGCTTGTTTCAGGTCTTCCCTGGTCATTGACCACATGATGGGAAGCCTGCTCTGATACCAATTGATAATCGGAAAGGAGACAGATATAGAAGGGGGGATGAATATGTCTGTCTAATTTAAAATTTTATGCAAACAATTACCACAGTCTAATCAACAAGAAGCAGCAGTAGTACTACCGGATCCCACGCACAGGAGGGACCTCTAATCAGACAATTAGAGTACACTCTTAAAATAATGAAGTAAGCTCAATGATCAAAGAATTATAGCAGGAGTAATCTACTATCAGCACATGAATGTGCTTGCTGTCACTGTTACTAGTACTTGGCAGAGGTTTGATCAGATGATCTCCTCACGCAAGAGGTAGCCTTCCAGATAGGCATAACCTATCCTTTTAACTACGCCTTTTGATATACCAATTAAGTGCTACACCACATTGTAAATGCCAAGCGATTATCCGGCAGAATGAGCTAAGTGAATTCAGATAGGACATTCAAAGATGCAAACCATCATACAGAGGACACACGATTTTTATAGTGGTTCGTCCAGACCCATAATCTGCCTACGTCCACTCCTCCACTCGAACTAAGTGAGGTTCTTTTGATCAAACAAGCAACATTCACAGCAGACTTAGTCTGCAACAAAGGCTGTCATATAGCTTCCCCAAGGAACACACTCTTTGCTTCTCCTGCAACCCAGCAGGAAACTCGGAGGATCAACCTCCCTTCCTCTTTACCCAAGAGGGAACCTGGTGAATTGCTCCCAGCAATTCACCCAACCAGAGGTCACGGACCTCTCTTCCTCTGAACCTACAGAGGAGACACCGGAGTTAGACTCCCTTCCTCTAATGTTACTCAGAGGGAAACACAAAATGAAATCACAGTGCTGAAGAATAAAAGAAAATAGAAAACAGAAACTCAAAATAGAAGACTTCGATCGAAATGAAGAGGAAACCAATGTAGCTTCAGATCGAAGCAGATTCTCGATGAAACTGGCTGGACGCTCTTCTCTCTCTCTCTCTGTGGAATTCTATCTTTCTTTTCTCTCAGAGGGGACTCTCGGATATGCTCTTCTTCTCTACAATTTTTCAGCCCTTTCTTCTGAACGAGGGTGCTCAGATTTATAGAACATAGCATCGTCGTCCTTCTCTCCGCGATCCAGATCAGCAACTAAAACTTGATTCGTCCACGTGGATAAAGAATATTCTGATAGTAGTCAGAATTTTCAGAAGATAGCCACGTGTGCTAAAGATTTTCACGCCAATTCTCTTTCAGTACGGTCGTCACGCGTTCATTCATTAAGTGATCACATGCTGGAGCAGATTCTTCTTTTCAGATCAGATCTTCCTTATTTTCCCTTCACTTATTCTCAGATATCACACTTAACCCTTAATTGGTCGAATAAGACTTTAACCAATCCAAATAAGTCAAAAGATAATCCTTCTATACGGATAAATGATATGGAGCACGGCACATGATTGACAGGTCGAGGCATTGAAGTACAGTCATTTGTGTTGATCTCTGAGATGTTGGAGCATTGGATCTTGGCTTTGACCTTAAACATGGCTTGTGGCTTGATGCATTGATGCATGATCATGATGCTTCGACATTGCTGCCTTTTAGATTCTGAACCTTGACTGGTGCTTCAATGCATCGCCCAGATGCGTTGACATGGTTGCTCTTGAAGGTTCACGCCCTATCTTGATGCGTTGGTGCATCGTCTTGATGCATAGACTTCATATGTACTCTGACAGTTGATCTTCTCAGTGTCGAGGCAAGAGGCTTCAGCATCGTGCTTGAATCTTTGTGTAGCATTTTGTTGCATTGATGCATCTGCTGGCTGCATCAACCAATCTAACAGACTCCATATTCTAAATTGAAGATCCTTCTTGTGGACTCTTGATGTGTCGTGTCATCCCTTTGTTTTTAGCAACGCATCTCTTTAACTCTCTTCTGTAGTTGTGACTGCATCGAGGTATCTGCTAGATGTGTTGATGCATCATACTGAAGTTGCTTCGGTAATGTTGACTGCATCTAGGTATTTCCCTTGTTACGTCGATGCAACATTCCAAATTTGCTTGAGGGTTTGTGGCTACATCGAGGTATCTGGTAGATGTGTCGATGTAACATCTCTGTCTTTGCCTCATCATTTCAGATGCTCCAAGTTCTTTAAGATTCTTTTCTTGGATTTATTCTGATTTAGATCTTCTGTAAGAATAAGGTCAGTGTCAGTACCAAGAATACATATTATATTGACATCATCAAAACCTAGAATTCAACAAAAACTTGAGAAGACTTGTGACTTAAACTGTAGCATGTAAACCCATGTAAATATTGTGCAATCATCAACTATAGTTAAGAAGAAACGAGCACCACTGTGTGACATAATAGAATAGGGACCCCAAAGGTCAAGATGTAAAATTATGAAAGGTGTTGTAGTAGTGGATGAACTGTGAGGGAAGGGAAGACGAGTTTGTTTAGATAGTGGGCAAACAGAATAATGGAATTGAGTAGAGCCATCTGAGCATGGTAAACATTGTGTGAGTTGTCGTTGCTTTTCAACTGAAGGGTGTCCAAGTCGTTGATGCCAGAGGTGGAAGGAGATGTGTGGTGATGTAGCACAAATAGTTGGCAAAGCGGTCTCAGCAAGATAATATAATCCATCATGTTCACGGCCCCGCCCAATCTCCATCCCCGTCGAGAGGTCCTGCAATACACAATATGTTGGATAGAAAATCACCCTGCAATTAGAATTCTTAGTTAATTGGCTCACTGAAAGAGGATTATGAGTGAAGCTGGAAGTTCTGTAATCAATAGGTAGATGAATGGAACTGGTTAATTGGAAGGACCCAGATTTCTCAATTGGCATTGTGTTACCCGTGGGGAGAGCAACGGCTATGGGTGAGACATCATTAGGTAATGAATTTAAGTGAACAGAAGGGGAGGCAATGTGTGCTGATGCCCCTAAATCTGATATCCAATTGGAACCTGAGTAGGAAATGTTACCTGCCATGTGAGCCTGTGGGCTATTAGAAACATTAATGTTACTTAGAAGCTTGAGTAATTGGGCATACTATTCAGCTGTAAGAGCAAGGACTGCTGTAGAAATGCTCTGTATAGACCCTACAGGTTATGGTCTGCGAGATGTTTGGTGGCTAGGAGGATAGCCATGAAGCTTATAACATTGTTCCTTTGTGTGCCCTGGTGCGAAATAGTGAGAACATTTAATGCCTTGCAATTTGTAACAGTTCTCACGATTGTGACCAAGAATATTACAGTGAGTGCATCTCTCATGAGATCTGTTCCTTCTATCAAAGAATTTTCCTCTCTGCCCATTGCCAGTATAATGGATTGAAGACTTAGCCATCATGGCAGAAACTTCAATGTAAGAAGGTACTTGAATTAAGCGATATGACTCATCTTGCAGTAAAAGTGAATAGGCTCGAGCAACAGGAGGCAGGGGGTCCATAAGAAGAATATGACTTCTGACATATGAATAGACTTCATTAAGTCCCATTAAGAATTGCATGCACAGGCCCAGGGTCATAAGCACATGAACCACAACTCATTTAACCAATACGGGACTATTGCCCAGGGACTATGCCCAAATTCCAACACCCCCCCTCACGGCCAAGATGGGCCGTGGACATTAATTGGGTGGAGGTGGCAAGAGGAATTGGGCCCAAGACCATACTCTGATACCAAGTTGGAAAGCAAAAGACCCAGAACAGGGTAAAGAGGAGCACAATAATAATAATCGACAAAAAAGCTTTCACTGTTACATCCTTCATAGGCCGCCCAGTACCCTATATATATAATGTATCGATTATAGTTTGGTTGGATGAGTGGGCGTGTGCTATCCACATGGTTACAATCAACTCTGCGTAGGTGGCATTCTGTTGTAACAGAAAGAAGCTGAGCCCCACCGAATATTCCAAGTGGCGAAGGCTCCAGGTGCTGTGGACGCAGATTTTTTATTTTTATTTTTTTATTTTTTTTATTTTTTATTTTTATTATTTTTTTTATTGGCGTGCCAGTCACCAAAGTGACGATTTCATTGTGCGCTCGATCTGACTTGGTCAGTCGATTGTGAGTGATCGTGTCTGGACCAGAAGTCCGTCATACCATAAAGGCTATGACGTTAATTACGCCCTTCCAAGGAAGGACAACCCTTGATTAAATGCTAAAGGTAGGAGGATGACAGCGGTAAAGCCACATGCTTAGAAGAGACGGAAGTCGTTCACTTGCAAGACATTAAGTGGATTAGACGAAGCAGGGGTTGGTTATTTTCGGGATAAAACCGACGGCATATTCCCACCATCTTGGACCATGCCAAGTGGGGAATAGGAAACCACCCATGCAGTGGCAGGGCGGGATCCGTAAAAGATCGGGCATAACTGACCCAGAATCCGAGTAAGCACTGGCGTAACATGACGCGCCCCGTGCGTACGCGATGTTGCATCTATATCCCCCTTCAAAGGACCGTCGGAGAGCATGTAGGGACATAGCTCCGTGGGCCAACGGGGTTGAGAGAGAGGACATCACAGCTACCTGGCAAGGTATGTGTAAATTTCGGCAGCATGTCCCCTCAACTTGGATTATGCCAAGAGAGGATAGGTCATCATCCACGGAGTGCCGGGATGACAACCGAACGAGGATGGGCACCGGGCCCCGGGACATCGCTTACCTTTATTCCATCGTTTAATATCCCCTTGAAATCCCTCAGAACTCATATAATGACATGGCCCTTTGGGTTCATAAGGGTGAAATCTGGATCGGGAATGAGGACTGTAGGGGAGGCCTTCCCCATTACTATGTCTTCTCAAAGCATCCATGACGATCTCTGAACATCCCCGGGGCATATGTGTATGGAGACTAAAAGATTGAAGGATGTCAGTGCAGAAGAGGGCCTCGGACTGGGTTTCATCGGCCGAAGAAGGAGGGGCTCTCAGCATGGTTTTAATTTGACAGAGAAATAGGGTTCTCGGCATGGGTTTAGCTGGCCGAATGAGGGGCTTCTCGGCATGTTTTAGGGGTTCAAAAGGGGGGTCTCGGCGGCGGCTTCCCGGCGCGCTCATGGCCGCGCCGAGAAGGTGGCGCCGAGAGGCTTGCATGGAGGGGCTTGAATAGGCCTATAGGGAAGGGGGTCTCGGCATGGAGCTTCCCGGCGCGCTCCTGGCCGCGCCGGGAGCCTGGCGCCGGGAGGCTTGCATGGAGGCTCACGTGAGAAGGGTTGAAATGGCCTTTTTTTTTTGTCGTTTAGCCGAAGAGGGAGGCCTCTCGGTTGGATAGTTCTCGGTGGGGAATTGTGCACGCCGAGAAGGTGAAATCGCTGCAGGGTTTCAGGGTTCAAACGATGCTCTGCTTCTGGGATTCCTGAGTTTTCTAGCTGCGATTGAAGTTGAATTTGAAGTATAGGAGGGGGGGTTTCATGGATATTTCCTTGAGAAAGGGCCAAGGGGGATCTGGAGGGTAGGATCGATGGGGAACGAGACCATCGTCTGGATTTCTGAAGACTTTGTTTTATTTCTGCCGCCGGCCGCCTGGGGATCAAGAGATGACTGTCTCTGATCCCCTGGACGAACCCAATAGCATCTAGAAACTGGTGACTAAGGAACCTTTGGCATCAAACTCCAGACCCTAATCATCCAAGGGATTAGAATGGAGGGTCGAGAGATCGAGATTGTCATTCGCTAGAATCCGCGGAATAGCAGTGATCCGAAGAATCGATATACCCTCGTATAGCCAGCGGTTCAGGGGACCAAGAGATTGATGTCTCTGGTCCCTGAACAGCACAAGGAGGGGCCCGGTTTTCATGCCTCTAAAGAGAAGATTCGTATGAACCATTAAATGTTTTGCATAAACGATAAACATACAAAGATAAGCAGAGAGCAGACATTTCGATCAAAGGAGAGCAGACATCTTAATCAGTAGATCCCCAAATGGGTCACGTTGACATTTCATTGCATCGCATCGAAGCCTTACATCGACTATGAAATAGAAATGCAAAGCAGAAAGATGGAGATTGAGACTGGAACTCGCCGGCTACTTTCGATAAATCAAGACAAAGGCTCACTAGATTACATCGGTAAAAAAAAAAACATGGGGAGGGCGGAGCATTGACTCCTCTCCCTCCCCCTAGCAGCCCACCTGGAGCCCTTTTCTTCTTCTTTTATTCTGCTTCTTCTCTTCTGCTTCTTCTCTTCTCTTAGCCGAGGGGGACTCTCTCTTGGCAGGACTCCCTCTCTACTCTTTCTTTTCTGGCTTCTTTTTCTCTTTTTGTTCCCCTCCTTTTTGTCTCTCTCTCCAGGCATCCATCTGTTCGAAGGGAGAGGGTTTTTATACCCGTTTCCCCCCCTTCTCGGCAGGCTTCATCTCGGCGCGCCCCAAATGGGGCTTCCCGGCACGATTGCAAGTGGCTCTCGGCGCCCTCTTTTGGGCTTCGGCAAGTGGCTCTCGGCGCCATCCTTTGCAGGCCCAATTAAAGCTTTTTAGCCACTTTCACAGGCCCATTTGGGTCTTTCAAGGGCATCATCACCCAAAAGGGGTCTTCCATTGGTGACACAGCTTGTATCATTAATAAGGTTTTCATCAGTCCGTAGACAGGGGTCTCATCAGTCCGTAGACAAGGGTTTCATCAGTCCGTAGACAGGGGTTTCATCAGAATTGCCATCTGAACGGTGACAAGACCGGGTATTATCTTATCGATATCGTCACTTGAATGGTGACGAGCTCGGGCATCAGCTTTAGTCCGGAAAGACTTCCGCCGGGTGTATAATCTGTGGAGACCATTCTTCTTCTGTTCTGACTTTACAAAAGCCTTTGCAATCTTCATCTGCCGGTACCGGCTTCATCTTCATCTCATATTACATCTGTCAGTAAGCCGACATCTGACTTATCCTAACATATCATCCGTGGATTCTTGGACGAAACGATAGTACAGCTCTCATTAAAGGGCTGGAAGGTCTCATCAGTCGAGTGACTGCTGCTTTATCAATGCTGCCGACTGAGTGACATTGACACCGGGCATCAGCTTTGCCGACAAGGGCTTTAGCAGGGTAGACAGTTGATGAGCTTCATCATTGGTCTTTCACTATTGGTCTGACCCTCTTTTCAATTATGTTTTCCCCTTGTTCATTTTCCAGGTGTCAACAAATGCCCCCCACCTGCGGGCGGCGTAAGCGCAGAATAAGCGGCACGGGGGTTGCAGGTGTCTTTCATCATTCGAGGGTATCTTCCTCAATTTGTCTTTAATCCGGTTCTCAGACCTGATCATCTTGATGCAACAATATTTTGCACTCTTACCTTCCCTTTTCACATTTTCATTCTTCATACTTTCTTTATTTTCAGCAATTTGGAGCTTCTCGGCACGGGCCACAAGCTTCTTGGCATGACCCTCTCAGCGCAAGGCTTCTCGGCGCGAAGGATCTCTCGGCGTGGGCTTCTCGCCGCGCCTTCTGGCCGCCTGAGGCTCTCGACATGGAGCTCTCAGCGCGCTTTTTGGCCACCTGGAGCTCTCGGCGTCGAGGGCTCTCGGCATGGAGCTCTCGGCGCGCTTTTTGGCCGCCTGGAGCTCTCAGCGTGGAGGGCTCTCGGCACGCATTGCTTCGCGTCGAGAAGCTTCTCCCTCCCCTTCTCTATTTAACCCCCCGAGAGGGTTTTCTTTCTCATTTCTTCATCTTCTTTCTCTTTCTTCATTTCTTTTTCTTCTTCCGTTTTCTTTCATCGGCGGGAGCTTTGTCTCCTCTCGGCAGCCCTCGTCTTTCTTCCCGTTTAGTCGGATTTCACCCGGGTAGGACGATACTAGGGATTTAATCCCTTTTCCTTTCGGGATCACGCCCTCTTGGTTGGTGATTCCCTATTCTTTTTGGGCAGACCCCGAATAAGGGGAGATGCTGCCGAAATTTTTATAGAATCTCATGTTGCAATCTACATAAGACTGGCTTTTAATTCACACTTTTTCTTCGACTGCAGGCACTGCAATGGCTTCCAGTTCTGATGTTGCATCTTCCGGAGCTGTTGGTGCTAGCTCATAGGCCCAGCCAGACATATCTCGGGCCACAGTAAATTGGCTGAATGTGCATAATCTGGATTTCGGCTATGATAGGATTGCTTCAGTTGACGAATTATCTGACTCTGAAACTGACACCGTGTCGACAGCCTGGGTATACTCCACGGCGACTGAGACATGCTTCAGGCGGGATGGTAACTATCGGCCAGACCTCCCGAAGGACCGACATTTGATGCCGTTCATCCGGACTTTCACAGTGGGCGGCATGCGAGATTACCGGATAGCTCGCGTAGTTGAAGCTGCCATCCTTGCTGAGCGAGATAGCCTGAAGGACTCAGTGTATCGCAGCAAGGCCATCTATCTTCCTGGGGAAAAGCGCGACTGGGATGCCGTCCTTGGCATATCGGAGCTGGAACCAGAGAAGAAGATGCTGGTCCGGGCCCCGGAATTCACACCTGCCCGGTGGGATAATGCTAGCGGCCGAGTTCATAGGGAGAAGCCCGGCTATGGTATGTTGTTGACACCATTAAAGTGGGGATATCGTGAAGAACCCGTCGTGCTGAATTGTTTGGCCGTTCAGTTCAAGTACCTTCTGGCCGCTGGCTGGTTCGGAGACACCAAAATCACTGACGCCCACCTATTCCGAGTGGGGGCAGTGGAGTTTACAGAGTTTGTACTGATAGAATATGCCCCCCTGCTAATCAGAGCAGGGGTGTACCACAGTGTCTTCGCTTCTAGATTCCGGTATCCCATATCCCGAGGGCTGTGCTGTGGAATGTTTGAAGTGTTCTGCCCTTTATTCAACACTTTCTATACAGCAGAGGGGGAGACATCCCTGGATCTCTGGAGTTTATCACAGCTCTCCGGCCTGCCCATTGATGGCGAGCCGTATGAGGAGGTTTGCTTGTCAGATTCTGAGAAGGATAGCTCTGATGGCGAGGGCAAGTATTCCCTCGGCTTCTCATATCGATATCTGATGAAGGTATACCGCTCCATCTGTCTGGCGTACAGTAGGGGGTCCTCTAAAGGCTATCAATCCCGAGAGAAAGGCATCAAAATGAGGGTTCGGATAGGGCAGTGGATCCAGTATTTCTTTGACGGTCCCCTGAAGTATGCAGACTTTCCTTCTATGGGTCCGGCTGCTAGCAGGCAGGTAAGGGCTCCCCGTTATAAGTCGGCGCTACCCTCCTCATTGCGCCGCGCAGGTAGCGGTGGTCCCAACCCAGTAGGCGTAGACCCCATCACACACTGCGCGGCCTATTTTACATTTTGGCTGTGCACTTTTGCTCTCCCACAAGGGGATGAGACAATCATTCGGCCAGAGGCCATATATCCAGCTTGTCATATGGCATGGGGGATGAAGCAGTCGCTCTGCCCAGTGGCCCTGTGCTTGATATACAAATCTTTGGGGGACCTGTACAAGCATCGGACTCCCCGTTCTTTGAGGACTGTGGGTCCTTTTCATTTCTTCAACGCCTGGGTCTGCAGTATATTCCCTGAATTAGCTCCGAGAACCTTGCAGGCGGATACAGTGTCACCCAGGATGGTTGAATTTGCCAGCGCTGAGCCTGGTCCCTTTTATGATCAGCTGTTTAAAATAAGGGGCCGACTGATAAAAGTACCAGTGGACGCCCCCGGCAGCATACATTTCTGGAGCTTGGCAGCAGGTTCAGCTCCTTTGATTGATCCTCAGAGAAGAAATAGAGACATATATCCACCATGTCTCAGGGGTCAACACTGCTCGGCCAATCCTGGAGCCGGAGCTGGTGAGATGGGCCATGGCAATTCGGCCCAGTGTTTTGGTTTACAGGAAGGGTGGCCTGCTTCTGTTGGAGCCATACTATCCTTTCCGCTTTGGGCGAAACTTCGGCTACGACCAGCATATTCCTACCTCAGCTACCCAATTTCCCTTAGATAGCCGGGCCAAGCACAGGTCCATCATTGTTGGCGAGGGCCGGTTGTGGTGGGATTTCTATCATCGCCAGGATGATGTAGTTTTCAGGGTGCCCCCTGTTTCTAACCGTGTTCCCCGGGTAACACCAGAATATATCAAATGGTGGAATATCCGGACCGGCTTTTATAGGGACGGTAGGGGTGCCTTCTGGGACGTGGCAGAGCGCTCCTTCCTGAAACAGCAACCTGGGCCGGTGTTTGATATTTCTGAAGCCCACTTGAAAAAACTTTACTCACAGCATCTGAGGGAGGCGGAGAATTATCTGACTCAGCGGCGGGCCTTGAAGGAAAAGAGTTCCGAGCCGCTTGCTCCTGTCTTCGCTGCTATCAACGAGGACACCTTTATGCAGAGTTTGAAACATCTGAGCCATGTAGGGGGCACTCGCTTGGAAGTGCAGCAATACCCATTTCCTGTCGAAGAGCCGCTCCCGACAGTAGCTTCCTGGAGGGGTCCAGTTGATAGATTTCATCCATATAGGATGTTTGTACGCCGAGAAGATAGAACTCAGACGTACTATAGACAGACGTCCTGGCTGTTCATTCTGCTAAATTTGCATGGGTTATCTGCAGAAAGCCCGATAGCTGGCATATTGAACAAGCCACTATTTATATCATTTCATTATGTCGATGGTTGGGGCATGGACCATCTTGACTTGTTTCGATGCCTTGACTTTCACGACTATAATGATCTGGCGGCTTTGGTAGAGAAGTGCCAGATATTCGGTGATGTGTGCTGGCTCATCAAGGAGGCTGCTTCCCGCTCCAAGGAGGTAGCTTACATGTACTGGCCACTTTCTGTATTCTATGACGGCCCGGCAGGTAAGATTTCTTCTTTTCTAATTGTAGTATTTTCTACTTAGCATCTGAACTTCGCACCCACTGATCCCATCATCCTTCTGCCATTCTCCTCAGACCGGCCTGATATAAAGCGGCAAGGGCTCTATAGAAAGATTATTGCGCAGGCCGAGAAACCCACTTATTTTGAAGTCCCTGCCGCGGCACCGACCACTACTCCCCTACCTCCTGGCAAGAAGAGGAAGGCTTCCGCAGTCAAGACTGTAGTTGGGAAGGCCAGGAAGGCCAAAAAGGCCCATATTCAATAGTCGACTTCGGTGGCGATGGATACTGGGACCCCTCTCCCTGACATTCCATCATTTGATGAGTTTGAGCTGCAAAGGGAGGCTGCTTCGACACCGGTTCAGGGTAATGTAGACACGCCATTCCTGACGTCTCCTGAGAAAGTCTCATATTACTATACAACGTCCCGCGACGGCTTACGCGTTTTGAATCACTTGAGTGCTTCCTTTTCTTGAGTCTTCTTCCGCCCTTTTCGGCATCCGGAATCGTCTCGTCACGGCATTCGGACGGCATCAACACCAGTCGAACGCATCAGGAGGTTCCGGAACCAAGAAGGATATCTGCCGGGCGGCCGCCGACGCCCGATCTAAGGACCCGGGTGGGTCTTAATGGGGGCGTCCAGGCCCCTGGACGCCCCCATTATTTTAATTTGTTTTATTCTTTTCCCAGGGCCCAAAACCAAATATAAAAATATAAAAAATATATATATTTATGGAGGCGTCCAGGACCCTGGACGCCTCCATAAAAACAAAAATAAAAAATAAGTGTAAAATGCCAGTTGGCATAAAAAACAAAAAAAATAAATAAAATTATATATATATTAATGGAGGCGTCCAGACTCCTGGACGCCTCCATAAAAACAAATAAAAAAATAAAAATGCCAGCCTTGGCATAAAAGACAAAAGAAAAATAAAAAAAATAATAAACTTTTGGAGGCGTCCAGGCCCCTGGACGCCTCCATCAACTCACTCACGGGCGCCGGCCACCGAACGACGGTTTGTCGTGTGTGAAAAAAGCCAAATTTAGAGACATCCAGCTGACTAGACGCGCCCATTTCTGAATCACGAGGCGCCGCTCACAAAACCACGCGTTGTGCCAAACCGCGTGCGGCCGTCGTCGGTTTTCGGTGGACCTGTTAGAGGCGTCCGGGACCCTGGACGCCCCCATAAAAGTATTCTAAAAAAATCAATAAAAATAGAATAAAATATTATTTCGGCCCTGATGGAGGTGTCCAGGGTCCTGGACGCCTCCACCTTCCGGAGCTCTATAAATAGAGGCCCACCCCCTCAGTTCTAGGAGAGCTAAGCAGTGATCCGATAGGCTGCCGGAGCCCAGAGGCTACGGAGTCATTTTTCTAACCCGTGGGGTCTTTTGTAGGTGGAGGTTCTGCCGGCTTCTCGGGTGCCTACGCTCGCGAGAGGAAGGTCGTCTTCATCCACCGCGCTTCCCCGTCGTCCCCACGCTGCCGGTGCTCCGCCGGATTTCACCCTCGGCTCATCCAATAAGCCTTTTCTTCCCCTTTTTCTCCATAGTTCTTTACATTCATCATATTGCATCCTCTATCCCCCTTCACAAGGGCGCCTCTTCTCTTATACTTCTTGCATCCATCATCTCATTTTCCTCCTACTCGAGTCCGAGAGGGGTTTAAAAGATAACACCAACCAGGTGTGTGTCTTGCCATCATTTCGTTATTTTTATCGCGAGGATTTGAATACTACACCTCCATCTTTCTAATCCACTTGTCATTTATTTGTCGTTGTTTTGCAAGGGTACCCGAGGAAAGCCCTCTCCGTCGGCCGGCCGGAAGGAGAGGAAGAAGTAACCCGCCATCTCCCGCTCTTGAGGTAGGCGCGATCACTTTCTTATTTTGGGGTCTTTCGGCCCCTGGCGATCACATCTTTTCATCGAGGCCGCGGCGAGTCACTTCCCCAATGGCCGTTTAAATTTCTGTTCTCATATTCTCTTTATATCCTGTTATATTTCGTTTATATCATCGAGGCCGCGGCGAGTCACTTCTCCAATGGCCGTTTAAATTTCTGTTCTCATATTCTCTTTATATCCTGTTATATTCTGCTCATATCATCGAGGCCGCGGCGAGTCACTTCCCCAATGGCCGTTTAAATTTCCGTTCTTACATTCTCTCTATATTCTGTTATATTCTGCTCATATCATCGAGGCCGCGGCGAGTCACTTCCCCAATGGCCGTTTAAATTTCCGTTCTTATACTCTCTCTATATTCTGTTATATTCTGCTCATATTCTCGAGACCGCGGCGAGTCACTTCCCCAATGGCCGTTTAAATCTCTGTTCTTATATTCTCTTTTATATTCTGCTATATTCTGCTCATATTCTCGAGGCCGCGGCGAGTCACTTCCCCAATGGCCGTTTCAATTTTTGTTATTTAATTTCTGCACCATTCCCGTCCCCCCGAGGTCGCGGCGAGTCACTTCCCGCTATGGCCGTTTGAACCCCATATCTTGCTATATTATACTTGTCCCGCTCGCCCCGCCGGAGCAATCTCCCGTGGTGGCCCCTTCTCTCTCTTCTCTCATCTCTGTGTTGCAGCAAACAGCAAAACAAACAAAAAGAAGAGCCCGCGCGCTCTCCGCATCCTCTTCCCCGCACCATCGAACTCCGAACCGCGTGACGTCGCTCACAGATTGGCGATCACGGTGGGACGTCTACTGCTTCCTCTCGGCTACCCTTGCAAGTTCGGCACCACCCGTGCCTCTCCACCTTGGCGCCCACGCGCGCCCCCGTTGTGCTCACGGCAGCACCGTCAGTTCTGATTGGTTCTTTGGTTATTACATGTTTGTTATTTCTGTTGTTTTCCCACTCCATATATCTGTCAGCATTCCATTGCATACATCCATTCCTCTTTTCTATCCTTTTTTTCATTTTTTTTGAGGATCACCCTTTCCCGGTGAAGGAAGGACTCTCCGTTTGGGAATTCCTCTCAACGGACTAGAATCTCCCACACTGGGACCTCCGTAAGTCCCCGACATCGAAGAATCTCCTCTTCGTTCACTGGGCTGGTTGTACCATTGAAGTTCCCCGAAGTTAGTCATTTCATTCGTGGTGAGACGAGAGACCCTAGCTGACACGGCGGTGAAACAAAAATAAACTAGGGTCCCTATCTTGTGTGAACTTCGGATCTCGCTAAAAACACACAAAAAAATCATCAAAATCAAAACAAAAAAAAGGCGTAAAGGCATCCACTTGTTTGATAATCTCTGCTACCTACTTGCTAGTGTATGTTTTTGCGTTCTGGGAGAACTGTGAGCATGTCTCACGAGTCTTCTGAGGAGAACCACCCTAGCCGTGGTTTGACAGCCGACCCGCGAGTCTATGCTATGGACTCGGGTCCTTCTCATGACCCCTCGCATGAGGTGCAGGTTATTGCCGGGGACACGTCCCCGCCACAGGATATCACTTCCTTACTGGGCGTCCTCGCCAACACGGAGCTTACCTCTGAACAGCTCCGGGCCTTCCAGGCCATTCTAAAGGGGAAATCTGTTTCCCCCACGCCCCAGGAGTCAACTCCGGCTATCGCACCTCTCCACGAGTCCGTGCAGGCCATTCCATCTCCTTCATTGGCGCAAGCCATCCAGTCTCCCTCGCTTCAAGGACAAGCGAGCCAACAACCTCCCTCATTCCAATTCCCGTCACAATCTCAAACTCCCGGTGTTCCTCACACACCGTTTCAGCCAGGGCCGACTGTCGGTGGTCCGACAGTTCCCTCTCATTCCGGGTTCCCCCCTCAAGTCTCCGGGAGACAGTTTCTCCCTCAATGGCAAGTGCCACCTTCACCCCCAAAGGAGCTCGCCCAATCGCTCCTCAATAGGTTCAATCGCATGGACGAGCAGTTTCAAAATCTGAGAAGAATGGTGGACGTGAAAGCCACCCCGGAGGTTGCTTTGCCAATCCTCCCCGTCATTCATCTCCCTCCCTCCGAAATGCCCACGTACCGCAGATACAATGGTACCGGCAACCCCTTCATTCACCTCAAGGACTTCATGTATGAGTCCTCCTATTGGCAAAACGATCAGAGGTCCCTGGCATACCTCTTTCGGAGATCATTGGATGGTCCCGCGCTTGAGTGGTTCTATTCTCTGGAGCCCCGCGAGGCCGAGAATTTTGAAATAGTGCAGAGAAGGTTCTTGCAGAAATATAGGGATAGGGTCGGTCCCTCACTCTCCATTACCGACCTAGTGGCCGAAAAGATGAAACCCGACGAGGATTTTGTCCGATATGCTGATAGATGGAGGTCTCTGGCGGAAAGAATAAGGGATACCCTCTCCGAGCCCGAACAAGTGAAGATGATTGTGTCTAATGCAACCCCGCAGTTCAGACACGTCCTCGCCATGAATAAACTTACTACAATGGAGGAACTCTATGAAAGGGCCCGATACATCCAAACCCAGCTAAAAGACTCCCCCATCATGAACATGTTTGAGTCGCCGAAGCCCAAAGTGGTCAGAAAGACAGGCGCTGGTGTCCCGGGCGGAGCCACAGAAGGGGTCGTGACAAATGAGCAAGTCAGTGCGGTCAACAATGCCAACTATGCAGTCAACCCAAGGCCTCCACAAATGCCCCGACTACCCCTTCAATCAGGTCCTTTCCCTCTCCGTCCTCCACCCCAAAATAATCCACCCCAGGATAATATGCCTCCATTACGCCAACCCCAGCAACAACAACCACAACCCCAACAACAACAACCACCGCTTCAGTACAACCAAGTTCCACCCCCGGGGAACTATGGTCCCCAACAGCAACAAAGGAGGCCGCTCGGTCCTAAGAGAGCCTACTATCCACCATTGCCAGAAACCTTAGCAGATATTTTTAATGCCCTCATGGCATCAAACCAACTCGCCCTACCCAGAGAAAGGCCCGCCTGGCCCCCAAATGTTGATACCTCCAAATACTGCGTCTACCATAGGCAGCCGGGACACACAGTGGATTACTGCTTCCATTTCAAAGATTACATCCATGATATGAATGATGAACATCAAATAGATTGGGATGAGATGAGACGGTACGTCACGGCTCTCAAGGCTAGGAGACCTCCTCAGAGGCCACAGCAGCAGTTACAACAGCAGCAGCAGCAGCAACCACAACAACAACAGCAGCCTCAGCAGGCCCCACAACAACAGCCCGACATGGGCATAATCCAGAATCCACTACCGGAGCACCAACAGCCCAATCATCAGGTTAACCCCATCTCCTCCTTCCCGGAAGTCGGGAGAGAGCAGGTGTGGCACCAGGAAAGTACCTCCATTCTTTATACCTCCAACCCTATCGTCATGCAACCCCCTCACCTTGCCCGGGTAGCACCTCTCTCTCATCAACCCGCATCGGTATCGCCTTCACCATTTCCACTACCATTACGCCCTCTCATCCGCACCCCGACCTCCTATCAACCGACACTTTCTAATACGCCTTCACACCCTCTCACCTTCTCCCACTCCCCCACTTTACCATCCACCTCTACCACATTTACCCCTACGCCTTCTAAACCCCTTATCATCCGTCCACCATACATAACCCCGTCTTTCTCCACCACATCACCACTAATGCCTTCAAAACCACTCATCACCCACCATTCGCCTCAAAACCTTTACCCGTTTCAAACCTTACCTCCACCTCCACCTTCCAAACCCCTTATCCTTCATAATCCGCGCGATATCCCCTCTACCTCCGCCATGCCTCCACCTAACAAACCCCTCATCAGAATCCCTGCTCCCGTCATCACCCCTGCTTCATCAACCATTCCTCCACTACTACCCCTCAAACCCCTGTTAAAACCCACTGCTACCCCCACAAAGGTACAAAAGCCGCAAGCAATGGTGCTCCGGAGTGGAAGGATTTTCCACAGGGTTTTCCCCCACAACAGTCAGAATCCCGAGCAATCTCATCCAGAGAAGGATGATGCAGAACAACCAGAAAGAGCTATCCCTGGAACACAGTATGATCTACTGAAACACTTGGACAAGACGCCTGCCCGGATCTCCATCCTAGAGCTACTTCAAAGATCCACATCACACCAGGCGGCCTTGATGGAATATCTTCAAAAGGTCATGGTTAATGAAGACCTCCCCGTGGAGAAGATTTCAACCGTCCTAACCCCAACAGACACACAACCAGTCATCATGTTTCACAACTACGAGCTCGCTCCCAAGGAATCTCGGAAATATGCATTGTGCATTTCAATAAAAATTAATGGGGTATCCATAAACCCGTGTCTTGTCGACACGGGTGCGTCCATAAATGTGATCTCCATGAGCACTCTTCAGTTGTGTGGGGTTGACGAGGAACAAATAAGACCTTCCTCGATCACGGTCACGGCCTATGACAATAGCAAAAGGCCGCCGCAGGGGATGATTATTCTGAAGGCAGAACTAGGCCCCATGGCAATTCCCACAGAATTCCATGTCCTCGACATGGACCCCACATTCAAGGCTATACTGGGTCGTCCTTACATTGAAGCCATGGACGCTGTGCCTTCCACCAACCATCAGTGCCTGAAGTTTCCTTACAACGGGAGAATTATTAAAGTGGTCAGTACACCTGTCCTTCACACAGTGGATGCTATCAACACCTCTCTGCCCTCTGTTTGGCCGTCTCATCGGCCCATATTGTCACTGCTGGACGTACGTGATCCATCTCATGTTCCACTAGCACCAAAAGAGCCGGTCAGGGCAACCACAACATCGTGTCTCCCTTTTCACTCCAAAGGTTGGGAGATTATGAGGAACATCGGCTATCAACAAGGAAAAGGGCTGGGCGCACAGTTACAGGGAATGCTCAAACCGCCAAAGGAAATTAGGCCGAACCGCAGGTTTGGCCTAGGCTTCAAAGGACCATTCAAGGCGGATTGGAAGCCCCTCACATGGACTCTATCAAACCACTTCAACAGAGGGCCCGTTGTTCAGATGGGAGATCACCTACGAGAAGCATATGGGGAATCACATGCTGTATATTTTGCTGAAAAATGTCCGAGGATCACCAAAAGAGGCAAGATCAAAGATCCGGAATGCGAGTGGGACAAATGGTTCGACATATGGGATATTTCCGTTGCACTGGAAAGGATGTTCTCATCTCCACAGCTTGAAGGACCACCATTGATCTCCGAAATACCAGAGAATATTACCACTCTTGCCAAGGTTCCAAACTATCCTCGTCCTCGCCAGAAGGACTCTGTCATCGACGGATCTTCATCCGTCCTCAACATTGCCGTCAACGGCTCATTAGCCGCCATCCTCTCCATACACTCGTCTCAGCCTTTGCTGATATCTTCTTCCTGGGCCAGACAATTGTCTGATGATCTTCCCAGGTCCCCTTCTTTGCTTACATACCTACGCGGGCTTTTCAACCCACGCCAGGTCTTCAACCATGATTTGCTCTACGAGCCCCACAATCCTCTAGCCATAACCCTTCCTCCTCCATGGACGCCGTTCCGTGATCGGGCGCGTCCCTCCTTGGGCGAGGATTTCCTCGTCCCTCTCCACCTTCACCACGGTCGGGCCCACCGAACTCCATCGATCAAAAGAGGAGGAAGACGAAAAAGGGGCAAGCGCGTTTCGGCGGAAGGCGGGCTCGTTTGCAGGTAAGGCACGGGAGAAGAAATGACCACCCGTCGCTTTAAATTTAAAATCAAGGATTAAGACGCGTCCTCGCGCCTGGACGCGCCCAAAAGGGGGAAAAGGAAATAAAATCCCCCCATGCAAAACATAGTTCCCCGCTGTTCAGGGCAAGGTCTCGCGAAGCGTGCCTCAAGGGACAACTCAGTGCAAAAAAAGAAAGTGTGGGAGAGAGAAAAGTACACACAACACAAAAGCCATTTCCATTTCATATAATAGCCGAAAGTACATCATACAGTGAGAAGGGTGACGTACAAGCAACTCTCTAACTCTCACCGTCACCCTCCTGGTCATCTCCTTCCTCCCTCCTCTGACGGAGATCCCTAGGGGGCCTCCGCGACCTCTGTGAACCCTGAGAAGCCGTGCTCGCCTCGCCCTGCGGTGGCACTCCAGCCTCGAAGGCGCGACGACGCTCCTCGGCCGAAGAAACCAGGTAGCTGCCCATGGAAAAAGAACCAGACTGACGAAGTCGCGCCCCGCGTTCCTTCGCCCTCTGGTACCGCTCCTCGCTCTCCCGAAGCCTCCCCTCCGCCGTGCCAAGACTCAATCGGAGCTCCAGCAGCTGGGCCTCTAGAGCCCTCCTCTCGGTCTGATCCCGCTGTCGCTCCTCCCTCTCTCTCTCCCTATCCCTTTCCCTCTCTCTCTCCACACTCTCCCTATCCCTCTCCCTCTCCTCTCTCTCCCTCATCGCCTCTCTCCTCGACAGCTCGAGGGTGATCCGCAGATCCACTACGTCGCGAGGAAGCTCCTCAGCCTCCCGTCGTCGCTCCTCCTCTAGCTCCGCAATCCGGGCGTCACGCTCTGCCACCCGGGCATCGCGCTCCTGCTCAGCACGAACAGCACGCGCCAGGGCCTCTCGGATCTCGGCCACCTGTCAAGGCACGCATGCACCGTAAGAGAACAGTGATAGAAGGAAAGTAGCTAGAAAAGGGTCGCGGCCAAGCAAGCACTCACTCGAGTCTCGCGGTCACGCTCGGCCTCCTCAGCCCGAGCCACCGCGTACGCCAGCTGCTCCTGGAGGGCAGAAACCTCCGGAGGAGGGCCCCGCGAACTGGAACCCGCTCCACCAGCCATCGCGGCTGCCGCTGTCTGGTGGGCCCGCTGAAACACGGGGTAAACGTCAGTCAAAGGCTAAGCATCAAAAATCCAGGTCACAAAAAATGCATTGCATAAACTCACCAGGATCTCCAACTCCTGTCGGATGGCCACCAACTGTCGCCTGGCGTCCGCCAACTGGGCCCGCAGGTCGGCAATCATGGTATCACGAGCATCCTGCATTACACATAAGTTAGTATCCCATGCATATACATATAGAAAGGTGGAGCAGTTTCATTTCACTTACCCCTGCCATACCACCCAAGGAGAGGCGGTCCCCGTACGTAGCTCGGTACCGTCTCATGTAGTCTGTGCTGTCCTGTACGTGGGACACTACTGGGACCCCGCCCTGCTGCCAGTCCTGGTACTGTGCTGGGAAGCGCGTACGCCAGTCCACGATCTTCGCCTTCCCCTTGGTCTTCCGCCCAATGCGGGCCGGCGCATCTACGTCTACCCACTCCTGGGCCAGCCCCAACGTCCTCATGACCAGTCTAAGCCGCAGCGGCTCAATCTCGTTCAGGCAATGGACCCACACGTCCCGCCTGAAGCGAGGAAGACCCGCTACAACCCAGGGCTGGCCAGCATCGCCCATGCCCAGGTAGGGCCTCCACACCACCTGCATCACCATACATACATCATGTTAGTTACCATTCAGTCACATGCATAAACACAAAAAAATCATACGCATCATACCATGGCCTCAGGATACTCGCTCAGCTCCCGACGAAGTGACGCCAGCTGGTAGCCGTGGGGTGCTGCAACCACGACCGGCCTCCACTGCCGCGCCAGAGGCACGGCCCTCCTGTTCCCATGCCTAGCCCTCCCCATCGGGAAATAGTAATAGCTCCACACCTGCATCCATCATACATCATTAGTACAATAATTGCATATTTAACTGTGGGAATGCATAAATAAAATGTTTACCTGGAGGAAAGGTGCGAAGCCGCTGACTGTCGTCTCCTTCTCCGAAGTCTGGGAGAGATCGGCAATCAGATGGGCAAGCAGAGCCGCTCCCCATGCATAGTGCCCCACTCTGTCCAGATCCGCCAAGATCCCGAGGAAACGGCAGTGGATGCCATCCCCCTTCGTCCCCAGCAGAAGGCGGCCCAGGAAGAAGAAAAGAAACCTCCGAAGGTCTAGATCCACCAGCTCCCTCTCGCTCGGATCCTGGGTGAAAGCTGCACGAGCATCCCCCTCCAGTCGAGCCAAGAACTCTGCTCCAGTCTCGCTAACCCGCTGACGCGGGTCGACGAATCCGAGCGCCTCCATGATCTCCACTCGGCCGACTACCCTGCTGTCTCTATCAGTCACGCTCGTCTCTAACCACAGCAGGTCCAGGGCACTCTCTCGGTAGTCGGGGTAGGTGACCCCGCTGACTGCCTCTCCGTCAACTCGTAGCCCGGTGATCCGAGCCACGTCCTCCAGTGACGGCACCATGTGCCCCCAGGGCATCAGAAACGCCCGGCTCGGTGCGTGCCACCGCTCCCTCAGTGCCTGGATAAGAGGAAGGTCGAGCCGGAAGGGCTCGATCCTAAGGAAAGCTCCAAAGCCCATGGCGTCCACACGCGCCCTCTGAAAATCCGGCAGCCCACGGTATGCTGCCACCACCAAGGACCAGCTGATCCGGCCCTTCATCACGCCCTGCAAGCCACAAAACCAACAAAGAACACATCAGTATCATGAACAGTAATCAACAATAACACTGTATATACTATTTTATTTTATTTTTTTTTTAAAAAAAATACATATATATTTTTTTGGAGGCATCCAGGCCTCTGGACGCCTCCTTCCTATTTTCTTTATTTCTTTTTTCGAAAAAAAAAAATCCAAGAACCAAAAATAAAAAAATATATATATAATATTATGGAGGCGTCCTAGGCCTTGGACGCCTCCTTATTTTTTAAATTTATTTTATTATTTACGAAAATTAATAAATAAATAAAAAAAGAAAAAGAAAACATGGAGGCGTCCAGGTGCCTGGACGCCTCCTTCTCTCACTACCCGCCTCTCTCTCACAGCCTCTCGCACAGCCGTTTTAGCCTATTGAACCACAGAGTGAGGATTCCGAGGTACTTACCGGGTCGTGATCGTCCTCTCCCGCGTCACCGGCATCCGCAGCAGCCTCCGCGGCCAGGAGAGGCACCTCCATCCCCTCCTCCGCAGCAATCTCCTCTGCTGCAGCCTCCTCGGCATCATCCCTCAACCTCCTCGCACGACGAGCCAGTCGTTTTCGCTTCCCTGGACCCTGGCTCGATCCTCCTCGCTCCATGGGGACTAAGAATAGGTCGTCTGGGTGACTGGGTCGTCAGATTGAACAGTAAATGAGCAAAAGGGGGGGGCCAGCCCTTAAATAGGAATTTCATTTTTTTGGGGCGTCCAGGCGCCTGGACGCCCCCATTTTTTTTATTTATTTCAAAATTTAAAAAATTTTGGGGCGTCCAGGCGCCTGGAGGCCCCTAAAACAAAAAAAACTAAATAAAATAAAAAAATAATCGTTGGGGCGTCCAGGACCCTGGACGCCCCCAAAACAAAAATTTTTTTTAAATAAAATAAAAAATAATAGGGGCGTCCAGACACCTGGACGCCCCCAAAAAATAAAATAAATAAAAAAATAAATAAATTAAAAAAAATCAAAATAGGAGCGTCCAGGCGCCTGGACGCCCCCATAATAAAATTTTCAAACAAAAAAATATATATATATATATTTATATAAGAATATGTATATAATCCAAACAAAATAAAAAACACAAAGAAAAAGAAAAACCATAAAAAAAAAGATAATAATTAAGGGGACGGGGGTCCGAAACATCCAAATGCCAAATTTTATTCCATCAGAAAAGCAGAGTGAACTACATCAGGGGCTTAGGCCCTTTAGGCCTTAACTTCCCCAGTTCGGTTACATAAGCCCTCCACGGCTCGCATTCTTCCACCACGTGCGCTAACGCCTTTCCCGCAACACTTGTCTTCCAGGGTGCTTTAATGGCCTTCGCTTCCTTCGCGTCTGCTTCAGTACCCAACTCCCTCTTCCTCAAGGGAACGATGCCAGTCGGTGGCGGGAACGAATGGCGTGGGATGCCAATCTGGAGGCAGCACCGATGCGCGTTGTAAAGAACAAACTCGGTCGCGCCGATCAGTTGAAGATCAACTTCGGGAGAAGGCCTCATGAGGAGATCAAGTGAAAGCAAACATGTCGGTGCGCAAGTGAAGAAGCCTTGTGTCACGGTGCGGAAGTGAGATCGCCAGTCTTCACGTTTCTTCAGCCACGGAACGCGGTTCACTACAGTACCACCAAAGCCTAACACGTCGGCTATGTGGTGAAGCGGGCTTTGTTGGAAGAGCTTCGAAGCGGTTGGCATTCCCTCGCGGTGGTCGAATTTGAAATGCAAATCCAGCCAGCAATTCAAGACAAGTGCACAACCAAATGGAGGCTTACCCAGGCTCGAGGCAGTAAGACCGCTGTAAAGATAGGCGAGGACGGCGGGTCCCACCCTCTTTCCACGCCAGATCCCGCAGATAGCACTCAGCTGGTCTTCCTCCACTATGTTGTCGGTATAAGGAAACAAGAGAGCACCCGCCAGACAGATAGTGAACCCCTTCATGATTCCCTCCAAATAGTCATCGTCTGGTGACCCTCTCAGGGCGTCCATGACCCACTCCGCGAGCTTTTGGAGATCGATCCCCTTCTGAGTACGGACCTTTCTAGCTGCGTCGGGGGGCATGAAGCTTCCAAGGACGCTTTCAGAAGTACCCCGTGTCAGCATCCGCATAGCCTTCACCTTCCCGTCACTCTTGAATTTCTTCAGACCAAGCAGAAGTTCCACCTCCTCGAGGAGGATGGTCACCTCGAAGGTCGGGAAGATAAAAGTGTGGGTCTGGGGATGCCAGACCTCCACTAGCGAGCCCATAGCCGCCCAGTCCATACGAATCTTCTCGTAATGCTTGGCGTGAATAAGGAGCCCCTGCAGATGCCACTTCGAGAGTATGGCCCTCATACCAATGGAGATATTGGAAGTCAGCTTTGAAAGCCACGGCAGCTTGGAAAACTTCCTCGGGCCTGGGAAGAGTGGATATGGCTAGAAGAGGAAAGAAGAAGAAAGGAAGTAAGTAAGAAGAAGGTTCACGTGGAGAAATTTGAAATGAATCAGCTTACCATATGCGACATGATCATCCCACTCAAATGACCCTCGAGGTCGGAGAATCGCCTGATCTCGCTGCTAGGCCTGCTCCTCTTCATAACGCGGGAAGACTCTCCTTCCATCCTGAAAATCTCTAGATTCTCCTCTCCTTCCTCTCCTGAGCTTCCAAAACCCACCTTGGTGCATTTGAATGAACTAGCCTAAGGGGAGTTCTTATAGGAAGGGAAGGGTGCTACAGGATAGAACATGTCACATCAGTGGTCATTGTCAAGATTTTATCTGGATCTCCTTTGAACTGTGGTGCGATTCTGCTACCTTTTGATGTTTCTAACCTTTGCTGGCCTGTGCAGGTTTTACTAACGGACGTCTTTGTCCTATCTCCTGTCCCACCTTTCATTGGTTGGTCCCACCAGGTCATGCATCATAGTATATGATACCTACGCTACTAGAACATGTCAAGGACCTTGCGGCCCGAACGAATCTGGGATTTGAGTTCCCCTTCAACAAAAACGGTGATGATCCCGGAAGAGTTTGGGTTGTACGGATAGGCCGTCAATTTGTGATAGAATGGGGACGACGGTTCCATTCAGTGAGTTGGTACGCGGATAAACGGGCCCCAACCCAGTATCAGCTCACCGGGTCGGTATCCTGACCCGTTCTTCACAAGTTGACAATATTATCCTTGGCTATTTTCTATTTTAGTTTGTTTTGAATTTTTCTTTAAACCCAGCATGCATTCATATAGGACTTTGATTTATTGCGGAAGATCATTCAAGCGATTCGATTGTGAAAGCCGTTGTGTTTCAATTCCTACAAATATGAGATATTCCACTCTGAATGAAATACTGAGTTTCTTTGAGACAGCCCTACGCTGCTCTTCCAAAGGAGACCCTTGTTTGGACAGACCCTCAGATATTCCTTTACCTTTTTGACCCACCTTGGCCGCAGCACTTCCACATTGGCTGGTAACCGCTCCCCAAAGGTGAAACCTCCGGTTTATGACCCAGGTACTTCCACACCGAGAAGTTGGTCTTCTTTTGTTTCGTGCCTGAGTGCACATCTCACCCTCCCTTATTTGATCTCCGTCCAAGCAATCGTCAATATTTGAAAGACCTCCTTCAAGGTCGCCTCATTGAAACTTCAGGAAAGATTCCAAACAGTAACGTCACAAGCGTGTCTCATCACACCTTGGCATCAACTTATCAGTCCGCTCCCACTCCATTTCACTCCACTTCGATACCATTCCACTACGTATCGCTCCCTTGCAAAGCAGACGCCAAGGCGGGGCAGCTGTAGACACGCCATTCCTGACGTCTCCTGAGAAAGTCTCATATTACTATACAACGTCCCGCGACGGCTTACGCGTTTTGAATCACTTGAGTGCTTCCTTTTCTTGAGTCTTCTTCCCCCCTTTTCGGCATCTAGAATCGTCTCGTCACGGCATTCGGACGGCATCAACACCAGTCGAACGCATCAGGAGGTTCCGGAACCAAGAAGGATATCTGCCGGGCGGCCGCCGACGCCCGATCTAAGGACCCGGGTGGGTCTTAATGGGGGCGTCCAGGCCCCTGGACGCCCCCATTATTTTAATTTGTTTTATTCTTTTCCCAGGGCCCAAAACCAAATATAAAAATATAAAATATATATATATTTATGGAGGCGTCCAGGACCCTGGACGCCTCCATAAAAACAAAAATAAAAAATAAGTGTAAAATGCCAGTTGGCATAAAAAACAAAATAAATAAATAAAATTATATATATATTAATGGAGGCGTCCAGACTCCTGGACGCCTCCATAAAAACAAATAAAAAAAATAAAAATGCCAGCCTTGGCATAAAAGACAAAAGAAAAATAAAAAAAATAATAAACTTTTGGAGGCGTCCAGGCCCCTGGACGCCTCCATCAACTCACTCACGGGCGCCGGCCACCGAACGACGGTTTGTCGTGTGTGAAAAAAGCCAAATTTAGAGACGTCCAGCTGACTGGACGCGCCCATTTCTGAATCACGAGGCGCCGCTCACAAAACCACGCGTTGTGCCAAACCGCGTGCGGCCGTCGTCGGTTTTCGGTGGACCTGTTAGAGGCGTCCGGGACCTTGGACGCCCCCATAAAAGTATTCTAAAAAAATCAATAAAAATAGAATAAAATATTATTTCGGCCCTGATGGAGGTGTCCAGGGTCCTGGACGCCTCCACCTTCCGGAGCTCTATAAATAGAGGCCCACCCCCTCAGTTCTAGGAGAGCTAAGCAGTGATCCGATAGGCTGCCGGAGCCCAGAGGCTACGGAGTCATTTTTCTAACTCGTGGGGTCTTTTGTAGGTGGAGGTTCTGCCGGCTTCTCGGGTGCCTATGCTCGCGAGAGGAAGGTCGTCTTCATCCACCGCGCTTCCCCGTCGTCCCCACGCTGCCGGTGCTCCGCCGGATTTCACCCTCGGCTCATCCAATAAGCCTTTTCTTCCCCTTTTTCTCCATAGTTCTTTACATTCATCATATTGCATCCTCTATCCCCCTTCACAAGGGCGCCTCTTCTCTTATACTTCTTGCATCCATCATCTCATTTTCCTCCTACTCGAGTCCGAGAGGGGTTTAAAAGATAACACCAACCAGGTGTGTGTCTTGCCATCATTTCGTTATTTTTATCGCGAGGATTTGAATACTACACCTCCATCTTTCTAATCCACTTGTCATTTATTTGTCGTTGTTTTGCAAGGGTACCCGAGGAAAGCCCTCTCCGTCGGCCGGCCGGAAGGAGAGGAAGAAGCAACCCGCCATCTCCTGCTCTTGAGGTAGGCGCGATCACTTTCTTATTTTGGGGTCTTTCGGCCCCTGGCGATCACATCTTTTCATCGAGGCCGCGGCGAGTCACTTCCCCAATGGCCGTTTAAATTTCTGTTCTCATATTCTCTTTATATCCTGTTATATTTCGTTTATATCATCGAGGCCGCGGCGAGTCACTTCCCCAATGGCCGTTTAAATTTCTGTTCTCATATTCTCTTTATATCCTGTTATATTCTGCTCATATCATCGAGGCCGCGGCGAGTCACTTCCCCAATGGCCGTTTAAATTTCCGTTCTTACATTCTCTCTATATTCTGTTATATTCTGCTCATATCATCGAGGCCGCGGCGAGTCACTTCCCCAATGGCCGTTTAAATTTTCGTTCTTATACTCTCTCTATATTCTGTTATATTCTGCTCATATTCTCGAGGCCGCGGCGAGTCACTTCCCCAATGGCCGTTTAAATCTCTGTTCTTATATTCTCTTTTATATTCTGCTATATTCTGCTCATATTCTCGAGGCCGCGGCGAGTCACTTCCTCAATGGCCGTTTCAATTTTTGTTATTTAATTTCTGCACCATTCCCGTCCCCCCGAGGTCGTGGCGAGTCACTTCCCGCTATGGCCGTTTGAACCCCATATCTTGCTATATTATACTTGTCCCGCTCGCCCCGCCGGAGCAATCTCCCGTGGTGGCCCCTTCTCTCTCTTCTCTCATCTCTGTGTTGCAGCAAACAGCAAAACAAACAAAAAGAAGAGCCCGCGCGCTCTCCGCATCCTCTTCCCCGCACCATCGAACTCCGAACCGCGTGACGTCGCTCACAGGTAACATCAAGAGCTTGCATTTGCATTCTTCACTATCTTCTGCATGATCTCAAAGAAGTCCTTGAATTTGACCCATTCTTTTTGCACAGTCGAAGAGACAGTCATAGCACGTTCTGTGGTGGAGACCAGATTGCCTTCTCCTACGCTGGCTAGTGAGGCGAGGGATAAGTGTATCTTCTCATCTGTTTCATACCTGTATTTGTCTTCTTTGCTACATTTCTCAGAGGTTTCTTTTTGCATCAGCGGCAGGCGAGGAGCAGACTGAGGCTGTGGTGACAGAAGAGTTGCTTCCACCACAGGAAGGTTACAAGGCTCAGTCGAAGCAGCGTACCGTTCCGGCCAGGCGCATAATTACCCGGTCTACATCTCGGCATGTTTTAGAGGTGGCCCCACAGCGTACAGCTAGTGTGGAAATATCCTCAGGCAGTTCTAAGACCGCCTCTGATGAGGAGGAAGCAACCTTCAGCGACAGTGAGGGAGATGCTCCTGAATCAGAGGCCCCACTTGTATTTGTAAAGGGTGTTCTGTCTTTTCAGCCTGCTAAGCTGGTGGTGCTATCTCCTGAGGAGGAGTTGCAAGAGGAGTTTGCCGGGCTCGATACCGAGATTGACATAAATCCACCATTTGTCATTCCGACTACGGAGCTTCCTTCTCTTTCACCCCACTTCGAGGATGTGGACCCTGCTTCAAGGGTGGGTTCCTTTTCATGTTTGTTGCTTCATCTGCCCCTTCTTCTTTTATATCTAGCGCTGAAGTTGCTTTGTTTTGGTCTCAGGGCATTGTCATTGCTAGCTCAGACACAACTGCAGCTATCACGGACATTTCTTCCACAAACTGGGCTATTGTCCCTTTCCAGCCGTTAACTTGCACGGGAATTCCCGAGATCATTCGCCCTGTGCCGGCGCGGATACAGTCCTCGACAGATTTAGCATCGTTGGACTTAAGATCACCAGGAGAGATTTCCATCCTTGTCAGGGCCTCAGAGTTCAGAGCCGAAGCAGACCCAGCCAGAAGCTCCGCTTTCATACCGGCTGCCATAATGTCAATTGCGCCTGAGTCAGCAGTCCCTGCCACAGTGGCTATAGAAACTGGATTTCTGCCTTTACAGACTAGAGACCCTTCGCCCCCATTATCAGGAAGAGTAGCTGAAGATGAAGCCCTTATTCAGAAGATTCATGAAGAGATAGCTCCATCATTCATCGGTCCTCCCTCCGCTGATGTTCAAGCCATAGCGCCCGAGACGGAGGGGGAATCTTCAGTTCAGCCAGAGGGCACGGAGAGGGACCGGCCAGTTCTTCCAGCAGATTTACCGTCTTCATCCTCTCAGCCGGATGTCGCACTGTGGGCAGACATCGATAGCGAAGTGACCTTCGAAGTGATCCCCTCTGCTTCTTTTGGCTTTGCATCGTCTGAGAGCTTTGTCTGGCAGAACCTGGATATGCTGCGCCAGTTGGTAGAATCTCAGCCTGGCTTGACATATTTGCAGCTGAAGGAAATTGCTGATCGCTTCACTGCCGGTCTGCAGGCTATGGGTTGCCCTCTGGACACATGGGCTCAGCGGGTCTTGCTTTTGCTTAAATTCGTGCATCGGAGGGATTTCCTAGCACGGACCATGGTTGATAAGCTAACGACGCTGAAATTGCAGAGGTCAGAATGCAAATCCGAGTTGGGGAAGCTGACACTTATGCTTGATGGACGCCGAGCTGAGCTAGAAGGTGCTATTCAGCGGGAAGAAGCTGTGCGGGACCGGATAGCCCTATTGGAGATGGAACTCTCTGGACTTCGAGCCAAACTGCAGCAACTCTCCTTTATCCGGCCGCAGTCTGAAGAGGAGGTAGCCTCGCTGGAGGGACGGGTGATGTCTCTTCAGGACATGTCCATTGGGCTTCAGGAGGAGGAAGCGCGCCTTCATGAGCTAGGAGCCGCCCCTTATGTGGGTCTTCTAGCCTTCGAAGATATATTCCGGCGGCCGTGAATTGTTTATCCCTCCTTTTTTTGTTCTCTTCTGTAATGTAATGTCTCCTCGGGGCCCTTCATGTATTCCCTTTTTATTGGAAAGGAATCTCTTGGCTTCAAGCGTCTCCATCTTACTTTGCATATGGTTTTATCACTTTGGGAAGTGGGGTAGCGGTTTTGACAATCCCTCATGCGAACGGCTCGTACTTGGCAGGAGAGCGTCCACCCCTTCAGAGAAAGGATGGGGGACTCGCTCCACCGCGTGACGGCATCCGAAGAGGTGCTTAAACCGGATTTTGTGAGTGGCAGCAAAAATCCTTCCGGCCATGTGGGCCGTAAAGGAGACAATTTGCAGGAGTGTGAAAGGAGAGGTTCCATCAGAATAGACGTGAGGTCTAGACTGGGTAGGGGTTATAGTAGGCGGGACAATTAAAGGATATGTGGTTTTCATCAAGACAGACGTAGGGTCTGAACTGAATAGGGTTTCATCATTGATCGAGCGAAATGCCAGTCGATCAATAGTTGGTTTCATCATCGATATTGGGTTTATATCGATGCAAGAAGAGTTTCATAAGTTTCATCAGAATAGACGAAAGGTCTAAGCTGGCAGGGTTTCATCATTGATCGGGCGAGGTGCTGGTCGATCAACAATTGATTTCATCATCGATATTGGGTTTATATCGATGCAAGGAGATTTCATAATTTTCATCAGAATAGACGAAAGGTCTAAACTGCATGGTTTCATCATTGATCGGGCAGGGTGCCGGTCGATCAACAGTTGGTTTCATCATCGATATTGGGTTGATACCGATGCAAATGGTTTTATAAGTTTCATCAGAATAGACGAAAGGTCTAACTGGATAGGGTTTCATCATTGGTCGGGCAGTGTGCCAATCGATCAACGGTGGGAAGTGTGTGAAGGTGTAGGTCTCATCAGGATAGACGTAAGGTCTATTCCAATAGGTTTTATCGCAGGTGGGACTTTGCCAAGAAATGCGTGGATTTTATCAGGACAGACGTGAGGTCTGAACTGGATAGGCTTTAGCAAAATGGTGATGGGTTTCATTGTCGGTGGGACGTTTGAAAGAGGGTGTGTAGATTTTATCAGGGTAAACGTAAGGTCTACCCCGGAAGGGTTCTCTCGTCGACGGGGCGCGGAAACAGTTGACCGACGGAAGGCTTCATCAATAGAAGGGAGGTACAGGTAGCGTGCCGGTTGGCATGGAACTTTTAAATTACCACATTACTGACCCAAGTGCCCTTTCGGATTTTCACCGGAGCCAGCCCCCTCTTGCTTTTGCCCACGCGCCCTTTCGGGTTTTCACGTGGCGGGGTACCCGATTTTGCCTGCGGTGCCCTTTCGGGTTTTCACCACAGTTGGGTTTTTGGCCATTTTTGCCCTTATCCGGGATGTCCGAACAAGTCTGGCGGGGTATCTCTATTTTTAACCCCATTTTTATTTATATATGCATATATTTCCTGAATTGGGACTTCAGTACGGATCAGGCGGTGTGCTGCTTCATTGGTGCATGCTCTTATCATCGGTATTGGGTATATACCGACGCAAGGATTTCATAGGGTTCATCAGGGTAGACGTAAGGTCTACACTGGGCTGGTTTTATCATTGATCGGGCAGGGTGCTGATCGACCAATGGTAGGTTTCATCACGGCGGGACGTAAAGGGATATGCAAATTTGATAGGACGGGTTTCTTTGTCGATCGGGCAGGGTGCCCATTGATCAGAGGTGGGTTTCATCATCGGTATTGAGTTTATACCAATGCAAGGATCTTATGAATCTCATCAGAATAGATGTAAGGTCTACACTGGGCTGGTTTTATTGTTGATCGGGTAGGGTGCCAATCGACCAACAGCAGGTTTCATCGTCGGTATTGGGTTTATACCAATGCAAAGATTTCATAGGTTTCATCGGGATAGGCGTAAGGTCTAAGCCGGATAGGTTTTATCATTGACCGGGCAGTGCGCCTAGTCGGTCGACAACTGGTTTCATCATCGGTATTGGGTTTATACCAATGCAAAGATTTCATAGGTTTCATCGGGATAGACGTAAGATCTAAGCCGGATAGGTTTCATCATTGACCGGGCAGTGCGCCAAATCGATCAACAGCTGGTTTCATCATCGGTATTGGGTTTATACCAATGCAAAGATTTCATAGGTTTCATCGGGATAGACGTAAGGTCTAAGTCGGATAGGTTTCATTATTGACCAGACAGTTCGCCTAATCGGTCAACAGCTGGTTTCATCATCGGTATTGGGTTTATACCAATGCAAAGATTTCATAGGTTTCATCGGGATAGACGTAAGGTCTAAGCCGGATAGGTTTCATCATTGACCGGACAGTGCGCCTAATCGGTCAACAGCTGGTTTCATCATCGGTATTGGGTTTATACCAATGCAAAGATTTCATAGGTTTCATCGGGATAGACGTAAGGTCTAAGCCGGATGGGTTTCATCATTGACCGGGCAGTGCGCCTAATCGGTCAAGTGCTGGTTTCATCATCGGTATTGGGTTTATACCAATGCAAAGATTTTATAAGTTTCATCAGAATAGACGAAAGGTCTAAACTGGGTAGGGTTTCATCATTGATCGGGCGAGGTGCCAATCGATCAACGAGAAGTTTATGACGGGAGGCGAGGTTTCCTTTAGGATCACCATATTACTGGCCCAAGCGCCCTTTCGGGTTTTCACCGGAGCCAGCCCCCTCTTGCTTTTGCCCGCGCGCCCTTCTAGGTTTTCACGTGGCGGGGTACCCAATTTTGCCTGCAGTGCCCTTTCGGGTTTTCACCACAGCTGGGTTTTAGTCATTTTTGCTCTTGCTCAGAAAACCTGAACAAGACTAGCGGGGTATCTCTATTTTTAACCCCATTTTTTACTTATTTATTTTCATTCTTTTATTCTCTCTTCCCCTCTTTTTGGGAGGGTAACAAGTCGGACTGTCATTAGATCATGATGAGGGATGGCTTGGCTAGGGCGGAGTGCCACTAGACCAAGGGAGAAGGGTAGCTCGGTTAGGGCGGAGTGCCGCTAGACCAAGGAAGAAGGGTAGCTCGGTTAGGGCGGAGCGCCGCTAGACCAAGGAAAAGGGTAGCTTGGTTAGGGCGGAGTGTCGCTAGACCAAGGAAAAGGGTAGCTCGGTTAGGGCGGAGTGCCACTAGACCAAGGGAGAAGGGTAGCTCGGTTAGGGCGGAGTGCCACTAGACCAAGGGAGAAGGGTAGCTCGGTTAGGGCGGAGCGCCGCTAGACTAAGGAAAAGGGTAGCTTGGTTAGGACAGAGTGTCGCTAGACCAAGGAAGAGGGTAGCTTGGTTAGGACAGAGTGTCGCTAGACCAAGGAAATGGGTAGCTTGGTTAGGACGGAGTGCCACTAGACCAAGGGAGAAGGGTAGCTCGGTTAGGGCGGAGCGCCGCTAGACCAAGGAAAAGGGTAGCTTGGTTAGGACAGAGTGTCGCTAGACCAAGGAAGAAGGTAGCTTGGTTAGGACAGAGTGTCGCTAGACCAAGGAAATGGGTAGCTTGGTTAGGACGGAGTGTCTCTAGACCAGGGAAGAGGGTAGCTTGGTTAGGACAGAATGTCGCTAAACCAAGGAAGAGGGTAGCTTGGTTAGGGCGGAGTGCCACTAGACCAAGGAAGAGGGTAGCTTGGTTAGGGCGGAGTGCCACTAGACCAAGGAAGAGGGTAGCTTGGTTAGGGCGGAGTGCCACTAGACCAAGGAAGAGGGTAGCTTGGTTAGGGCGGAGTGCCACTAGACCAAGGAAGAGGGTAGCTTGGTTAGGATGGAATGTCACTAGACCAAGGAAGAAGGGTAGCTCGGTTAGGGCGGAGTGCCACTAGACCAAGGGAGAAGGGTAGCTCGGTTAGGGCGGAGCGCCGCTAGACCAAGGAAAAGGGTAGCTTGGTTAGGACAGAGTGTCGCTAGACCAAGGAAGATGGTAGCTTGGTTAGGACAGAGTGTCGCTAGACCAAGGAAATGGGTAGCTTGGTTAGGACGGAGTGTCGCTAGACCAGGGAAGAGGGTAGCTTGGTTAGGACAGAATGTCACTAGACCAAGGAAGAGGGTAGCTTGGTTAGGACAGAGTGTCGCTAGACCAAGGGAATGGTAGCTTTTAGCCTGATTACTCGGGGAATATTGGTTGGGCAGCATGATACAGCTTTAGGTGTCTACCGTTGAGTGGTGAGAATTGGATTTCCCCTCGATGGTTAACAACCATGTAGGCCCCTCCTTCGTAGACCCTATATATCACATAAGGACCTTCCCAATTAGGATTCAGCTTTCCTTTTGGGTTGGACGCCATGACTTCTCTTTTCTTGACCATGACAAGGTCACCTTTCTTAAATTCTCGTCCTTTTACGAGTTTGTTGAATGTAGTGGCCACAGATATTCTTCTGAGCTTGGAGGCGCTTTCCTTCCAATTCAGCCAATTCTTGTAATCTTCTTTCTGCATTGGTTTGTTCGCCATGGGCCAGGTCATATTGGACTGCCACTCTGAGTGACGGGACTTCCAGCTCTAATGGAACTACTGCCTCTGAGCCATATACCAGTGAGTATGGCGAGCACCCTGTAGGTGTCTTGAAGATAGTGCGGTATGCCCACAGAGCTTCATACATCTTTTCTTCCCAGTCCTTCTTATTAGAACTGACGACTTTAGCCAACAAGGTGCATAAAGTTTTGTTGAAGGCTTCTGCCAATCCATTTGCCTGTGGATTGTAAGGAGTGGAAGTCCTCCATTCGATCTTATACTTCTCGGCAAGCCGATAGATCTTTTGATTTCTGAAATGACTTCCATTATCAGATATTATCCGACTGGGGATCCCAAACCAGAAGATAACATTCTGCTTGATGAATCTGGCAACCAGCTCACCAGTCACTTCTCGTAATGCTATAGCTTCCGCCCATCGGGAGAAGTAATCTGTTATTGCCAGTATGTATTTATGTCCGGCCGATGAGGTCGGTAGTGGGCCGACTACATCAGTTCCCCATTGTGCAAACGGCCAGCTAGGGACTGTAGGGTGCAGAATGGCAGGTGGCCTTCTAGGCACAACAGCATGCTCCTGACATTTCTGACATGACTTTGCAAACTTGCAGCAATCTTCAAACATAGTGGGCCAATAATAGCCCAGCTTCTTGATTTCTATCTTCATCTTAGGGCCAGCTTGATGAGCACCTGCCGTCCCAGCATGTATTTCTTTCATTGCTTGCCAAGCTTCCTCAGTAGACAGACAGCGGAGCAAAATCTTCTTGCGTGCATCTGCCATTATTCAGAACAGAGTTCCATTTCTGAATTCATAAGAATCTTTGATCCTTAAAAGTTTCATCTTTTCTTCTCTTTTCTGCGGCAGCTGTTGGTGTAAAAACCATTGTAGCAGGTGTTGTCTCCAATCAGATGCTTGTTCTGTACTGATCGTGGTGACTTCATTTTCTTCGGGGCAGCCTTCTAACATGCTGGGGACTTGCCACCGGTTTATAACAACAATGTTCAGTGTTTCATCTGGTGGGACTGCTATTGAGCTGGCTAGCTTTGCCAACGCATCAGCCTGGGCATTATGTGCACGGCCCACATGCTTGAGCTCAATATGATAGAATTTCGCCATGAGGCGCACAGCTTTTTGGTGGTAGGGGTTCAACTCCGGCTTTCGCACTTCGAACTCCCCTTGGATTTGCTTTATTATCAACATTGAATCCTCGAATACCTGAAGCATCTGGATACCCATGTTGAGGCTGATGTGCAACCCGATTATCAGAGCTTCATACTCGGCTTCATTATTAGTGCAGGGCCTGTTTATAGAACAGGAAGTATGCACAACCTCCCCCTCTGGTGATCTTAGCACAATACCGGCTCCGGCCCGTATTCTGGTCTTTCCATTGGAGTCCGTCTCTATTCTAGATGCTCCATCAAAGAATAGCTGCCACATAGCTGACTGAGCCTTGCAGGCTTCTAATGTTTCATCATCGGGTAACTCAGTCCCCAACATATCATTCTCTGGCACAGGATGCTCTGCGAAGAAATCGGCCACGGCCTGTCCTTTTATTGCCCTCTGGGGTATATATGTGATATCGAATTCCATCAGAATTACTACCCATTTTCCCAACCGGCCTTTCAGTACTGGCTGAGTCAATATGTATTTGAGCGGATCTGCTGCAGATATCAATCTGATTTCGTGTGACAGCATATAGTGCCGGAGCTTTTTAACGGCAAAGACTAGTGCCAAGCATGTCTTTTCTATATAGGTGTAGCTTTCTTCAGTTCTAATCAGCCTCCGACTCAAGTAGTATAGAGCCTGCTCTTTGCCTTCTTCATTTATCTGTGCTAGCATTGCCCCCAGGGAACAGTGTGTGGCTGCAATGTACAGTATCAGGGGTTTGCCCTTAATAGGTGCCCCCAGCACTGGAGGGGTCTTGAGATATTCTTTCAGCTTCTCAAAGGCTTCCTGACAGCCATCGTCCCAGAGGAACGGTATATCTTTCATCATGAGCTTGTGAAAAGGGTGGCATCTCCCTGACAGATTTGATATGAATCGTCGGATGTAGGCCAAGCGCCCTTGTAGAGATCTCAACTCGTGGAGATTCCTTGGTGGGGGGAGCTCCTGGATAGCTTTAATCTTGGATGGGTCGATCTCAATGCCCCTATGACGGACAATGAACCCAAGGAATTTTCCACTGGACACGCCGAAGGCACATTTCATAGGATTCATCTTGAGCTCATATTTGCGCAGCCTCTGGAACACTATCCTCAGGTCTTGCAGATGATCTTCTCTTCTGCTGGTTTTCACCACCAGGTCATCGATGTAGCACTCCACTTTCTTGAAGAGCAAATCATCAAAGATCTTTGTCATAGCTCTTTGATAAGTAGCGCCGGCATTCTTGAGGCCGAACGGCATCCTTTTGTAGTGAAATATCCCCTTCGGGGTGCGGAATGCAGTGTGCACTCTGTCTTCTTCAGCAATCCAGATCTGGTTGTATCCAGATGACCCATCCATGAATGACAGGGCTTCATGGCCAGTGGTTGCATCGATCATTACTTCAGTGATTGGCACTGGGAAATCATCTTTCGGGCAAGCCTTATTCAGGTCCCTGAAATCCACACATATTCTGATCTGCCCATTTTTTTTCTTCACGGGCACTATATTGGCCAGCCATGTAGTATACTGGTTCTCTTCAACAAAGCCCACATCGATCAGCTTGTCGACCTCTTTGTTGATCTGATTTATCAGTTCGGGACGCATTCTCCTGGGAGGCTGCTTCACAGGGCTCGCCTCTGGGTTTATCGCCAATCGGTGCTGTGCCACATCAGAACTCAGTCCTGGCATTTCATCATATGTCCATGCGAAGCAGTCTCGGAATTCTTTCAAAAATTGAATATACTGTTCTTTGACAGCTGGCTCCAGCAGTGCACTAAGGAATGTAGGCCTTGGCTCATCTGCTGACCCCAGATTCACTTCTATCAGCTCATCGACGGTGGCTTGGCCTCCGTCTTCAACTTCGGGTGGGGCTTCTTGCAAATCAATAAAGCCTCCCGGGATATAATCTTCTTCGTTCTCATGATTTTCTGTTTCATCAGATTGGTCATCAGCAGATGCTGGTGCATCGTATAAGGCCAATACGGCCGGATTCTGTTCAGTCTGCCCCGAGGACGTGACTGGCTCAGCGGAAAACTTCGAAGTGGAATCTTCCGTGCTTAGAGGCTCTTCTGATGTGGGCTCCCCTGAGAGGTCATCATTATGTAGAGCTCGGAATTCTTCTAGAATGCGCCAAAACTCCAGGCACTCTTGCAGCTCTCTGGCTACTTGATCTTCATCCGGGGTTCCCGTGTCAAATTTCGCTTCATCCTGGAACAGATCCTCCTTGCAAGATAGATCTTCCCAGTACCAATCTCTCTTTGTCTCGTCAGGTATCCCCACCCCTGGCAGATTATCTGGGATTTCATTGTCCACTACGGACTGATAAATGATTTCTTCATCTTCCGAAGGGTATTGGTCATAGTCCATCCCAGGGGAATCTTCATGCTGGTAGAAGGCAGAGATGACATCTACCTCAGCTTCATAGTATTCTTGCAGGATATAACCCAGTCCCGGGTGCTGTGTGATTTTCCTCAGTTCTTTATTATCTCGAGGTGGATCCCATAGCTCCTTGAATGCTTTCTTCTGGGCCGCAGACTGTATTGAAGGCATTTGCATCTTGGAGAACATCTGCGAAACCTGTTGGGTAGTGTACTCCAGGCCTGTAATTGGCACCATCCGGTTTGCGGCTTCTTCAGGGACCATGCAATCTTGATCATCTTCTTCGACTGCCCCCCTGGTGTAGAATATGATAGGAGGCTCGCAGAAGCGAGGGATTTTTGTAGTCTTCAGTGGCAGCACCGTCTGGTATTCTATGCTGGCTATGGGCTTGACTAGACCCTGAGGAACTTCCACCTGTGTGTATTTTTCTTTCATCTTTTCTTTAGTATCATCCGGGTGTATGCCAGGAGGAGTGATCCGAGCAAAATCACCAGCATAAGAGATGTGAGATACCCCATGCTTTTTGATGTATCCCTTTGGCGGCGGCGGAGACCAATTTCTTATCTTTGTCGCCGGTTTTTCCTGGCTGACCACAATTTCTTTTTCTTTATCCCTTTGTGACACCTCGGTGTAGTAGGATGCATCGAGCATATGGCACTCGAACACTTCGAAGGGATGTAGGTCTGTAAACACCCTTTCTTCTTTTCCTTCATGGCAGTATTTTATGCATTGGTGTAGCGTGGATGGCACTATCTGATATTCGTGCAGCCACGGTCTTCCCAGCAGGGCCTTATACGTGGTGTTGGAGTCGATTACATAGAATCGTACCATTGTAGTGAGGTCGCCCAATGTGAGGTTGAAATCAACTACCCCGAGAGGTGTTTCACATTTTTGGTTGAATCCTGCAATCTTCATGTCTCTGACCTTGGTGAGCTGCAGATCAAAGTAATATTTCTAATAGATGCGGTATGGGAGAATATTCACAGCAGCCCCTGGATCTATCAGTATTCTGCTTATCGGCTGACAGTTCAGGGAACCCCTCATATACAGCGGTCTATTATGGCCGGAATTTGGGATTAGCATATCATCCTCCGTGAATGTGACTGATGGCCCAGCATTCACTTCTGCCAAGAGTGCTTCACATTGTGCCGGGGACTGCAGTGCATCCACAATTGCTTGGCGAGCTTCTTCACTCAGAGAGAGAATTTCCCAGATGGAGAATCTGGTAGGGAGTTTCTTCAGCATTTTCATGACTCGACTGCCCACCCGGACATTAGACAGTCTCATCTCCTCTGCCCATCGGGGTCTTGGAGGTTCATGTGGTGCCTGTGGCCTTTGCTGCCCATTTTCAATTTTATCTTCTTCATCGGTCTCCCGGAAGGCTTCTTCTGTAGCGACTGCCCCTGGTTTTGCTAGAGGGTTACCTTCTTCATTTTCTTCATGCTGTTTCTGCTTTCCAGCCGCTGTCTGCTGGCATTTATTGCTTTTATCTGGAGCAGTATGAGCCGGTTGCTCATTTTCTAAGCTGGACAGGAACTCCAGGAATGAAGGGGCTTCATCTGCCTTCTTTTTGTCTTGGTACAGACTGGCAGGGGGAGGAACCTGGACACCTCGTATCTCTGGTTCCGGGATTTGATAGGGTTGCTCCCCTCTGAACATGATATTATGGTTGGCTGGTGGTGGGCGCCCCCATCTTCTCCCAGAACGTGTTGCATGGGCCGAGGTAGAGGCTTCGGCATGGTTAGCTTCTAGCGGAGCGTTGGATGCTTCCGGCTCATCATCCTCCCCGGGCAAGGAAAAGAGTACTGACAGAGTGTTACATTGTACTGTCGTGACCTTCTTTCCTTTCTTGGATTTGGGCCGTTTCTTCTTCTTTTGGGAATTTGGCTTTGCTGGCTCCTGCCCCCAGAAGGGCTCATTTTCAGCTTTTTCTTGTTCTGCCTCTGGCTGCTCTTTAATTTTTAATTCTTCGAGCTGTTCCCAGAGTATACAGTCTTTCATCAGCAGATGCTTGGGCTTCTTCTGTTCGTACTCATCAAGCTCATTAATGTATTGCTGCAGACGCCTGGCTGCAGGGCTCACTTCTTTATGTGTGGGGAGGGGAGTTTGTCTCCTCCGGTTGTGAGTAGGGATCCGGATGACTGGTCCGGTCTCAGCTGTATGCCATATTGGCTTTATTGGAAGCGGCTCGGGCCTTGGGGTAACACCCCGGATAACTGCTCCGCTGGTACTGGCTGCAGGAGTCTTCTTTCTGCTTTTTATGGGAATCATCTGCCATCCTTCCTGATCCTTCTGTGGGGTGAGGAAGCAAGCTTCATAGGTATGCTTGGTGCATTCTTCAACGGCTTCCTTGGGCAGCTGTTGGTAGACTGAGATCATATTGGCAGCCATTCTCCAGGGTGGAGGCTCATGTGGATGGGGCGGCTTTACCTGGTAATCTCCCAGCTGCAGCTCACCTTTCTTGACCATTCCCTCCATGATATCTTTGAAGACATAACAATCTTCAATCGCGTGCCCCAGCGCACGGTGAAATGGACAGAACAGCGGATCATCTTTCTTTGCTGCATCTGCTGGTCTTTTGGGTTCAGGCAATGTTACCTTATTGAACTTGTATGCCCAGTTGAACAGTGCGGCCGTCTTATCTTTTGGGAAGGAATATGCTTTTCTCATCTTGTCTCTCAGAGAGACTTTATCTTTTCTTTCTGCTGTATCTGCCAGCGGGGGAGCTTCATCTGCCCCTTTCTTCCCCTTCTGTTGCTCGAAGGTTCTGAAATCGACGGTGTTGGCCTCAGAGTGTGATGGCCGTCGCTCATTGGATTTTCCCTTTGGCATGGTGGGGATATTGGCGGTCGGACGCTTGGACAAGAACGTCTCGACCTCTGCCACTATATTGTTCAGTCGGTCAAATGTTCTGACATCTGCACCGATCATTTTTTCTAGCACCTCCCTCCTGAGGCTCTGCTTGCATATCTGCACTGCATCTTCCTGATGAGGAGGTCTTCGACATCTCATGGCCAAGTTCCTCCACCTTTTGATGTAGTCCAGTGCAGTTTCATCTTGTTTCTGCTTGGTTGCATATAGCTCTGCTATCGTGATTTCCCTTTCCGTGACATGAAATCTATCGCGGAATTTTCTCTACATATCAGGCCAATCAACCACTGACCTAGCTAGCAAGCTTGAGTACCATTCAAAGGCCAACCCAGTGAGGGATGAGCCAAAGAACTTGAGCAGATAAGCTTCATCGACTGCTAGGTCGCCCATGATTGTAGTGTAGTAGGCTATATGCTCCCTAGGGGAGCCTTGGCCATTAAATTTCTCAAACTTCGGCGGCTTACTGACGCCTGGGGGTAGTTTCTTGGCAGCATACTGGGGAGGATAGGGTACCCTGTACACATCATAAGTACCCGCATCACCACCAGTCTTTTCTGACAGCTTCATTTCCATAATTCTTTCAATCATCTGCTTGTGGGCTACAGCTGGATCTATCTCTTCTGGGAAGAAGTGAGCTTGTTGCTGGCTGTGAGGAGTCGTCATCACAGTGGCGCGCAAGATGGGCGCGGTAGGCTGTGTCTGAGACACAGAGGGCTGAGCTGCTGTTTACTATGGAATAGGTTGGCTCGGTGTCTTGCCCTTATCAGCTAGGAGAGGGTTAGCTGGGAGAGCCGTCTCCGCTGAGCTGGATGTTTGCCTCGCAGGTTCAGCTTGCTTTGAGACTGATGTAGCTTCATGTCTCTCATTGAGCTACCTTCGGAGAGCACTGATCTCCTGCTGGTATCTTCTGAACATCATCTGGATCATGGGATCCAAGGCTGATGGGATTTGCATATCTTCAGAAGTCCCTTCAGCATCATCAATAAGGGGATTGTCTTCATCCTGTGCCGTCACCACATTGACTGTCATGGTGGTGATCTTGCGGGCTTCATCATATTTCTTCATTTTATCTTTTGCGGCCTGGCCTCTTCTTGTGACAGGACCAGGTCTAGTAGCCAACCTGAGCAGTTCATTTGGCTGAGTTGGTAGTATATCTTGCCCGCTGGCAAGTCCAGCCATGTTGCAGGCGAAGATTTGTATTTTTCCCTTCCGCCTGTAGACCTTTCTTTTCACCTGGTCAGGATATCTGAGCCGGTCAAAGACCGATATTCTCTCTTTGGCTTCTTCCCGGTACAGGTCTTCTTTGTCATATCCGGCCTTGAGACCTTCTTCATAGTGATTTGAATCGGAGGAAGAGGCTCCGATCATCATTTCTTGCAGTGTTTCTTCTTTTTCTTCACCTCTGGTGCCCAAGGCACGGGATAGTCTTTGTTGACCGAGGGCAGAGCTCCCCAGGTAGTGGAAGTAGTCTTGGACTATCTGCTTCATCTCTTCAGAGTTGTGCCTCTGTGGCTCAGGTTGGAGTATCAATCTGTCCTGGCTCTTTTGCTGATAAGCCAGTCTTGCCACCCGAGCATTCAAATGCTCGGCTTTGGAGTATCTGCAGATATCAGTCTGTCTGGCACAGGCTCTTGGTCTTCTTGCAGTAACCACAGTGACTGGTTCACTTACATCGCCAACTTGGCAGTAGTTGGCAGCAGCATCATAGATCCTCCTTTCCCATTTTCTGCCCCCTGCCCTGGAACGGGTGACAGTAAGGTCTTCCTTCTTCTCATCCCTTCTGCCCCTCATCACGGGGCGAGCAGTAGTCAAATCTCTTTCTTCATCATTTCTCTCATCTCTTTTGCCCCCGGCCTTGGGGCGAGCAGCAACAGCATTTCTTATCTCTTTTCCCTCTCTTCTTCGGCCTCCTGCCCTGAAGCGGGCAACAGCATTTTAAGCAGCCTTCTCCACATCTCGAGCTGGAGCCCAGCTCTGAATCCTTTTCGGTCGCCAGACCTGTTTATATTTTGCTGGCTTGGGTGCCAGCGGCTTCTTCTCATCAGCCTCCCAGTTGGCCTGCCTGGTGGCCAGAGTCTGGAATCTGTTGATAGTGGGCACCATCAGGACGATCACGTCCGGGTTGACCGCCCTTGGGCAACCATTCATGTTTGCCCGGACACCTCCAATCATCATGGTCTTTCCGGAGTTGGAAAGACGACGGTCAACAGCAACCTCCGGTTGGTCCTTCTCCCCTTCTGAGCAGCAGCAGGGACCATGTCCCTTTTTTGGACATGATGGACGTAGCAGGCGACGGCAGTGGGGGCCGTGTTCTCTGGTAAGATGTTCTTCTGGTCAGTGATCTTCATCGGGGCACTTGCAGCAGTGCCTTGCTCATTGTCATCGACCTGCAGAAGGTCAGTGAAGATGACGCCCAAGCAGTTGGGCAGCCCAACGGCAGGCGGCAGTGATCCGAACGCGAGGGGTACCGCCAGGTAGCCTTCTCGCACATGCATGTCAATCAGCTGCTGGTCGAAGCAAATGGACATGATTCCGGCTATCATTGTAGATTCCTGAAAATAAGGAAAGTACACAGAATCAGAAGTTTTGGGGGGGCCCTCCGGGCCTACTACTTTAGCGTAAAGATGAAGGGAGACTTGGTCCCACCGGGCGTGCCAGACTTGTGGATGCGGATTTTTTATTTTTATTTTTATTATTTTATTTTATTATTTTTTATTTTTATTTATTTATTATTTTTTATTGGCGTGCCAGTCACCGAAGTGACGATTTCATTGTGCGCTCGATCTGACTTGGTCAGTCGATTGTGAGTGATCGTGTCTGGACCAGAAGTCCGTCATACCATAAAGGCTATGACGTTAATTACGCCCTTCCAAGGAAGGACAACCCTTGATTAAACGCTAAAGGTAGGAGGATGACAGCGGTAAAGCCACATGCTTAAAAGAGACGGAAGTCGTTCACTTGCAAGACATTAAGTGGATTAGACGAAGAAGGGGTTGGTTATTTTCGGGATAAAACCGACGGCATATTCCCACTATCTTGGACCATGCCAAGTGGGGAATAGGAAACCACCCATGCAGTGGCAGGGTGGGATCCGTAAAAGATCGGGCATAACTGACCCAGAATCCGAGTAAGCACTGGCGTAACATGACGCGCCCCGTGCGTACGCGATGTTGCATCTATATCCCCCTTCAAAGGACCGTCGGAGAGCATGTAGGGACATAGCTCCGTGGGCCAACGGGGTTGAGAGAGAGGACATCACAGCTACCTGGCAAGGTATGTGTAAATTTCGGCAGCATGTCCCCCAACTTGGATTATGCCAAGAGAGGATAGGTCATCATCCACGGAGTGCCGGGATGACAACCGAACGAGGATGGGCACCGGGCCCCGGGACATCGCTTACCTTTATTCCATCGTTTAATATCCCCTTGAAATCCCTCGGAACTCATATAATGACATGGCCCTTTGGGTTCATAAGGGTGAAATCTGGATCGGGAATGAGGACTGTAGGGGAGGCCTTCCCCATTACTATGTCTTCTCAAAGCATCCATGACGATCTCTGAACATCCCCGGGGCATATGTGTATGGAGACTAAAAGATTGAAGGATGTCAGTGCAGAAGAGGGCCTCGGACTGGGTTTCATCGGCCGAAGAAGGAGGGGCTCTCGGCATGGTTTTAATTTGACAGAGAAATAGGGTTCTCGGCATGGGTTTAGCTGGCCGAATGAGGGGCTTCTCGGCATGGTTTAGGGCTTCAAAAGGGGGGTCTCGGCGGTGGCTTCCCGGCGCGCTCATGGCCGCGCCGAGAAGGTGGCGCCGAGAGGCTTGCATGGAGGGGCTTGAATAGGCCTATAGGGAAGGGGGTCTCGGCATGGAGCTTCCCGGCGCGCTCCTGGCCGCGCCGGGAGCCTGGCGCCGGGAGGCTTGCATGGAGGCTCACGTGAGAAGGGTTGAAATGGCCTTTTTTTTGTCGTTTAGCCGAAGAGGGAGGCCTCTCGGCTGGATAGTTCTCGGCGGGGAATTGTGCACGCCGAGAAGGTGAAATCGCTGCAGGGTTTCAGGGTTCAGACGATGCTCTGCTTCTGGGATTCCTGAGTTTTCTGGCTGCGATTGAAGTTGAAGTTGAAGTATAGGAGGGGGGTTTCATGGATATTTCCCTGAGAAAGGGCCAAGGGGGATCTGGAGGGTAGGATCGATGGGGAACGAGACCATCGTCTGGATTTCTGAAGACTTTGTTTTATTTCTGCCGCCGGCCGCCTGGGGATCAAGAGATGACTATCTCTGATCCCCTGGACGAACCCAATAGCATCTAGAAACTGGTGACTGAGGAACCTTTGGCATCAAACTCCAGACCCTAATCATCCAAGGGATTAGAATGGAGGGTCGAGAGATCGAGATTGTCATTCGCTAGAATCCGCGGAATAGCAGTGATCCGAAGAATCGATATACCCTCGTATAGCTAGCGGTTCAGGGGACCAAGAGATTGATGTCTCTGGTCCCTGAACAGCACAAGGAGGGGCCCGGTTTTCATGCCTCTAAAGAGAAGATTCGTATGAACCATTAAATGTTTTGCATAAATGATAAACATACAAAGATAAGCAGAGAGCAGACATTTCGATCAAAGGAGAGCAGACATCTTAATCAGTAGATCCCCAAATGGGTCACGTTGACATTTCATTGCATCGCATCGAAGCCTTACATCGACTGTGAAATAGAAATGCAAAGCAGAAAGATGGAGATTGAGACTGGAACTCGCCGGCTACTTTCGATAAATCAAGACAAAGGCTCACTAGATTACATCGGTAAAAAAAAACATGGGGAGGGCGGAGCATTGACTCCTCTCCCTCCCCCTAGCAGCCCACCTGGAGCCCTTTTCTTCTTCTTTTCTTCTGCTTCTTCTCTTCTGCTTCTTCTCTTCTCTTAGCCGAGGGGGACTCTCTCTTGGCAGGACTCCCTCTCTACTCTTTCTTTTCTGGCTTCTTTTTCTCTTTTTGTTCCCCTCCTTTTTGTCTCTCTCTCCAGGCATCCATCTGTTCGAAGGGAGAGGTTTTTATACCCGTTTCCCCCCCTTCTCGGCAGGCTTCATCTCGGCGCGCCCCAAATGGGGCTTCCCGGCGCGATTGCAAGTGGCTCTCGGCGCCCTCTTTTGGGCTTCGGCAAGTGGCTCTCGGTGCCATCCTTTGCAGGCCCAATTAAAGCTTTTTAGCCACTTTCACAGGCCCATTTGGGTCTTTCAAGGGCATCATCACCCAAAAGGGGTCTTCCATTGGTGACACAGCTTGTATCATTATTAAGGTTTTCATCAGTCCGTAGACAGGGGTCTCATCAGTCCGTAGATAAGGGTTTCATCAGTCCGTAGACAGGGGTTTCATCAGAATTGCCATCTGAACGGTGACAAGACCGGGTATTATCTTATCGATATCGTCACTTGAATGGTGACGAGCTCGGGCATCAGCTTTAGTCCGGAAAGACTTCCGCCGGGTGTATAATCTGTGGAGACCATTCTTCTTCTGTTCTGACTTTGCAAAAGCCTTTGCAATCTTCATCTGCCGGTACCGGCTTCATCTTCATCTCATATTACATCTGTCAGTAAGCCGACATCTGACTTACCCTGACATATCATCCGTGGATTCTTGGACGAAACGGTAGTATAGCTCTCATTAAAGGGCTGGAAGGTCTCATCAGTCGAGTGACTACTGCTTTATCAGTGCTGCCGACTGAGTGACATTGACACCGGGCATCAGCTTTGCCAACAAGGGCTTTAGCAGGGTAGACAGTTGATGAGCTTCATCATTGGTCTTTCACTGTTGGTCTAACCCTCTTTTCAATTATGTTTTCCCCTTGTTCATTTTCAGGTGTCAACAGGTGCCCATGTGTGCAGAAGCTACAGGTGCCCATGTGACTAATTGTTGCATATGCATATACGTTAATATAGATGACCTCCACCACAGCCATACAGACGGGCAGGGGCGATACCAAGTCCCTCACAGCTATCGATATCTGCTGAAGACCTGGCGGGACTTAGCTTTGGCTGGGAGGGAGCGAGCTGTATAGACTCCCCGGGTGCTGTTGAATGTATGGGTCCGCCACTTCTACAACGGGCCCTTCTGCTTTTATCAGGAGTTTACGAGAGACCAAAGTCCTTGGGAGGAGTACATTAAGGTAGAGCTACGGTTTCGGATGTATTCGAGGTACATATACGCGCCACGGGAGGGGTGGAACCCCCACGGGTTGCCAGACGTGATGCACCTAGCAGCTTACTTAGCGTACTGGTTGGCGACATTTGAAGTCCCGCACAGGGAGGATGGTTTGTTGAGGATCGAGTTGTTGTGGCCTATGTGTCTGCTGGTAGAGGGACGAAGGCTAGCTTTAGCTCCTGTGGCGTTAGCCAATACTTATCAAGGGCTGGGAGTGTTGGCGGCGCATCCGGCACCACGTCAGAGGAGCTTACTTCTGCCGACCCACTACCTCAGCGTGTGGGCCGGTCTGTTGTTCCCTAGCCTGGTGACTAGAGGGACAGTGGTGAACCAGGCACACCTTTACTGTTTAGCTTCACTAGGCAGCTGGACGGGGATGCTGCTGCATAATTGGAGGGGGCTAGGAGGGCCCTGTCTTACCTGCCTGGCAGCGGCGAGGCCCGGCTACCATTTGACAGTGCCACGAAAGACTCTCGTCTGATCCTGGTGCCTTCAAGTGGTGGGGCGACCTGCGCCCTCCCTTACCAGCCGGAGCCAGATGCAGCTTTGTATACAGAGTGGGTGATGAGCACCTGACTGGTAGTGCTGGCATTGCACCAGTCTGTGACGAGTTTTCTGGAGTCGTACTACCCGCACAGGTTCGCACGGAACTTTGGGTATGACCAGGGGATCCCGCAGAACCAAGAGTTCCCTTTGGCGAGTCAGCTGTACAAAGGTCGGGATACTCAATTTCTAGCCGCAGCGTGGTTGGACTTCTACTTCTACAGGGAGCCAGAGCGACTACCGACATCAGGGCTGGACCGTCAAGGGAGATTCGACGTTCATTATGCCAAGTGGTGGTTCGAGCACAGCCACTTGTACCGCCAAAGGCCTCGGTGATTAGGAAGGAAGAAGAGAGCCATCTTCTGAGGGAGGATCTACCTCCTATTGCACTGGACCAGGATTATCTGAGGACCCGTTTCTCCCGGATCCACCGGGAGATAGTGTCACGTCCCGAGCGCGGAAGGAACCCAGAGATGCGTTACGAGTTTATATCAATCATGTCAATCAGAGTGTTAGTGTATTCAACACAAAGACAGAGCGTACAAGAGTAAAGTAACCCAATCCTTTATTAAAACCTTCAAAGTATTTCTATTACAATCCTCTTAATGAGAATACTGGGACTCAAATAAAGTAAAAATACAACGGAAGACTCAAGAAAGTAGAAAGTATACGACTAGTAGACGCTTGGAGTAGCTCTAATCTCATCACTCTTGACTTTCCCCATCCGAAAGAGTTTCGTCCTCGGACTTACCTGAAAAATAAGGGAAGAACACTATGTGAGCGAACGCTCAGTAGGGATTATATCTCAAGAGCAAGCTTGCTTTAAGTAGATTACATGTTACATGAAATGTAATAGGCTATGCATGCTCGCATAAAACGACAATAGAGAATATATAACAAGAGAATAGAGAATGTATATCAAATTATAGTGAGTGAACTAGCAAGTCTTTCAAGAACTCATGTTAAGATAGCAAGATAATCAAGCACATATATCTATCATGTCAAGTTATCATGTCATGGCAAGAGTTGGCTATCATGTTTCAAGCAAGTACAATAAATACCCTTTTCGGGTCATGTCATGTCAAGTCAAGTCAAGTACGAGATTTATGGAATGTCTATCAAGCTAGTCATGCACTTCGGTACAATGTCATACCGTGATCATTACAACTCCCATGGGCACTAGTACTTTTGGGTGCTCCTCCTAGGACCAGATTGGGCCCTATATGCGTAGGCATTGATCATGTATTTTCGACATCCACTATAGTTATAGCCAATGTAGAATTTCAAGGATTCAAGCTGGTATGAACTTTAAGGTAGATCGTGCAGAATAGAATCACAAGGATTGAACATGATGTATAAGGATGATAATAGCGTTATAACCATGATTCGCTTTAAATCTAGGTGGAATCGGCTCCCTAACTTGGGTGCCATGACAATAAGAATAAGCGCTCACATAGTGATGGTCGCTCATTCTTGTACATGATAAGGTAGATAGAATTAAGGTCCACAAGTATGGCACATCATTCTTAAGAAGTATTAATGGCATGGTTTCCCATTCCATTAATTAAAGAGTATTCTCATGACATCAAAATAGTATATCATGAGGGCCGGTACCATGTTTCTTTAGAGTGACATGGAATCAAGTAGTGTCATGGGTTTTGATGGTAAAACCGGCTCGGCTGTCTTGAGGGAATCCAAGGCTAGCGGAGTCTTACGAAGGTCTCTGTGATAAAGTCACCAGTCCAAAGGAACGCAAAAGTCCCATGGAGGGTTCATCTATCACCGAGAAATAGTGGATAATCGCTAAAACATCATGAAACATGGGGCTATATTCACGGAATGGAATATTGTGCCAGTATACACAACCCACGGTCAAGGGTTATAGAAAACCACGAAAACCAGGAAAATCAGGAGATCAGTAAATTGACGCCTGAGCTTAAGTCTTCATTTTCTGAATTGACGCCCTTGTCAGGGTCGTCAGTTCAGTAAATGATGATTGTTCACTCCGTCGTTACATCCAGATTATGTAAATATTAATATCTATAATCATTGTCAAATTTTAATTATTATAAAAATGACGCCTTTCATGAAGGCTTCAATTCTGTAAACAGCGCCCTAGTCAGGGGCGTCATATATCAAATTAAAGGGCAGGGTATATGTCGTCATTTCAATATCTAGGAATATTATAACCATTTCTATAATTTCACAGTTTATCACTAAATTGGCACCCGTTTACAGGGGCATTCATTCAATTAACGACCTAATCCGGGTCGCTAATTCTTTATAATATGATTTGCACCGGACATGTACAATCACAGACACATGGTTTTTGGAGTATATCTGATCAAGATTCTAAAGACATGAAAAGATAGAGAAAAATAGCAGGAATTTATGGACATGATCATGCATTAGTTTTCATATAAGGGTTCACAGTTATTAAATTTTGAACATTGTGTATTTATTAAATAACTAGACAATTGACGACTGTTTACACGGTCGTTAAATAAAATAGTGCCCTAGACTGGGTTGCTAATTTAATTCATGCAGTAAAACAGCAAAAACTCCATCCAGAGCGATATCTGTAATTCCTTCACAGACCTATATGCATGTATACCACCTAAAATTATTAAATTTGGCTTCACACTTGAGAAAACCTACCTTGGGTGACGATTTGGTTGATGACTGATGAAGAAAATGGAGGTAGTAACCCTTGACACGATACTCTGTTTTAGTGTAAACAGAGGCAGCAACTGCAGCAGCCGAAGAGGAAAAGATAAAGAATTCTCCCACGTTCTTCTCGTATCACGGCAGGATGAAGAAGAGGAAGAAGATGCAGCAGCTTGCTCCTCTAGCTTCAGCGGTTGGAGGCAACAGCAGCAGTAGTAGCAACGGTGAAGAAAGGCAACGGCCTTCAAACCTCCGTCCAGCAAGGAAGAAGAAGGAAAGATGAAGAACTTCACGTTCTTCACGTACACCACGGCAGGAGCAGCCTTCGGAGGAAGAAGCAGCTTGTTCTTCTGCTTCTGGTGATAGAAGAAAGGCTACCAGCAAGGGGAATATGAATCGCTGTAGCAGGACGTCTTTGATCAATAATGTCAACAGGAAGCTCGACGGAAGGGTGGGTATTTATAAGAGAAGGAATCCTAGGGGGTTCTAGGAGTTCGATTAGGATTAAAATTTCCTATGTAGAACCCCTATTAAACATAGATATCCACGTATGGATTCTTTCCTAATCAAGAAACCTTCCTGGCTAATATCCCTGTTCGAACCAAACACCGACGGTTCTGTTTGTAAATGACGCCTAAGGTTGGGGCATGATTTAAAAATGATGCCTCTGTCACAGTCTTCAATTCTTTTATATGACGCCTGTCAAGAGGTCGTCAATTCTTAATTTAGCGCCTGCGTGAACATTGATCAATTAAATGATGACTTTAACGGAGGTGTTATTTATCTTGGCCCTTTTTGTTATATGTTTTAAGTGTATATGAGTTGAACTTTTATCATTGATTTTAAATCTTTTATTCTATTTAAGATTTTTATTCTTTTAATTTACCAGGGTTGCTACACCCTCCCCCACTTAAAAAGAATTTGGTCCCCAAATTCAATCGCACATATTTACGGAGAGTGTAGGACTCATACCTCTTTAGAATAAATCCGGGAATCGCTTCCTCAGGGACTCCTCAATCTCCCATGTGGCTTCATGCTCTGAGCACTTACTCCATTGCACCTTTAGCATGGGAATTGTTTTGTTCCTTAGAGTACGAACTTCACGATCGAGGATCTTCATAGGTTTTTGTTCATATGTAAGATTCTTTTGAATCACCAGGTCTCCATGATCGATGATATGTGACAGATCATGCACATACTTCTTCAGCATGGATATGTGGAAAACATTATGAACATCGGACAATTGAGGAGGCAAAGCGATGCGGTAAGCAACCTCGCCCACTCTTTCTAGTACCTCAAAAGGTCTGATAAACCTTGGTGTAAGCTTGCCCTTAACACCAAATCTCCGTATTCCATGTCCAGATGATATCTTGAGAAATACGTGATCTCCGACTTGGAATTCGAGATCTCTTCTTCTTGTATCAGCATAAGCCTTCTGTCTAGACTGAGCAACTTTAAGTCTCTCTCTAATCATCTGAATCTTTTCGGTGGTATCCCTTACCATGTCTGGGCCTAATAGTCATTTTTCGCCAACTTCATCCCAGCACAAGGGTGATCGGCAATTCCTTCCATATAAGGCTTCGAAAGGTGCCATTTGTATACTTGCCTGGTAGCTGTTGTTGTATGCAAATTCAACCAAAGGCAAGTGATCATGCCAGCTTCCACCAAAATCAATGATGCAAGCTCTAAGCATATCTTCTACTACCTGATTTGTTCTCTCTGTCTGACCATTCGTCTGAGGATGAAAAGCTGTACTAAAGTTAAGTCTCGTCCCCAACAAATGTTGTAGACCCTTCCAAAAGTGAGAAGTAAAACAAGGGTCTCGGTCAGATACGATTGAGACAGGTACTCCATGTAACCTGACTATCTCCTTAATGTATAATGCAGTAAGGATGTCAATTGACCATCGGCTCTTGATTGGCAAGAAGTGTGCCGACTTGGTTAATCGGTCTATGATAACCCATATTCCATCATGTCCTCCTCTAGATTTAGACAGACCCATAATGAAGTCCATACCGATATCCTCCCACTTCCACTTGGGAATATCAAGAGGATGTAGCTTACCGGCTGGCTTTTGGTGTTCTGCCTTGACCTGTTGGCAAGTAAGACAGCGAGACACAAAGTCTGCTATTTCTCTTTTCATATTGGGCCACCAAAAGGTCCTTTTTAAATCTTGGTATATTTTGGTAGATCCAGGATGAATCGAGTACCTTGATCTGTGAGCTTCATCTAAGATCTTCTTCTTTAGCTCTGGACAATCTGGGATGCAAGTTCTATCTCTGAATAACAACCTTCCATCTGATGCTAATTTGAAATCAGATTGCTCTTCTATCTTTCCCTTGATTTTCACTAATACCGGGTCATTATCTTGCAGTCCTTGTATCTCTGAGAGTAGATCTGGCTTTATGCTCATAGGAGATAGTGTAACACACTTACTCTCCTTGTCCATACTTATATTAAGTCTAGTGAACTATTCTAGCAACTTCCACTCCTGAATCATACAATTGGCTAATATTACTCTTGGCTTGCGACTGAGGGCATCAGCTACAGGATTACCCTTTCCAGGATGATATTGTATTGTGAAGTCGAAGTCCTTGAGATATTCTAGCCAACTTATTTGCCTCATATTCAATTCCTGCTGAGAGAAAAGATACTTGAGACTCTTGTGATCGGAGTATACAGTGAACTGTACTCCGTATAAGTAATGTCTCCAGATCTTCAATGCAAACACTACCGCAGCCAATTCTAAATCATGTACTGGGTAGTTCTCTTCATGCTTCTTTAGCTATCGAGATGAGTAAGCTATAACTCTTCCTTGTTGCATTAAAACACATCCGAGGCCAATGCCAGATGCATCGGTGTATACCTCAAATTTCTCACCTTCAATTGGTAAAGCTAAAACTGAGGCAGTAGTTAGGTGATCCTTGAGGGCTTGGAAGGTTCTTTCACATTCCTCGCTCCACTCATAACGGATCTCCTTGCGAGTCAGCCTAGTGAGTGGCCCGCAAGACCCAAGAAACTGCGGATCTCGCTAGCATTGGTCGGTCTTTCCCAATTCCTTACAGCTTCAACCTTTGATGGATCTACGGATAAACCATCCTTTGAAATCACATGTCCTCGGAAGGATACTTCTTCCAACCAGAATTCGCATTTACTGAGCTTCGCATATAGCTGATTCGTCCTCAATATTTGCAATGTAATCCTCAAATGCTCCTCATGCTCTTCCTTGGTCTTTGAATAGATCAATATATCATCAATGAAAACCACAATGAATTGATCTAGATGAGGCCTGAATATACTATTCATCAACTGCATAAAGGCAGTAGGGGCATTCGTTAGTCCAAAAGGCATAACCACAAATTCATAGTGCCCATACATGCTCCTGAACGTGGTCTTATGAATGTCCTCATCTTTGATCCTTAGTAGGTGATATCCCGACCTGAGATCGATCTTCGAGAAATACTTGGATCCAGATATTTGATCAAATAACTCATCGATTCTTGGCAGTGGATACTTATTCTTGATAGTGAGATGATTCAACTATCGATAGTCGATTCATAACCTCATGGATCCATCCTTCTTCTTTACAAATAACACAGGTGCTCCCCATGGGGAAGTACTCGGCCTAATAAATCCTTTCTTAAGAAGTTCCATCAATTGTTCCTTTAACTCCTTGAGCTCGGCAGGGGACATCCTATATGGTGCCTTAGAAACTGGACCAGCACCAGGGACCAAGTCGATGGTGAAGGCCACTTCTCTTTGTGGGGGTAGTCTAGGTAAATCTTCTGGAAACACATCCGGGAATTCTTGTACAACTGGAATGTCTCTTAGCTTAGTTTCCTTAGTGTCCTTAATGGTGACAAAAGCAAGGAAAGATACACATCATTTCCTTATTAGCTTGCTGGCTCGAAGGGCCGATATAAGAGGTGACTTGTTCTGACTCTTAGGGCTAGTATACACTAGTTCCGGAAACTCCTTGAAAGTAACCTTGCTATTACGGCAATCAACAATTGCCTGGTACTTAGATAGCTAATCCGCTCCTAATATGATATCATAGTCCTTCATGTCTAGGCATATTAGGTCGATAGGTAGATTTCTTCCTTCTACCAAGACTTCGCAGTTTTGATAATGGTGAACAATATCGGCTTCGTTTCCAAGAGGAGTTGAGATAACTAATTTTATCCACTCCGGTTCCATAGGTAATGGGTCAGCAAGCTTCTTGGAAATAAATGAGTGCGATGCACCAGTATCAAATAAGACATATGCAGACTTGGAACAAACTTGCAGTGTACCTTCTACTAGTCCGCCTTCATCTTGTTCTGTCTCCTTAATAGCTTGGAGGCGTGCATTCTTCGTTACCGGGCGTTTCCCATCACCGGCTTGATCATTGAGCAATGGGCATTCGGGAATCCGATGATCACGGCTCCCACAACGGAGACAAGCTCCAAGTTTCCTCCAACATTCTTCGGCCTTATGTCTGACCTTGTCACAGTGTTTACACACCACTTTAGAAGGGGTGGTGGTAATGGATAAAGGTTTGGTCTTCTTGAACTTTTGCTCTTGGGAGGGAGTTCCTCCATTATTTGGCCTCTTCTTGTTGAAATTGGGTTTGAAGGATCCAGAACTAGTGACATGTTCCTTCTTATCTTTCCCACGAATCCTATCAGATAGTTCTGTGGCATCTTCTAATAACTGGGCTCATCGTACCATCTCCGAATAGACTTGTATGTCCATCGGGGCCAGCTGTGTGATATATTGGGGCCTGAGTCCATTAAGAAATCTTCTAGCTTTCATCTTCTCGATACTAACTAGATGTTTCACATACCGGGACAACCTAGAAAATTGTGCCTCGTATTCCGCTACCGACAAGGATCGTTACTTAAGAGCGGCGAACTCGGCAGCTTTCTTCTCTTGGATTCGGTCTGAGAAGTACTTAGTGTTGAAATGTTCAACAAATTCCTCCCAAGTAACTTGGCCTTGCTCTAAGGTGGCTTCTACTGACTCCCACCAACATCGTGCATCTCTTTCCAATTGAAATGTGGCTAACAGAACTTTCTCTTGGTCCGTGCATTGCATAACTCTGAAGATAAGTTTAGTCTCTCGGATCCAGTGCTCGGCGTCATCCGGATAAGTGGATCCCATGAACTTAGGAGGGTTCATGTTCTTGAAACTTTGGTGGAGATTTCCCGCTCTACGGTGTGCACCTCCTAGTGCTACTTGTTGAAGTGCCTGTGTCATGCCTTGCAGAGTGCATTGCATGTTACGCCCCTGAGCACGTTCGGCAGCCATTGTCCTACAAGGATTTTAGATAACTAATTAATATAATATTCGACCAAGAATTGAGTATCTAGATTACCTTAACCCATGGTTCTACCCAATGTCACCGGTTGGAGGTTTAAACCTATCCCTGGGACTTGGGTGTCCTAGGAATTGAATATCCTAGGCTCTGATACCACAAAAACTATCACGCCCCGAGCGCGGAAGGAACCCGGAGAGGCGTGACGAGTTTATATCAATCATGTCAATCAGAGCGTTAGTGTATTCAACACAAAGACAGAGCACGCAAGAGTAAAGTAACCCAATCCTTTATTAAAACCTTCAAAGTATTTCTATTACAATCCTCTTAATGAGAATACTGGGACTCAAATAAAGTAAAAATACAACGGAAGACTCAAGAAAGTAGAAAGTATAAGACTAGTAGACGCTTGGAGTAGCTCTAATCTCATCACTCTTGACTTTCCCCATCCGAAAGAGTTTCATCCTCGACTTACCTGAAAAATAAGGGAAAAACACTATGTGAGCGAACGCTCAGTAGGGATTATATCTCAAGAGCTAGCTTGCTTTAAGTAGATTACATGTTACATGAAATGCAATAAGCTATGCATGCTCGCATAAAACGACAATAGAGAATATATAACAAGAGAATAGAGAATGTATATCAAATTATAGTGAGTGAACTAGCAAGTCTTTCAAGAACTCATGTTAAGATAGCAAGATAATCAAGCACGTATATCTATCATGTCAAGTTATCATGTCATGGCAAGAGTTGGCTATCATGTTTCAAGCAAGTACAATAAATACCCTTTCCGGGTCATGTCATGTCAAGTCAAGTCAAGTACGAGATTTGTGGAATGTCTATCAAGCTAGTCATGCACTTCGGTACAATGCCATACCGTGATCATTACAACTCCTATGGGCACTAGTACTTTTAGGTGCTCCTCCTAGGACCAGATCGGGTCCTATATGCGCAGGCATTGATCATGTATTTTCGACATCCACTATAGTTATAGCCAATGTAGAATTCCAAGGATTCAAGCTGGAATGAACTTTAAGGTAGATCGTGCGGAATAGAATCACAAGGATTGAACATGATGTATAAGGACGATAATAATGTTATAACCACGATTCGCTTTAAATCTTGGTGGAATCGGCTTCCTAACTTGGGTGCCATGACAATAAGAATAAGCGCTCACATAGAGATGGTCACTCGTTCTTGTACATGATAAGGTAGATAGAATTAAGTTCCACTCGTCGGAGGAGAACGCCGACGAAGAAGGCGACGGCCCAGCCGTGGCCGGTCAGGTGGATGATGAGGCGGAGGAATTCATCAGGAGGTTCTACGAGCAACTCAGAGCCCAGAGCCGCATCGGATTGCTGGAATACCAGGAGAGGGAGTACCGGGAGATGCTCGCGAGAGGGACTTGAAATTACTACCGAGTATATTAAACCTATACATAATAATTATATAGAGATAATAAAATAATTAAATTAACCTCCAAAAAAAATAAGGTCCACAAGTATGGCACATCATTCTTAAGAAGTATTAATGACATGGTTTCCCATTCCATTAATTAAAGAGTATTCTCATGACATCAAAATAGCATAACATGAGGGCTGGTACCATGTTTCTTTAGAGTGACATGGAATCAAGTAGTGTCATGGGTTTTGATGGTACAATCGGCTCGGCTGCCTTGAGGGAATCTAAGGCTAGCGGAGTCTTACGGAGGTCTCTGTGGTAAAGTCACCAGTCCAAAGGAACGCAAAAGTCCCATGGAGGGTTCATCTATCACCGAGAAATAGTGGATAATCGATAAAACATCATGAAACATGGGGCTATATTCACGGAATGGAATATAGTGCCAGTATACACAACCCACGGTCAAGGGTTATAGAAAACCACGAAAACCAGGAAAATCAGGAGATCAATAAATTGACGCCTGAGCTTAAGTCTTCATTTTCTGAATTGACGCCCTTGTCAGGGTCGTCAGTTCAGTAAATGACGATTGTTCACTCCGTCGTTACATCCAGATTATGTAAATATTAATATCTATAATCATTGTCAAATTTTAATTATTATAAAAATGGCGCCTTTCTTGAAGGCTTCAATTCTGTAAACAGCGCCCTAGTCAGGGGCGTCATATATCAAATTAAAGGGTAGGGTATATGTCGTCATTTCAATATCTAGGAACATTATAACCATTTCTATAATTTCACAGTTTATCACTAAATTGGCACCCGTTTACAGGGGCATTCATTCAATTAACGACCTAATCCGGGTCGCTAATTCTTTATAATATGATTTGCACCGGACATGTACAATCACAGACACATGGTTTTTGGAGTATATCTGATCAAGATTCTAAAGACATGAAAAGATAGAGAAAAATAGCAGGAATTTATGGACATGATCATGCATTAGTTTTCATATAAGGGTTCACAGTTATTAAATTTTGAACATTGTGTATTTATTAAATAACTAGACAATTGACGACTGTTTACACGGTCGTTAAATAAAATAGTGCCCTAGACTGGGTTGCTAATTTAATTCATGCAGTAAAACAGCAAAAACTCCATCCAGAGCGATATCTGTAATTCCTTCACAGACCTATATGCATGTATACCACCTAAAATTATTAAATTTGGCTTCACACTTGAGAAAACCTACCTTGGGTGACGATTTGGTTGATGACTGATGAAGAAAATGGAGGTAGTAACCCTTGATACGATACTCTGTTTTAGTGTAAACAGAGGCAGCAACTGCAGCAGCCGAAGAGGAAAAGATAAAGAATTCTCCCACGTTCTTCTCGTATCACGGCAGGATGAAGAAGAGGAAGAAGATGCAGCAGCTTGCTCCTCTAGCTTCAGCGGTTGGAGGCAACAGCAGCAGTAGTAGCAACGGTGAAGAAAGGCAACGGCCTTCAAACCTCCGTCCAGCAAGGAAGAAGAAGGAAAGATGAAGAACTTCACGTTCTTCACGTACACCACGGCAGGAGCAGCCTTCAGAGGAAGAAGCAGCTTGTTCTTCTGCTTCTGGTGATAGAAGAAAGGCTACCAGCAAGGGGAATATGAATCGCTGTAGCAGGACGTCTTTGATCAATAATGTCAACAGGAAGCTCGACGGAAGGGTGGGTATTTATAAGAGAAGGAATCCTAGGGGGTTCTAGGAGTTCGATTAGGATTAAAATTTCCTATGTAGAATCCCTATTAAACATAGATATCCACGTATGGATTCTTTCCTAATCAAGAAACCTTCCTGGCTAATATCCCTGTTCGAACCAAACACCGACGGTTCTGTTTGTAAATGATGCCTAAGGTTGGGGCGTGATTTAAAAATGACGCCTCTGTCACAGTCTTCAATTCTTTTATATGACGCCTGTCAAGAGGTCGTCAATTCTTAATTTAGCGCCTGCGTGAACAGTCTTCAATTAAATGACAACTTTAACGGAGGCGTTATTTATCTTGGCCCTTTTGTTATATGTTTTAAGTGTATATGAGTTGAACTTTTATCATTGGTTTTAAATCTTTTATTCTATTTAAGATTTTTATTCTTTTAATTTACCAGGGTTGCTACAGATTGAGCGGCTGGCACAGCTGCGGCCCTGGAGCAGCCGGGCTTCTGCGTCTGCGGGTCAAGGTTGCAACGGGGCCCTCAAGCCCCTGAGGCAGGTCCAGGCATTGCCCGCGAGAGCTGGAGTTGGGGCGTCCCGGTCGAGGGCGCCAAAGACTTGGTGGGCCCCGTTCTTAGCCGACTGCGGCTTCGGGAAAAAGGGCCTGCTAGATCGGGTGCTCCTTGAAGGGAGCCTTGCCGACACGACGGTCGATGACTGAAGACGCTACATCGACCAGGCGATAGGGTCAACCGGACATGTAGAATTTGTCTCCCATATTAAGTGTGCCTACACTCTGAGGGATATCCGGGAGGCAGTTGCGAAGGCTACACGAGTGTTGGGGTTGAAGCCAGAGCAGCTAGTTCCCCTGCCGTTGACACCTTTTGTGGCTTCAGGTGAGACGCTTTCCTTAGCATGTTGTCTTAGTTTTATTATCTTTTGATGTGTATGACTGAGATGTTGTGTGTTGCTGGGCTTTTTTGGAAGGCTCTGCGGTAGAGGGAGATCATCCCTCCACGGAGGCATCATCTGGGAGCGGAGACGGGGGTCTTCAGCCTAGGCAGAAGCGCCCACGAGTGGACACTGCCGTGGTGGGGACTGATGAGTCTCCTCAGGGACTTGAGACTGGCAAGCATATAGAGGCGGAACCGGCTCTGAGTAAGCATCATGTTCGCCTTTCTGTTCTTGCTGTTTTAGTCATTATGGTTGACTGACCTTGCACTACTGGACTGGTTTCTTGTAGCTCCACTAGAGACTGGGGCGGACGTGGCCTTCTCGCGGCCCCAGGATGTCGATCCTTTGCCCGATGATGGGATTGAGTGTGAGATCGACGTGGAGGCATTTCTTCGCGTGATGGACGAGGCTGGCCTAAATACCAATACGGTTCCTAACTTCGAGTCATGGAAGGCCTCCGAGGACGTCCGGCCAGGTAAGGACTTCTAGGACTGGGCATACTCTGGTTATGGCTGTGCTTGCTTCTAGAGACTGACATAGTCACATGTACCATGCAGAGGTGGCTGGGATGTCAAGGACCACGGCCCCTTCTGAGGCACAGGGTGAAGTGCCCCTGTCGGTCGAAGAGCAGGAGCCGGCAGTGACCCGAGATGGCTCGGGTAAGTGTTGAATTGCTATAGGGGGAGTTGTCCTTCCTTTGGTGTATGCTTGACTGGCTGGAGCTGTTGGCTGTGTTTGTGTTGTTGTTCGCCAGGTGAGGATCCGGCTGCCACCCTGGAGATGATCTAGGAGCTGGTTAGCACCGGCCCGTCGGTGGCCCTCCCTTCTTTTGAGGGGGAGCCAAGAGTGGCGGGTAGCCTAGTTACATCCATTGCCAGGGATGTGTCTAGCTTACTACCACAGTTGTTGGTGGGGACGCCTCTCTCTCCTTTGCCAGCTGTGGTGTCCGCTTGGGCGGTGGGACTGGTCAGGTCTTCTAGCATGGGACCCTCAAGTATGTAACCGGGAATTTAATAACTTATAGTGGGCTTTGTGTTACCCTTTGGTGTTAAGCTTCTTTTGGTGTCGGTCGCAGGTGCTTCTTTCCCTTTGGAGGAGGGCGAGCTCCCCCGTGACATGACCTGAGTTGGGGAAGGAGAGCCCGTCGCGGTGACTTTGGCTGGGGGCGACGAGGAGATCGTCGACATCGAGGGGGTCTCCGAGGGGAGTGCCCCGATTGGTGAGTTCCTTGCCTGAAACCCTTAACTGGAGGGTTGTCTTGGTATGAGGTCAGGCTGTGTACCGACCCTGTCACTTTGTGGATCGGTAGGGGCTTCTAGTTCGACCACCTCTGAGAGCTCGTTGGAAGCTTCGTCAGGCTCCCCGAGTAGCAGCAGCTTAGCCATGGAGATGGAGGAGAGTTTGAGCTCTTCCTCTTCTGGGGCCTCTTCTACCGAGGAGGCTGAGATGGAGGCTACTTCTGGAGGTATGTGGGGGTTCTCCCCCTCCCCACTTGGTATTTGTTTGTGCTTTATAGTAGGGTGTTGATGCTTTTGTGTTGTATGCAGCGTTGGAGTTAGGAGAGGAGCGCACATCGGCTCCAGATGAGAGCGGCCGGGAGGAGCCTCCCATCCCACCCGTAGTTGTTGGAGATAACCGAGCCGCGGAGGAGTCATTGCCCTCTCCAACTTCGACGAGTGATGTCGCCGCTGTAGAGGAGCTGTTGCCTTCCCCGACCCCGCCAGGTGGCGCCGCAGGCGCGGAGGGACTTGCACTGGGTAAGAGCTGGGGCCTTTATCAGGTTTTCTACCTTGTTTATCATGGGAAGTTTTGCATGTATTGCTCATTTCTCTTTGTGTTGGCTGGGACTGTGCAGGCTCCACTGGTGTGCTAGCCACGCCAGGCGACTTCTCCCTGAGCTTGGGGATCAAGTGGCCTACGTCTGCCTCATCTTCAGAGCCACTGTTGGACGTGAGTGCGGGTGCCTCCTTGCTCCAGCGAGCCCGGGGCTACCTACAGGGCGACCCTCTTCTTTCTCTAGAGGGTCTGAGGCAGTGGCTGATAGAGTGCACCCAGGGCTACCAGGCGCTCGGCTTCCCACGCAAGCTCTGGATGTCCGGGCTAGCTTGGATCTGGGCAGAGTACTTGGGACTCCACGAGGCTCAAGAGCAGAGGGCTCGGAGGCTGGCAGCCATCCGAGAGGTGCAGGAGCAGCGGGCTCGGCTCGCATTGGCCGTCGCTGAGCAAAGGGACCACGCCGCGGTGGCCGTGTCATTTTTCGGAGACCGAGCCGTGTAGCTGGGGGAGGCCGAGAACCGGGTCGAGGCCTTAAGAAAGGCCTTGGAGGAGCAGTTGCTGGCCACAGAGCGGGCAAGGGTTGAGTGGCAGGCGGCCGGGACTATGGCCGAGGCAAGTGCTCAACTCTTGTCTATTGGGTTCAGTGCGTTCGATTCAGAGGGGGGTGAATGAATCTCCCCTTAAAAACTTTCACCCAATTAAAAATTCTAGTTCGCTAACTAGACAAAACTGAAGGCTAATAAGCAAATGCAGACATAAAAAACTATTGCAGATATGTAGAGCGATCCTAAGCAAACATCTAATGTGTACAACAATGAGATGGATACAATCCTCGTGCCTATGCATGCATCTACCGCCAGTCAGATAGAAGAAATCAAACCACAGTGCACAAGGGGTTTTTAGGTGGTTCGGTCCTCCAGACCTACGTCCACCCCACACTCAACCTGAGTGTGGCTTACTGCTGACTCACAGCTTGAACCGCTGGGCATCACAGCTTGCCTACAAACCCCTGAGCCTCACAGCTTGCTGTCCGAGGTATCCACCTCACCCGCTAAGCAACACAGCTTGCTGTCCGAGGTATCCACCTCCCCCGCTGAGCAACACAGCTTAATGTCCAGTGGAATCCACCACTGCAACCGCTGGAGATTTGTGGACGCGGGATTTTATCTCGCTTGTTATTATTATTATTATTATTTATTTGTTTGTTTGGTTGTTATTTTTATTGGTTATTTATTGGTTTATTAGGCGTGCCAGTCACATGTGTGATGATTTCATTGTGCGCTCGACTTGACTTCGTCAGTCGATTGTGAAGTCCGAGTCAGGACCAAAAGTCCGCCATACCATAAAGGCTATGACGTTAATTACGCCCTTCCTAAGAAGGACAACCCTTGATTAAACGCCAAAATAGGAGGCCACTCGGGGCGGTAATAAAAGAAAAATAACAGTGCGTGATATTGAAGATATTATTATTCTGAGAAGGTAATTGAGTGAACGATAGGTTATTAAATCAGCATGACCCCTCTGTGTAGGTCGTGCCGGGTAGAGATAGGACACCGTCCACGTAGCGGCGGGGCGGAGCCTGGACAGTCATCGGGGACATGTCCCCTTTCATGTTTCTCATCCAGCCAAAGGCCTCGCAGTATTCATATTCCCCGAAAAATCGAGCCAGACGGGAGGTATATGATGTGCACTTCCCGGGACTTATCGGGGTTAAAACATCTATTGACATTTCGGCAGCATCTCCCCATAATCTGGATTATGCCTAGGGGAGAATAGGCTATCACCCACGGAGTGCCGGGATGAAAGCCGAGAAAAGGAGGGAGCGAACCTCCCACACTGTACATGTATGCCCTGGGGCAGTGTTGATTCTTCCCTTACAGAAGCCGGTGATACTCATGCAGAGGCAGAGCTCACCTTAGCTAAAGGGGTTCCTCATAAACCCGATACGAATCAGTGGAAAATAAGGGAGTCTGACTCCCTTTAATTTTATCCTTGGGACGGTTCTGGTGACTCATGGACATCCCTAGGTGGGTTTGATAGAAGTGTTGGAGGCTCATTGGGTGGCAGGGCAGCCTCTCAGCACGGATTTGAATGGGTATATGAGCTCCCGGCGCGAAGACCACCGCGCCGGGAAGGGTTCTTTGCAAGGCACCATTCCACGCGCCGGGAAGCTAGCACAAGGGGGTTCTCGGAGCATGAAGTTTCGCACCGGGAAGGTTGCTTTGTGGGGTTCTGTTCTGGGCGCCGGGAACTGGCAAAGGAGGTTCCCGGCGCGATGGCAAGAGGGCCAAAGGGGGGGGCTCTCGGCGCAAGGCCAATAAGGCAAGGGGGTTTTACGGCGCCAAGGCAGAAGTGTGAAGGTGTTAGGCACCCGGTGCAGGCAAGGAGGCCAAGTAATTGGGGCTCTCGGCGCCAGAAGGATACCAGAGGGTGAGGGTTCTCGGCGGGTTCAACATGGAGGGTTCCCGGCGCGACGGGGAAGAGGCTAGGAAGTAGGCTCTCGGCGTAAGGGCCAAATGGCCAAAGGAGGTTGTCGGCGCGAAGAGGAATTGCTCAAGGGGGGTTCCCGGCGCGCAGGGGAGAAGGCCAAAGGATGGGCTTCCCGGCGCGATGGCAAAGCAGCCAAGGGGGGTTTCCTGGTGCGGCCAAGATGGGAAGGTTCCCGGCGCGAAGGTCAGAAGGCCAGGGGTGATTCTCGGCGCCTGAAGGATAGCGCCGAGAACTGTTCATCCGTTTTACTGTATGCGGGGACGAGATGTATGAGGGCGCCGGGATGAGAAACAGAGCTTTACGGTACTGTAGATCGGATTAAAAATCCTCAAATACCAGGGAGTGAAAAATAAATAACAATGATGATAACATGTATAAGATGTGATAAAGAACATAGCACGAGGTGCTAAAGGGGAGTTGTGATCGCCAGAGGGTTTACCTCAATAAGAAGAAATGAGATCGCATGTACCTAGTGAAAAGTGGGATGCGGGATGAATGTGGGTCTCCTCCTCCAACTCCAATCGGCCGGCCGATGAAGTGGGTTTTCTCGATTGATTACCTTGTAAAAGAAGACAATGAAAAACAAGGAAAAGAGAAGGGGATCAGCCAAAGTGCAATAGTATCAGTCAAGAGCCAACATAAAAATGATGAAAAGACATCAACATGCGCACCTTCTTTTTTGTTTTGTAAACCCCTAGCTGAGAACTAGGGAAGAATATGATATGCTAAATGCGGTAAAAGAACTAACGACAGGTAACAATAGTGATGATAAGAATGTGATGAACAACAGACAAGCTATATATATATATCGCCCTGCTCTCCCTGACAAGAGTGAAGGGAACCGGGAAGACGCTGAACGGATGCAGAGGGATGAAGAAAAATCAATGCTCGAAGGAGGAAGCTCTGCGTGCTTGCTTGATAACTCACGTCTTAACCTCTAAATGCTCAGGGTGCCTATTGAATACTTAAAATCTTCAACCTCTTTTACGAGCGAATGAAGTTTTCTTTTATAGTTTCCATCGGATATGATCAAACAAGGTAATTATAAGAATGGGTAATGAGGCATCCAAGGAAGGATTAAGATCGAGCAAGAGTCCAAGGATAGCAGGGAACTGTGGGGGAAAGATGGAGAAAAAAAGGACTCTGGAGTGAAAACACGCCTTGCGTCAGGGCGTCTTTTTATGAATTGACGACCTGCACAGAGGCGTTTCTTGAAACACGACCTAGTAAAGGCCGTTTCTTCCTGGGTTTAATTTTGGAAATGAAAACTCCCTCCGTTTGGAAACTGAGATAACACGCCTGCGAAAACGGCGTTTCTTCAAAACACGCCCTGAGGAAAGGCGTTACTCAGAAAAAGCCTTTTATTTTGAAAATAGATAATTCCAGAAATCAAAGGATAATACCAGGAATTGACGCCCTTACATACGGTCGTCCTTTCTTGTAAAACGCCTTATCACAGGTCGTTACTTTATCAAGTAACGCCCTTAGTCAAGTCGTGATTCACAAAAATGCAGGAAAAATGCAGAAAACTCATAAAAAAAAGAAAAACTTTATATTATAGGAATATTGAAGTCCACTTGGGGCGTTATCATAACGACATGAGATTTGATCAACAAAATGTCAATTTTGGCGTGTCTACAGCTGCCCCGCCTTGGCGTCTGCTTTGCAAGGGAGTGAGACGGAAATGGAATGAAGTGAAATGAAAGAAATGAAGTGGAACGAACTGATAAGGAGACGCCAAGGTGTGATGGGACACGCCTTAGACACTAAGCATTTGAAATCTTTCCAAGATTCTGAGTGAAACAACTCTGAGTGATTCCAAGGAAACATCGGTTTGTTGGATGAAAGGAGATCAAACTAAATAAATAAAGGGTGTGCGCGCGGGCACGACAGGGAAAGACCATTGGAGAGCGATTACCGGCCAATGTGGACGTGCTGCAACCAAGGTAAATTTTGCAGAAAAGTAAAGAGAATTGGGATAAAGATCCAACAAAAGGAACACTTTCAAGGAATCAGCCTGAACGGCCTCAAATAGAACGAAGTACTTGATTTAAAGTGGAATATCTCATGTCAATTCAATCAAGAGCGAGTGAACTTCATTATTGCCATAATATGAAGATTTTCAGCATGAAACTCAAAGTCCTACATGATGCATGCTGGGCTAAAAGAAAAGGTTAAAACAAACTAAAAATAGAAAATAATCAAGGATAATATTGCTAAGATGTTTAGGTCTGGTCAAGAATCCATATTTCTGAGCTAACACTAAGCCGAAGCCCGTTTGTCCGCGCATCAACTCAGAAAGTGGAACCATCGTCCCAAGCCTTTAACAACTCAACGGCCTATCCGTGTGATCAAGATTCTCCTGAAATCGTCTTCATTTTTGATAAAGGGGAACTCAAATTTCAGGTTCATCATAACCACAAGGTCCCTGATATACTATAATATCGTAGATATCATATAATAATAATGCTTACAAGAAACAATACAAGGTGACACGATGTTGCTCCCATGAGCTATCCAAACGCCCTGAATCCTGCAAACTTCTGAACTTTGAAAGTTATTAGACTTCATTTATCAATTCAGAACATGACATGATCATAAGTGCTTAATCATAAACAATTTCATCAAATAATAGCACTTAAGTTCATTCAAAAGCATTTGATTTCGACAAGGGCGTCTTTTGATTTAACACCCCTCACAGGGACGTGTTTTTATTAATTAACGCCCCCCTCAAGGGCGTGTCTTTATTGCATCTGCTTGCTTGATCTCCGCTATTTTCTCGTCTGCTATTTAGCGCCCCTTACAGAGACGTGTTTCATTGATTAACGCCCATCTCCAGGATTTTTAATCCGATCTACAAATTGGCGATCACGGTGGGACATCCACTGTTTTCTTTGTTGATTACCATCACCATTGGCACCCTCGTGTGCCCTTTCCCCTTGACACCCTCGTGTGTCCTTTCCCCTTAGGCACCCTCGCGTGCCCTTTCCCCTCGGTACCCTCGGTACCCTTTCCTTTGTGCCCCCGGGCACCCTCCATTGTGCACCCTGCACACTCCCCGGATCGGTCAATTGCTGCTTATTAACGCCTTCGACAAGGGCATCTTTTGATTTAACGCCCCTCACAGGGACGTGTTTTTATTAATTAACGCCCCCCTCAAGGGCGTGTCTTTATTGCATCTGCTTGCTTGATCTCCGCTATTTTCTCGTCTGCTATTTAGCGCCCCTTACAGAGACGTGTTTCATTGATTAACGCCCATCTCCAGGGCGTCTGTTTCTATAACTGCGGTTTGTTGCATGCTGATTATACTGTCTGTGGAATAACGCCCCTCTTCGAGGCGTTTCACTTCTTATCAACGGCTGTCATTAGGGCGTTTCTCTTTATCATAACTGCTGTTCGCTGCATCCTTGTCATATTGCCTGTGAATTAACGCCCCTCTCAGAGGCGTTTCATTTATTATCAGCGCCTTCCATCAGGGCGTGTCTCTGAGTTTTGACGTCCTCGGTTGCAGGCGTCCTTTCTTTATAACGCCTCATCCTAAGGCGTTTTTTTTCTACGGTCTGTGAGACCCTCACAGAGTTCACGACAGCCACACTGCCGTGTTTTCATTTTATCACGACCTGCCGTAGGGCGTGTCTTTCCTCTTGCTGTAAACACGACCTTTCCAAAGGCGTGTCTTTACTGTTCTTTTCACAGATTGGCTATTATTCATTGATGAGCATTTGTCTTGATATTACATTGCTGATTGGATTATCTTGATTTGCTGGCTTGGTTGAGAGACCTCCTCTCTCTATCCTAGGATCCACACACCCTTCTTGGAATCGGGACGGCCCTCCATTGAGCATTCCGTCTCTTTGGACCGAAAATCCCTTTTCCAAGACCTCCGTAAGTCCCCGCACCCGTGGATTCCCTCACGGACGCCGGGCTGGTTGTACCCTCGAAGTACCTGGAGTTTAGAGAACCTATACGTTGTTAAAAGAGAGAAGAACTTAGTTGACCCGGAGGTTACATTCGGATCAAACTAGGTCTCATTTGGCAAAAGAGTGAACCTTCACAAATAATCCACCCTAAATTCAAACATCAAACATTAAAATCTTGCGTTTCTTGCCAACCTTGTTTGCATAAAACATAGTTGGGTGATTTGATTGCTTTGTTTGGATTGAATATTTTGTGATAGTTCCTTCATTAAACATCCTCTCTCTTAAGAATGAAACTCCGTTCAGGTAAAACCATCAACATGTCAGGCAACGGGTACTCTTATGATGATGAGAATGAGAACATATTTGGTCAATATGAGGACCCTCTCCAAGATTCTATTTATTATGAGGGGAACTACCTTCCTCCTCACCCCCATTACTCACAAGTCCATGTGGTCGATACCACCATCCATGAGGCGGACCCTTCGTCTCAAGTTCCATCTTCCAACACTTCGGGGAACCCTTCCTCATCCATCAACGTCACAGATTTGATCCAAGCTCTCTCCCAGTTGGATGACTCCCAGCGGCAAGCCATTCAGGCCGCTTTAAAGAGGAAATCTGTCCTTTCATCTTCCTCTAATCCCCCTCCGGCCGTGAGTGGCCATCAGATTGCTAATGACCAGGCGGTCTTGCATCCCCCTTCCTCTCGTCCACAAACGCCTACTGCGGCCATGCCGGCCCAGCAGGCGAGCTATTCGGCGGTTAGGCATCAATCCTTCCAACCTCCTCGGATTCTACGAAAGCCTATACCGCATTCTTTTGTTCAGAATCAGGCCCCAGTCGAGCCCGATACCAACACTCTCTTGCTTCAGAAGCTGGCCAGCATGGAGGAGCAGCTCAAGAAGGTTACAGCAACTAAGAATGCTCCGGAAATTTCTCTTCCTACGTTGCCAGTGTTCCATTTACCACCTTCTGAAATGCCGAATTTCCGGCGATATAATGGAACAGGCAACCCATTCATTCATTTAAAGGATTTCCGATATGAGACTTCTTTCTGGCAAGACAATAAAGCCTCTTTGGCCTATTTATTCAGGAGATCTCTTGAGGGACCCGCCCTCGAATGGTTTTATTCTCTGGAGCCGGCTGATGCCGGGGATTTTGATGTTATCCAAAGGAAATTCTTGCAAAAGTACGGAGACCGGGTGGGACCATCCCTTTCCGTTACAGATCTGGTCGCTGAAAAGATGAAGCCCGAGGAAGACTTCATTATATTTGCTGACAGGTGGCGGTCTATGGCCGAGAAATTGAAGGACACATTGTCGGAACAAGAGCAAGTAAAAATGGTCATTTCTAATGCAACTCCTCAATTCCGGCACATTTTGGCCATGAATCGGCTGACAACTATGGAAGAGCTCTATGAAAGAGCTCGTTATATACAAACACAAATGAAGGATTCGCCCATCATGGGCATGTTTGAGCCGAAGCCTCGGCTGTTTAAAAAGAATACAAATGTCAACAGCGGGCCCACGACTGAGGGCACTGTCATAAACGAACAGGTTGGCGTAGTTGGTCACCCCCACCACCAGTCAAACCCACGACCTCCGCCACCTCCACAGCAAAACCCCCATTTTACCTCCGCTCCACAACGCCACTTCACACCCCAACCTTCTTTTGCTCCATCACCGAGCCAAGCGCCTCGCACCGACCCTCCAGCACCACCACAATACCATCAGGTCCCCCCACCTTCCAACTATGGCCAACAACAACGGAGACCACCGCTTGGCCCCAAGAGGGCCCATTATCCGCCACTCCCAGAGAGTCTCCCTGACATTTTTAATGCTTTGATGGCCGCCAACCTGCTCGTCCTACCAAAAGAAAGAACGGTGTGGCCCGACAATGTTGACACATCCCGTTACTGTGCATTTCACCGCGCCCCTGGTCACAACCTTGATCGTTGTTTCCATTTCAGAGATCATATTTATGATTTGAATGACCAGGGTGGTATTAATTGGGATGAAATGAGGCAAGTCATCGCCACCATGAAAGAGAGAAGGCCGCATCGGCAACAGCAAAATCAGCAACAACAACAGCCAGCTCCGCAGCAAGTTCAGCCACAGCAAGCTCCAGCACCCCAGCAGGATATGGGGATTGTCCGTAATCCATTGCCGGAGCACGCTCCTAATCAACACGTGAACCCTGTCACGTCTCTCTACGAGGTGGAGAGAGGGCAGGGATGGCACGAAGAAAACGCCTCTGTCGGGGCATTCCACCATGATCCAACCCAAAATCAAACTCCGCGCCTGTTGCGCGTTCCTCCTTCTCCTTCTAGTCTCCTATCAGGACGTTCTCTTTTACGCCCCGTCAACCCACCTACCACCACCAATTCCACGGCCTTACCGGCTCGCTCTCTTCTTAACCGCTTACCACCACAGCAACCTGCCATTCCACCTTCCACCACCAATCCTACATCCGTGCCCTCCAGGCCACTCCTACTCCGTTCACCGCCAGCACCCGCTACCCCCTCTACCACTCCTACACCGGCAAGAGTTCCTCCACCATCAGTACAACCACCTTTTGTGCCACGATCTCTCCTTATTCCACCACCTGCCAATACCCCTCGCATTCGGATATCCCTTTCTTCTCTCACGCCTCCTGCGAGGGTACCTTCTTCAAATACTCCTCCCATGCCCCCCGCGGGGGCATCTTTATTAAACACCACCACTACTACGCCTCCTACGGGGGCGCCCCTTTTATTGAATTCCCCTTTGGTATCCCCTAGCAGGGTCTCTGCTACCGACGTTCCTTCCTCCTCTTCCAACCCTCCTCTTAATATTGCCCCGACAGAGGCGCGTCAAGGCGTAGCGCCGCTCCGTAGTGGACGGATGTTCCACCGTGTTTTCCCACAGAGAGAGATAGAGCCCGTGCCGTGGCCGCAAGAGCAGGAACAGGAACAAGATTCAGTGCCGGGAACTCAGTATGATCTGTTAAAGCACTTGGATCGCACTCCAGCCAGAATCTCCATTCTTGAATTAATCAAGAGGTCCACCACTCATCAGCTGGCCTTGAAGGAATACCTGCAGAAGGTTATGGTCAATGAGGACCTCCCGGTTGAACAGATAATTACAGTCTTAACCCCTACCAGCTGTCAGCCGGCAATCACATTCCATGAACATGAGCTAGCACCTCTACCAGCAAGAAAGTATGCCCTATGTATCACGGTTGATATCAACAAAGTAGCCGTTAAGCAGTGTTTGGTAGACACCGGTGCATCTATCAATGTGTTGCCTCCGAGCACTCTGAAGCTATGCGGTATCCCTGAGAGCCAGATTCGGCCATCCACCATTACTGTCACTGCATATGACAATACAAAGAAACCCCCTCTGGGTATGATTACTCTTAAAGTCAGCTTAGGTCCAGCCACCATTACGGCAGATTTTCATATTCTAGATATGGACCCGACCTTTAATGGCATCCTGGGTCGCCCTTATATTCAGCAGCTTGATGCAGTGCCCTCTACAAACCATCAATGCCTTAAGTTTCCGCACAAGGGCCGCATTATCAAGGTGACCAGCGTGCCGATCTTACCAGAGGAGGACATTCATGTAGCTTCATCAGTTCCTTCTATATGGCCAGCCAACAAGCCGTTATTATCTATGCTGGACATTCCCCACTCTCAGCCGATGTTGTCTGAGACTGTTACGATGGTTGCTATGACACCCCTGCCTTCTAAGGGGAAGAAGAAGAAGAAAAATATGATGAATACCCCCGGCTGGAACATTCTGATAAGAATGGGATATCAAGATGGCAAGGGCCTGGGCGCTAAACTCCAGGGCAAGATTAGGCCCATTAAGCCTCAAAAAGTGGTTGCACGAGGCGGCTTAGGCTACAAAGCACCGGGCAAGAATGAAGGAGAGTCGTGGGCTGTTATGACGTCCACCTTCAAGCCAGATCGCCAGCCGCTCACCTGGACTTTAAAGACACATTTTGTCACCGGTGGCGTTCAGAACAATGAACAGACTACCATCATTACATCATTGCTTGATTGTCAGGATGTGCACGCTAGACAGTTTGCTCGTCACATTGCCCCATTGGCTACTTACAAAACCCTGGAGTCGTTAAGGCCAGATAAAAGAAGAAAAATGGGTGATCCGGAATGTGACTGGTACAGGTGGTTTGACATGAAGGACATCACTTTCTCTTTAAGCCGCCTGTTCATGCCGACAGATCCGGAATGGCCGCCACTGATTCGAGAATTGATTGAAATGCCTGCCGCAATCACAGACAAGAGACAGTTGCTAAGTGACTACACAGATACTGGGGAGCCAGATGTCCCCTTTGAAGAAGGTTTTACCGTGGATAGGCTGTGGGCCGGCCTCTTCTCCCTCACTTCTGTGCATCCATCTTTGCTAGCTTCTTTATATTCCCGTTGGTTTGGTCACGTACCGCGACCACCACCATTCATAATCAACTTGTCTCCTGATTCAATTCAGATTTCCCTCCCGATTCCTCCTTCGCTCCGCGAGCGATTCTCCACACACTCCATCTCGCCCCCGCGTGGGCCACCACTAATTGAAGCTGTCTCTGATCTTGCAATTTCCACTCACCCTGCTATTCTCCCTTCACAGTGCTTTTTACTTGAAAAAGAAAATAAAAATGAAGAAAAAGATAAAAATGAAAAAAAAACGCCGATTTCCCAACTTTCCAATCCTCCATTTCTGTTGAGGAAACCTCCTATTTTTCTCCCGAGCGCGTCCCGACCCAGGGGCCGCTCTTCCAAGATTCCTTGGTAAGTCTTTTCTCCCCCTCCGATGAGGGGCCCTCCCCTGTATCACCTCCTGTATCCACTTTATCACCTCCTTCTTTCCCTTATAATCAAGCTAGTTGCTCTTCCTCCCTTTCTTCCTCTTCTTCTAATAAAAATCATGGGGTAAATTCACACAAGAAGGCCAGGGGTAAGCAGATTCCTCGCAGATTTTTGTTGGAATTGGCCATTAGATGCCAAGCTTGTTTAGCTCTCCCTGAGTTTGTGGAAGATCCAATTATCCTGCCGGAGTTAGAATATGAGGATGCTGATGCTTCTTATGAGGGTTTGGGCGTTTATGAAATTATGAATGATGAAGACCCTATTGAAGAGGGGGATGAGGGTTATGAAGAATATGAGGACGAGGCTGATGCTTTTGCTAGTGGAATAAGAAGATTCGACGAACCATCAGCCTCTGTAGAAGAACCGACCAAAGAAATTAATTTGGGTACCGAGGAAGACCCTAGGATTGTCCTCATTAGCAAAAATTTGCCGCCCTCCGAAGAGGAGGCGCTCATCTTAGTTCTTCAAGAATACAAAGACACGTTCGCATGGAGTTATGAAGATATGCCTGGATTAGACCCTGCGCTTGTTGAACATCGCCTTACGCTTAAGCCAGGGTCTGTCCCGGTAAAACAACGGTTGAGGCGTTTCCACCCTAGCATGGCTTTGAAAATGAAAGAAGAGGTCGATAAACTCCACAAGGCTAGATTCGTTAGAGTCGTCCTCTATCCCAATTGGGTGGCTAACATTGTCCCGGTTATGAAGAAAGATGGAAAAGTTCGAATTTGTATAGATTTTCGGGACCTCAACCGAGCGTGTCCTAAAGATGACTTCCCCCTCCCTCATATTGATGTGTTGATTGACAACACGACAGGATTTGAGACTCTTTCTTTCATGGATGGCTTTTCAGGCTATAATCAGATTCGCCTGGCCGAAGAAGATCAAGAGAAAACTTCATTCGCTACACCATGGGGCACATATTGTTATGTGGTCATGCCCTTTGGACTTAAGAATGCTGGAGCCACTTATCAAAGGGCTATGATGGCAATTTTTCATGACATGATTCATATTTATATTGAGGTGTATGTGGATGACCTGGTTGTGAAATCAAGAACAAGGATTGAGCATCCTGGGGTTCTGGCTAAGGTTTTGCAGAGATCACGAGAATTTCAATTGAAAATGAACCCCAAGAAGTGCGTATTTGGCGTTTCTTCAGGGAAGTTGCTCGGTTTCATTGTTAGCAAGAGGGGAATTGAAGTTGATCCCAACAAGGCAAAAGCCATTAGAGATATGCCTGCCCCCAAGAATTTGAAGGAAGTCCGAGGATTAATCGGGAGGTTGCAATTCATTCGCCGCTTCGTCTCCCAGCACTCGCAGAGGTGTAGGCCGTTCTACGAGCTTACTAAGCCGGGAGTCAAGTTTAATTGGGATGACAAATGTCAGGCAGCCTTTGACGGATTGAAGGATTATTTGGCCAATCCTCCTGTCCTGAGGCCGCCAATTCCAGGTAAGCCACTTATTCTCTATGTTTCAGTCCTGGATGACTCCGTAGGTGCTGTCTTAGCTCAAGTGGATGAAGAAGGTAGGGAGAGGGCAGCATACTACTTGTCTAAGCTTCTTAACCCCTGTGAGCAGAGATACTCAGCCATGGAGAAAACTTGTGCAGCTTTGGTTTGGGTAGTTCAGAAGCTAAAACACTATTTCCTAGCTCACGAGGTTCACCTCATTGCTCGCATGAATCCAATCAAATTCCTCCTTGAAAAATCTATCCTCACTGATCGATTGGCACGCTGGCAAAGCTTCCTTTCTCAATTTGACATCACTTACATTCAGCAAAAAGCTGTCAAAGGTTATGCCATTGCCGAGCATCTTGCTCACCACCCTCTCCCCCGCTTTGATCCTGTCAATTCAGAGTTCCCAGATGAAGAATTAATGTCCATTAATCAATCCCATGATCCTATGTGGACGTTACATTTTGACGGAGCTCTTAATTCTCAAGGAAGAGGGATCGGCATGGTTCTTTTAACACCCGAAGGGGTCACCATTCCATTTGCTGCTCGGCTCACTTTTCCAGTCACCAATAACATAGCCGAGTATGAAGCTCTTTTGGCCGGTCTTAAAACCGCTCATCAATATGGTGTCACTCATTTGCGAATTGTCGGTGACAGTCAGCTTATTCTACGCCAAGTGTTGGTCAAGTGCCGCACCATCCATCCTAAGCTCAAGCCCTACTAGGAGCTCGCTTCAGCTTACGCCAAACTCTTCACTAAATTGATTTTCGTTCATGTCCCGCGTAGCCAGAACATTTTGGCTGACGCACTTGCTTCCTTAGCTTCCGCTTTAGTTTTCCCTCCTGAGCGTGATTTTCATGTCCCCCTGATTCATCAGCGTGATACTCCAGCCATTAGGGATCGTGCTTTTCTCGATATTAGGGATCAGGTGCTTGAGAAGGTTAGACGGAAGGAAGCTCTTGAAGGCAAAGAGGTCATGCTATTGGATTGGCAAGAAGAGTTGGCTGACGAAGAAAAGCCTTGGTATTATGAGATTGCCAGATACTGTGATGATCAGTCTTATCCCGAGGAAGCCACAACAGAATAGAAGAAAGCAATAAGAAGAGTGGCTCAACGTTATACTTTGGTTGGAGGTGTGCTTTACAGAAGAGGGCTCACCGGTGTTTTATTGAGATGCCTCGATGATGATGAATCTTGGAAAGTTGTGGAAGAGGCGCATTCTGGTGTGTGTGGTGGTCATGTGAACAGCCAGATGCTAGCTAAGAAGATTCTTAGACTAGGTTTCTATTGGCCCACTCTAGAAGAGGATTGTTCTATCTATGTTCGAAGGTGTGTTAAGTGCCAACTGCACGCCGACAAGATTCATTCTCCTGCTTCTTCACTCCATCCTACGTCCTCCCCATGGCCTTTTTCCATGTGGGCTTTTGATATCATTGGACCTCTTGGTGATTCGAACCTCCTGACCAAGCAAAAATCATTCATTCTCACGGCAACGGAGTACTTCACCAAGTGGGAGGAAGCAGAAGCTTACGTGGAAATTAAAGCATCAACCGTCTGCAAATTTATCATGAAGAACATCATCACGAGGTTCGGCATTCCGAGCACCATCGTCACCGACAATGGGCCTCAATTTATCTCTCAAGATCTCAAGGATCTCTGCAACAGGTATAACATTGCATTGCATCATTCTTCTCCCTATTATCCGCAGGGCAATGGCCAAGCAGAGGCCACTAATAAAACCTTAATCAAGATTGTTAAGAAGACGTGCGAGGCTAATAAATTCTCGGACTGGCCAGACAAGCTGGTTGAAGCTCTTTGGGCCTACCGCACTTCTATTCGAACCCCCACTGGGCAAACTCCTTTTGCCCTTACTTATGGAATGGAGGCCGTAGTCCCGTATGAGATTCTTATCCCCTCTCTGCGAGTACAATTGGATGAGGAGCTCTCTATCGATGAACGTCGTGATTCACTCCTTGCCCAATTGGAACTCCTAGATGAGAAGCGTATGGTCGCCGCTGAGCATGCGCGCGTTTATCAAAACAGGCTCTCACGTTTTTATCAAAAGAAGGTAATTGAGAGAAAATTTAAGGTCGGTGAAATGGTAATCAAAAGAATTTTTGTAAAACCAGGTGGCCCTCGTTCAAAGCTCCAACCAAATTGGGAAGGGCCGTTCATCATAAAAGACGTTTATCCTGGCAATGCTTATAAACTGGTTAATGCTGAAGGAGAGGAATTAACTCACCCCTGGAACGGTTTGTATCTCAAGAAATATTACCCCTGAACAAAAATCCAAACAAAATTTCAAAACTTCACAAAAAATCCAAAGAAAATAGAAATCTCCCAAAATAATCAAAAAAAAAAAGTCGAATATTTTCAAAATCAAAAACAAACAAAAGAGTTTTCTTTCATGGTTCTCCTTTTTGGGTTGACATGACAGGCGAAGGTCCACGGTCCGAAAGGTCAAAATTCAGAATCCATTTGTCAATCTTGCTAATTTAAAATGGGAGTTGACCCGGCACACACTACACACTTTACTCTTGAGCTCAAGCAGTGCAAAATCTGATTGAAAGTCGAAACCAGACTAAAGGCGAAAGACGATATCCATTCTTTTTCTTCTTCGGCCCACAAGGGAGGTCTCGAGGTAGACACGCCAAGCCCATCCACCGCCCTAGTAGGAGGAAGTCAGGGCCCAAAAGGGAACAAATGCCACAAAAAGCCCAAGTACAATTAGGTTGTTCATCAGTTCAAATCTATTCAATGCAAATCAATTCTAAAGTGAAAGTCAAATGGTGAAAAGAAAAGCATGTCAAGAGGGCAAAGTCCCCGCAAGGAAAACCTTGGGGGTATGCATGCAATACGAAAAGAGGCAAAAGGCAACAAAGCGTCCCTACGCCAAAGACCGAACCCCAACAGGCATAGAGTAGGGGAGGTAGCTTTGCCTCAGGTATCTCTAAATCTTTTGTGGACTTCCTTATACTTTCTTTTTTATTTTTGGAAAAGTCATGAACCAGCAGAATGGCCGAGACAAACTGAAGAGAATGCACTGCACGAAATCTTGTGTATAAGTTTAACAATATTCACGCCAATTCCCCTTTTAATTATTCAAGAAAGGTTAATGGATCTTAGATGATGACCGAGTAGGGCCCACCACCTTAATTTCTTTATCAGCTCAATTTGGGAGGAATAGAATTAACGCCTTTGTTCAAGGCGCTTTAATGTTAATTCACGCCTATCTTAAAGTCGTTTCTTTAAAAATAACGCCTCTGGGAAGGTCGTGTTTTCAACAAAATTCAAAAAAATCTTTTCACAGTAACGCCGTCTCCGAGGGCGTCTTTTACTTGAGTAACGACCTAATCTAAGGCGTGTTTTTCAGAAAATCCCTAATATATATATATATATATATATATATATATACTGAAAAGAACAAAAAATAAATTCTTCATATTGCATGAGTTGCATTCTTGCCTGGACATCTTTTTAATTATTGTTTACATATGTGTGATTGCATGAGGCATCCACGAGTTTTGATTATTCCATTTTGCCTTATTAAAGGCTTGGCCCCTTGACCCATTACTAAGGTCAGAATATGGACACCCCTTGCTCATCGGGCAAGGGGCCAAGTCGAACAGATGAATTAACCTGTTTGTTCAAGTGAAAACCGCAGCTGCAGATATAGGGTAAAATAAAGCAAACACATGGAACGTGGAAAGAAAAAGTACACAAACACAAGTCCACAACCATACAAGTGCTCAGGTAACGAAAGCTCAAATCTCCTACATATATATCATCATGTCTATCATGTACAGGTGTGAAGGTGGAGGAGTACAAGTACAAAACTCTCAGCTCTCGCCTCCACCCTCCTCTCTCCTACTCTCAACCTCCTCCTCGCCGTCCCGAGCTGGTGCTGGTGGAGGAGGCATGGGCCCCCGTGAAGAAGCCGGAACCTGAACGTGTCCCCCTACCTCGCTCCTCTCTCGGAGGGAAGAACCCGCCACGAAGGTGGAGCTGGTGAAGGAGTACCCCGCGGCCCGTGCTCGCTCGCGGCCTCGCTGCAACCGCTCCTCGGACACTCGCAGCCGCTCCTGGGAAAGGATCAACTGGGTCCTCGAGTCCGCCAGCTCACGCTCTCGTACCGACAACTGCTCCTGGAACCGGGCACGCTCCGCCTGATGCTCCTCCCGCTCACGAGCCCGCTCCTCGCGCTCCCGAGCACGCTCCCTCCTCTCCAGCTCTAGGGCAACTCGCAGCTCGGCTACGTCCTGAGGAAGCTCACTGCGTCGCTGCAGGGTCCGCTGAAGCTCTGCGATCCGCTGATCGCGGATCGACAACTCGGTACGTATAGCCTTCAGCTGAGCAGCCTACAAACAGGTAAACAAATCATCAGTTCCACAGTTCAATAATTCATAAAATGAAATAACAACATGTGACTAAAGGTAGATCACGCACCTGTGAGCTCGTCGCTCGGAAGCCCTCATCTACACAGATAAGAGTGGCTCGAAGCTCTTCAGTCTGCAAAAATGAATTTTTATCAGTGCACAATTTATATCTAATCATTATTTGAATGAGGTTTTGAGTTCAGAATTTACCCGTGAGGCAAGGTCACGCTCCGCCGCCTCGGCTCGCGCTATCGCATCAGCCAGCTGCTCTGTCAGTGTAGTCACCTCTGCACTAGGCCCCCTCGAGCTGGAAGCCTCCCCTGGATCTCTCCTCGCTGCTCCCTGCTGGGCACGCTGCATTCATTAAGACCGTCAGTGGCTAATCATTAATTCAACACAACAAAAAAAAATTCATTTGCATATAGGAATAATTTAAACACTCACCAGGGTCTCCAGGTCTGCCCGTGTGGCAGCTAGCTGGTCCTCCAGGCTGTGTAGGTGAGCCTGGGCATCTATCACCGCTATGTCCCTCGCATCCTGCATTCATTACATGTTAGTCGCATATAGTTACATAAGCATCTGCATTCAATTTAGAAATCATTGCATTCATACATACCCCTAAGACCCTCATCTGAGGTCTGCCGGCGTGAACCTCCCAGTAGCGCCGGAGGTACTCGGAGCTGTCAGTCGCGTGGGAAACGACTGTGGTCCCGCCACACTGCCAGTCGGCGTACTGCTCCTCGAATCGCACCCTCCAGTCGGTCGTCTTGGTGCGACCGCGGGTCTTCTTGCCAATCCCTCGAGGCTCTCCGACCTCGATCCACTCCTGGGGCAGGCCCAGGGTCCTCATCACCAGCCGAAGCCGTAACGGCTCAATCTCGCTCAAGCAGTGTAGCCACAGCTCACGCCCGAAGCGAGGTCGCCCCGATACGACCCAAGGCTGGCCCTCATCGGTCATCCCCTCATATGGTCTCCACTGCACCTGCATTCATGAACACGCATCATTATCATTTCATCATATTCAAATAAACAACAAAAAGAAATGCATATCATTCATTCATACATACCAGCGAGGGAGGGAAGTCACGGAACTCTCTCCGTAGAACCCACAACTCGTAGTCAAGTGGGGCGCCAAAGATGACAGGCACCCAGCGTCGCGCCAGAGGGAAGGATCCCTCAGCTCCTGGCCGTGGGTCAGCGCGCCCCATCGGCATGTATAAGTGACTCCACACCTGCATCCATGCATTGCAATTAGTACTATATTCACACGCATCATAATAAGAAGGAAAAGATGTAAAAATGAGAAATTGCATACCTGAAGAAGAGGTGAGAAGCCACTGACGGTCGTCTCCCGGCCTGTCCCTGTGGACAGATCGGCCATCAAATGCGCCAGCAGGGCCGCTCCCCAAGCATATGTGCCAACCGTCTCCAGATCCTCAAGGATGCCTAAGAAGCGGCAGTTGATGACATCGGCTTTCGTTCCGAGCAATAATCTCCCGAGCAGCAGCAGCAGGAACCTCCTCAGGTCTCGGTCCGCTCTCTCATGGTCAGTCGGGTCCTGGCAGCATGCCGCTCTCACCCCGTCGGTCAGTCGCTGTGCAAACTCACCTAAGGTCTCCCCCGATCTATGCCTGGCATCTCCTAGACCCATCGCTGTAGTCAGGTCCGTACGGAAAATGGTCCTGCACTCGCTAGGTCCCACATAGACCATCTCAAGCCCTAGTAGCCTCTGGGCCATCTCCGTATAGTCAGAATAGGTGAACCCACTCACGGCCTCACCATCTACCCGTAAACCTGTGATCCTGGCTACATCCTCTAAACTAGGAACCATATGCCCCCAGGGCATCAGAAAAGTCCGGCTAACCTCCTCAATTTGTAGCCGTTATTATCTGTGCTGGACATTCCCCACTCTCAGCCGATGCTGTCTGAGACTGTTACGACGGTTGCTATGACACCCCTGCCTTCTAAGGGGAAGAAGAAAAAGAAAAATATGATGAATACCCCCGGCTAGAACATTCTGATAAGAATGGGATATCAAGATGGCAAGGGCCTGGGCGCTAAACTCCAGGGCAAGATTAGGCCCATTAAGCCTCAAAAAGTGGTTGCACGAGGCGGCTTAGGCTACAAAGCACCGGGCAAGAATGAAGGAGAGTCATGGGCTGTTATGACGTCCACCTTCAAGCCAGATCGCTAGCCGCTCACCTGGACTTTAAAGACACATTTTGTCACCGGTGGCGTTCAGAACAATGAACAGACTACCATCATTACATCATTGCTTGATTGTCAGGATGTGCACGCTAGACAGTTTGCTCGTCACATTGCCCCATTGGCTACTTACAAAACCCTGGAGTCGTTAAGGCCAGATAAAAGAAGAAAAATGGGTGATCCGGAATGTGACTGGTACAGGTGGTTTGACATGAAGGACATCACTTTCTCTTTAAGCCGCCTGTTCATGCCGACAGATCCGGAATGGCCGCCACTAATTCGAGAATTGATTGAAATGCCTGCCGCAATCACAGACAAGAGACAGTTGCTAAGTGACTACACAGATACTGGGGAGCCAGATGTCCCCTTTGAAGAAGGTTTTACCGTGGATAGGCTATGGGCCGGCCTCTTCTCCCTCACTTCTGTGCATCCATCTTTGCTGGCTTCTTTATATTCCCGTTGGTTTGGTCACGTGCCGCGACCACCACCATTCATAATCAACTTGTCTCCTGATTCAATTCAGATTTCCCTCCCGATTCCTCCTTCGCTCCGCGAGCGATTCTCCACACACTCCATCTCGCCCCCGCGTGGGCCACCACTAATTGAAGCTGTCTCTGATCTTGCAATTTCCACTCACCCTGCTATTATCCCTTCACAGTGCTTTTTACTTGAAAAAGAAAATAAAAATGAAGAAAAAGATAAAAACGAAAAAAAAACGCCGATTTCCCAACTTTCCAATCCTCCATTTCTGTTGAGGAAACCTCCTATTTTTCTCCCGAGCGCGTCCCGACCCAGGGGCCGCTCTTCCAAGATTCCTTGGTAAGTCTTTTCTCCCCCTTCGATGAGGGGCCCTCCCCTGTATCACCTCCTGTATCACCTCCAGGGCATCAGATAATAACGGCTAACCGTCGTAACAGTCTCAGACAACCAAATCATCCAAAAACCTGTGTTTCTGTCGTGAATAACGCCTCCAAGAATGCCGTGAATTCAAAAATACACGCCTTACCTAAAGGCGCTTCCAGTGGGCCTTTGTCAACAGATAACGCCTGCAGAGTGGGCGTAACTTTAAATAACGACCTCAGGCAAGGCGTGACTAGATTCAAACCAAAAGAATATAATCGTTGACTCTTCAAAAATAACGCCTTTTCCTTGGTCACGTTTCAAGTGTAACACGCCTTTACACGAGGCGTTACTTCAAACAGCAATAATGACTTCTCTTACATCAATCAACGCCCATTCAATGCGTCTGCCGACGGTTATCGTTCCCCATGCAAAAGAAATTAACGCCTTAATCCTCGTCGTCAACTTTCATAAAACGCCCAAGGAATGGCCGTGAATTTCATTATAAACGCCCCCCATTAGGGCGTGTCTTCTTTTCGAAACCCAAAAGCCGTCGGGCCCCTTCTTCTTCCTCCTTCCATTCTCATTTCACCCCTTTTCTCTGCAAACCCTAACCGAAGCCTCTCTCCCGTTCTCTTCCCTCACTCTCTCCATCTCCCCCTACCCTAACCCTAGCCATGGCCGGTGGAGGACAGAAACGCCAGAGGGTAGCCGCCCCAGAGGTTGTTGATCTCGACGCCTCCCACGCCCAAGAGGACTAAATCTTCGTGGAGGAGCTCGCCGTCGTGGCTTTTGAAGAAGAGCCGGTGGTGGCCGGCGGCGACGAGGCCGACGAAGCAGCGACAGGAGGAGGAGGAGAAGACGAAGGTGGAGAAGAAGGAGAAGAAGATGGAGAAGAGGGAGATGGAGAAGAAGAAGGACCACCGCCCACGGCGGCGGTCGTTCCCCGGGGGCAACTCCGGCGGCCCAGACGGCCGCTACCCCGGCCACAACCCCAGAAGCACAAGAAGGTAGGCTCCCCCTCCCCAATTCCATTTTTTTATTTTATTTATATTTTTTCTTGATTTCTTCATAGCCCTCGGGCATTAAACCTGCAACTCAGAAAATACACGCCTCCAACGGGGGCGTTACTTACAAACGCAACGCCCTAATCCAGGGCGTTAATTATTTTTAATTTCTGAAAATTAATTATCCTTCATGAAAAACGCCCTGAAGCATGTCGTTTCTTAAAACTTATGATTTTTCATGAATTCCATGCTCACTAAATAATTTCCAAAAATATTTTCATGAATTATTTCGCATGCTGTCAGTTATTTGATTTTCTGTTAAATTGAGAAACCCACGCCCTCCAGTAGGGCGTTAATTCAACAAGAGACGCCCAAACCAGAGGGCGTCACTTCATTCATTAACGATTCAAATCAACCACCTTTAGGAAAACGCCCTACCACAGGGCGTTAATTCAACAAGAAACGCCCAACACCGAGGCGTGATTAGAAATATGTTTCAGAAATAGCAAAACAGCCACCAAAATACGCCTAAGACTATGGCGTGATAAACATAAAAAACGCCCTCATTAAGGGCGTTACATTAAAGTTCATTCTGAAAAACGCCCCCCACCGGGGCGTGAATTTATCAAGAAACGACCTGAGGGTGGCCGTGAATTCCAAAAATGCTAAAATTCAATATTTAACCCAAATCAAATGTAATTCCACATGGATATTCAGATAATTAAGAAAAATAATTCTCTTTTAATACATGCAGGGGCTGATGAGGACCCGTATCTCATGGGTCATGGTCTGGGCAGCATATCAGGGTCTCCCCGACTTCCAGAGGGTTAGGGTAGAGGACATGGGGTTTGGGGCTTTTCTATCCATCGAGCCTTTTAGACCTGACCTAGCACTGATCCAGGTTTTGAGGGAGAGATGGGATAGGGTTAGCCGGACTTTTCTGATGCCCTGGGGGCATATGGTTCCTAGTTTAGAGGATGTAGCCAGGATCACAGGTTTACGGGTAGATGGTGAGGCCGTGAGTGGGTTCACCTATTCTGACTATACGGAGATGGCCCAGAGGCTACTAGGGCTTGAGATGGTCTATGTGGGACCTAGCGAGTGCAGGACCATTTTCCGTACGGACCTGACTACAGCGATGGGTCTAGGAGATGCCAGGCATAGATCGGGGGAGACCTTAGGTGAGTTTGCACAGCGACTGACCGACGGGGTGAGAGCGGCATGCTGCCAGGACCCGACTGACCATGAGAGAGCGGACCGAGACCTGAGGAGGTTCCTGCTGCTGCTGCTCGGGAGATTATTGCTCGGAACGAAAGCCGATGTCATCAACTGCCGCTTCTTAGGCATCCTTGAGGATCTGGAGACGGTTGGCACATATGCTTGGGGAGCGGCCCTGCTGGCGCATTTGATGGCCGATCTGTCCACAGGGACAGGCCGGGAGACGACCGTCAGTGGCTTCTCACCTCTTCTTCAGGTATGCAATTTCTCATTTTTACATCTTTTCCTTCTTATTATGATGCGTGTGAATATAGTACTAATTGCAATGCATGGATGCAGGTGTGGAGCCACTTATACATGCCGATGGGGCGCGTTGACCCACGGCCAGGAGCTGAGGGATCCTTCCCTCTGGCGCGACGCTGGGTGCCTGTCATCTTTGGCGCCCCACTTGACTACGAGTTGTGGGTTCTACGGAGAGAGTTCCGCGACTTCCCTCCCTCACTGGTATGTATGAATGAATGATATGCATTTCTTTTTGTTGTTTATTTGAATATGATGAAATGATAATGATGCGTGTTCATGAATGCAGGTGCAGTGGAGACCATATGAGGGGATGACCGATGAGGGCCAGCCTTGGGTCGTATCGGGGCGACCTCGCTTCGGGCGTGAGCTGTGGCTACACTGCTTGAGCGAGATTGAGACGTTACGGCTTCGGCTGGTGATGAGGACCCTGGGCCTGCCCCAGGAGTGGATCGAGGTCGGAGAGCCTCGAGGGATTGGCAAGAAGACCCACGGTCGCACCAAGACGACCGACTGGAGGGTGCGATTCGAGGAGCAGTACGCCGACTGGCAGCGTGGCGGGACCACAGTCGTTTCCCACGCGACTGACAGCTCCGAGTACCTCCAGCGCTACTGGGAGGTTCACGCCGGCAGACCTCAGATGAGGGTCTTAGGGGTATGTATGAATGCAATGATTTCTAAATTGAATGCAGATGCTTATGTAACTATTATGCGACTAACATGTAATGAATGCAGGATGCGAGGGACATAGCGGCGATAGATGCCCAGGCTCACCTACACAGCCTGGAGGACCAGCTAGCTGCCACACGGGCAGACCTGGAGACCCTGGTGAGTGTTTAAATTATTCCTATATGCAAATGAATTTTTTTTGTTGTGTTGAATTAATGATTAGCCACTGACGGTCTTAATGAATGCAGCGTGCCCAGCAGGGAGCAGCGAGGAGAGATCCAGGGGAGGCTTCCAGCTCGAGGGGGCCTAGTGCAGAGGTGACTGCACTGACAGAGCAGCTGGCTGGTGCGATAGCGCGAGCCGAGGCGACGGAGCGTGACCTTGCCTCACGGGTAAATTCTGAACTCAAAACCTCATTCAAATAATGATTAGATATAAATTGTGCACTGATAAAAATTCATTTTTGCAGACTGAAGAGCTTCGAGCCACTCTTATCTGTGTAGATGAGGGCTTCCGAGCGACGAGCTCACAGGTGCGTGATCTACCTTTAGTCACATGTTGTTATTTCATTTCATGAATTATTGAACTGTGGATCTGATGGTTTGTTTACCTGTTTGTAGGCTGCTCAGCTGAAGGCTATACGTACCGAGTTGTCGATCCGCGATCAGCGGATCGCAGAGCTTCAGCGGACCCTGCAGCGACGCAGTGAGCTTCCTCAGGACGTAGCCGAGCTGCGAGTTGCCCTAGAGCTGGAGAGGAGGGAGCGTGCTCGGGAGCGCGAGGAGCGGGCTCGTGAATGGGAGGAGCATCAGGCGGAGCGTGCCCGGTTCCAGGAGCAGTTGTCGGTACGAGAGCGTGAGCTGGCGGACTCGAGGACCCAGTTGATCCTTTCCCAGGAGCGGCTGCGAGTGTCCGAGGAGCGGTTGCAGCGAGGCCGCGAGCGA